>CM046894.1:1305394-1849098 GCA_025688845.1 Cucumis hystrix
AGACGCATTCTAAGGATAAAATTTTCACCCCATTTTCCTAAATAGTTTCAATATCACCCATTTTTTCCAATTCTTTTTTCAAATAACCCCATAATGCAAGATGCTAATTAACCAAGGATGCCAAATGAATGTCAAATAATTAACCATGTCATGATGCTAATTAGGCCAAATGGATATTAGCACAAGACACCAAATGGATGCCAAATCAATAATTATAATTATTAACAGAAGATGTCAATCAAATGAATAATTAACACAGGATGTCAAATAATTAAAAGAATGCAAATAATTAAACAATGCCCAATGGGTGCCAAGTAATTAAAGTTGGTTAATGCAAATAATTAATGTGCTAGATGAATAATTAACACACCAAAATGGGTGTGCACGATACCATAATCCTAATAAATTAATGCAGATCCAAATAATTAACTCAAAATGCAGGATGCCAAATAATTAAAACAGATGCCAGATGGATGCCAAGTAATTAAAGTAAGCCAACATGCTGATTAATTAATGCAGGATGCCAAATTAAGAATTAACACATTAATACATATGCAAATAATTCAAATGAATAATTAACACAGCACTCAAATAGGTAATTCAAATGAATAATAACATAGCAGTCAAATGGGTAATTCAAATCAATAATTAATACAACTAAATGGGTAATTTAAATCAATAATTAACACAACGCCCAAATGGGTAATTCAAATCAATAATTAACACAGCACCCAAATGGGTGCCAAATAATTATCCCATAATCATCAACCATGAATTAAAAAACACAATGAATTTCAGGTCGTAATTAAATTGACTTAAATTAAAAAGAACTTACCTTGGGGCCTGCCTAAAATCCAATAAATGCAAAAGGTTACTTCTCGATCCTCTCAAATTATTCCAAATCACAGTAAGATGAAAAGATTCTTTTTTTTTTCTTTTTACAATAGAAGTGTACCTTTCCTCTAAAAATCTCAATGTCTCCCCCTCCAAAAAAAATCTTCTCCTTCTCTTTTTATAGGACAGGGTCAATTGTTTTTTAGATAGTGAAGTGGGAGAGTAAGACAAAGTGGGAGAGTGAGTGAAGGTGGGAGAGTGAGAAACTCAAGGATTAGTGTGTGAAACTCAAGGATTCCAGCACAACTTCTCCAAAATCACCCTCAAAATCAAACGACACCCAAATCAATTTATCCAACCTTAATGCTTACGGTAGCTAAGAAACATCATTACAAAACCCACAATTTCTCATTACCAAACAAATTTACAACAAGACAGCGATAGCGACTCTGAATAGATGGAATCGACGCGTGCAGAAATAGATCTGGACGACAAATAGAGGTGGACATCAGACCCGCGGCTGGAAAACGGGGAGTCGCGCAGTGGCGCTTCGTCAGACAAAAGCAACTCGACTATCACAAGGCAGCGACGGACGAGGACTTCACAATACGCAGCTGTTGGATGCTACGCGGCTCAGATCTGGACGACTGGCGTCGGAGGAGCTACACGCGAACGAATTGCGGGGCTCGGTTGGGTTTCGGCTTCGTTGAGAAACAAAGACAGTTGGCAGTGAGGGCGTGACTAAATGTCGTCGGCAGCAAGTAGAAAGCGACCGTGAAGTTGATCAGAAAAAGGAGAGGATAAGAGTAGAGCGGCGTTGGCTGTGGGTTGAAGAAGAAGGAAGAAGAATGGGGTACGCGATTTTTCATTCTCTTGTTTTAAAAAAATAATAATAATAATAATTATTATTATTATAATATATGAAAATTATTATAATATCATAATCATCCATACTTTCTATTTTCTTCTCGTTTTTAACTTCTTTGCTTTTCCATCAAATACATTCTTTTCCACACAAAACTAAAATAAAATAACACCCAAAATTCTTAAAACTTAATAGAATTTGAAAACTAAGTTGCGAGAAATACCTAAAATCTATGGTGTTACATTCGTTGTCATTCTTGCCACCACCTTTGATGCCCAACACCAACATTCGAGCACTACCATGGCGAACTCTATAGCAATTACCTTCACTGACTCTGACAAACACTATTTTAAATTGTTAGTTCGTAGTATTTTATGGTCATCTTTATTGTAGATCGATAATAATAAAAACGCTTTCAGCATATAACTAAGTAAACAAAGTTGTATATAAAAACACTTTTGAGAAAATTTTGTCAAACACATGGTTTAGTTTTTTTTTTTTTTTGAAATAGTTTATTTTTATCAAAATTATTTAAATGAAAATGACTTTTTTGAAAAACATTATTTCCAAGCTAATCCATACAGAAACTTGAATCATGGCAACAAAAAAAAAAAAGAAAAGAAAAAAGAAAAGAAAAGAGAGAAAGTATGAACTGGAGTTTGAAAAGTGGAAGGAAGTTGTGGAACATATTTGTCAAATAAAAGATTTGGATGAGTGTTTATGTAATTTTTTGGCACAACTGCCAAAATATTCGCAAATATAACACAATGCAAAAGGTTTGCATGGGACTTTTGCAAAAAATAATAAAAAAATTTATGATAATAGAGTACATGTCACAATATTTTCTAAATTTGCAAAAATAACAAATTTAAAAGTGATAACCCTGTAATAGCTTTATGATTACCGTCTGATAACCTTTCGCACTACAAGAAAATGGGGCTTTCCCGAAGCACAAAATCATCGGGAGATATATGAAAAATGTTGAGAAATGCTTTTCTAACGCATAAATATACGTCATGACACAAGTCAAAAAAATGTGTCGGGAGTTCCTAGACATCTCTCGACGTTGTATGAACGTCGAAGATGTTGTCAATATAGCGTCGAGAGATGTCTAGGAACTCACGACGCACATGTGCGTTGGGAGTTCCTTTATTTTTTATTTTTTAAAAAAAATACTTTCCAAAATTGAAATTTAAATTGAAAATTTGAAATTCAAACTCAACTTCAATCTCAACTTCAACACTTCAATCTCAACATTCAACACTTCAATCTCAACTTCAACACTTCAAATTCAAATTCCTAAATTCTACAACTAATTCAAAATCCTAACAACACTTCAAATTCAATTTCAATACTAAAACCTACAACTAATTCAAATCTAAATACTAAAACTAATTTGAAATCTAAAACCTAAAACTAATTAACTAAAACAAAACAATAACTAAACTAAACTACTTACCGGAATGAAATGTGACAACGAAGATGACGACGAACGGTCAGATAAGGACGACAGCGAGCGGTGGTGTGGATCTTTCTCCTTCTTGGTCTCTCTCTCAACTCTCTTAGCCTTCTTTTTTTCAGTTCTGTGAATTATAGAACTGGAGTGAATTTTTATAAGAGTCATTCCCAACACACATCGAAAACGTCTGGAGACACCCCCTATTCCCGACACCGTGCAAAGAGACGTCGGAAAAAATGCAAGCATTACATATTTATTTATCTTCTCCCGATGTCTTGAACTACGACGTCGGAAATAGTTTTCACTTCTCCCGACGTTTTACTTATGACGTCGGAAGAAGTGAAAACTATTTCCGGCGTTTTACTTATGGCATCGGGAATAAGGGGTGTCTTCCGACGTTTTCGATGTGCGTCGGGAATGACTTGTCTCGATCGACGTGTATTTTATGCATTGGGGATTGGCCTTTGTTCCAACGTTGTTTTTGCCCACGCCTTTTTCTACATCGGGAGAGCTCCGATTTCTTGTAATGTCGATAGCCCTATGATTACTGTGTGATAGTCATTTGATATCACTAATTTTGTCATGAGCTATGTTTTTTTTCTAAATGTTTTTGTCATTTGATGCAATTTCCCTATATGAAAAAAATAGATTCAGTTCTCCAAATGATAGACCAAATCACTTAGGTAATAGATCATCACTATTGGTAGAAGTGTATCATCGA
Source organism: Cucumis hystrix (assembly GCA_025688845.1). Lineage (NCBI taxonomy): Eukaryota > Viridiplantae > Streptophyta > Magnoliopsida > Cucurbitales > Cucurbitaceae > Cucumis > Cucumis hystrix. The sequence continues at coordinate 1,309,274 of CM046894.1, forward strand.
TAGAATCTATCGATGTTCAAAAATTAAGCCAAACTAACAAATAGAGAACCCAACTGACTGATTTGGTTCGATTTTATTTTAAAATTATGTTTCCTCGATATATCTTTTTAAAAAACTAAATAGTCGATTCAATCAATGGTTCACACTTAATTGATTAAAAAGACCAAGGTCAACTAATTGAATATTTTAGTTTTGAGACGGTTGCAAATACATCAATTAGATTCAAAGTACAAACATGTATAGTAATATATTAAAAAAAATGACAAATATAGAAAAGTTTGTCAAAATCTATCAACGACAAGAGTCTATTATTGATAGATCATATTTCAAATATTGTTCTATTACTAATATACCGTAAAGATAGAAATATATCGATGATAGACTTTTGTTATAATCTTACTTATCATTCTCCTAAATAAAATAAAAAGATTCAAGTCAACCGAACCCATTGATTTAACCCAACTAATTGGGAGGCCTACATATCAAAAAGCCCAAACATATATCTTTCTAACCCAAGCATAGTTTTCACTCTTTTCTACTAAAGAATAAATACCCATTTGAAATTGTTGTTGCTGCAACCTCATCTCTTTTTGTGCCTCTTCCTCTCTCAATTTTCATCTTCATCTCTCAATTTGCTTTTTCTTTCTCCTCTTCATCATCTTTCCATCGTAGCCATTTTTGCACATGAAAAAACAATCATTTAAAAATCGATATTAACATAAAAAGAAACCAAAATTAATAGGTTCGGTTTTAACTATACCAGGTAAGGTTTACAAAACTAAAGACTAAAGTATTAGTCAGAATTGAACCAAACCAAATTGTAAGCCTTTCTGTAAAGGTTCAAAAAGTGGAGACATGAAAAATGGTAAAGTGGATTATATTGTTTACTAATGTTAGGTGTATACACACTCAACGGAAAGGTGTATTAGAGAATAAAATTGATAAAGGTAGGGAAAAAAAAGAATGAGAAAGATAATGACACAATCAAATTTGTTTGGACCCACCACCAGAGTTACTATCTTTGTTTGATTGAGATGCTATTATTCTTGCTATGCAACATAACAAATAGGTCAATAGTGGCACATAAGTAAGTTCATGCAACACTTAAGGATGGATTTTTTTTTTTTTTTTTTTTGCATCCTATATATTTTGTGATTTCAAAGTATTACAATAGGTAAACTAAAAGTAGTTGGTGTTGGAGTCTTAGAGACGTACATTCTGAAGACTAGTAGATGTTCTATGTGATTTTAGAGAAGGTGAAAATGCAAATATCCTTAATTATGAATTTAATTTTCATATATGTAAGTTCTGTTCGTGAAAGGATTTTGCAAAAAAAATGGTTTAAGGTTATGTGGTATAATTTCCTTCGAATCTTATGCATATTGAAAGGGGTGTTTAATGAATCAATGGTGGTGTGAAAAACAATGATTAAATAGCAGCTAAACTTAAAGGAAACCTTTAAAGAGTCATCTATTCGAAAAATGATTAGACAATTGTGATTACTAATGCTAAAGTTAAAAATGGTAGAGATCATGGTTAAGTAACCACTTTAAATCATCACACAATTGATAATAGTTCAAGAAATCTAAGAGACCGACGATGATTGATAAATAATTAATTTTATACTTCAATTATAAGATGAATCTTATATATACAATATGAGATATCTTATCAAAGATATACAATAAAAGAACTATAAGTCTTCCATTTTTCTAGCTCTAAAAAATTGTAATTGACATGATTGCTGGAGTCTCAATAATAACTCTAAGCATCACACTAACGCTAGAAATTAGGAGTAGAAAAAATTGAACTAAACCGATGGATCAAACTGAATTGATTTGAGTCAAGTAAGCGGTTTTGTCAAATTCTAAAGGTTTGACGGTTCGACTCATTTTTCTAAATACAACCTTGAAATTTATTTATTTATTTTATATATAATGATTTATTTATTTATTTATTATTATTATATATAACAGTAGCTTACTGTTTTTATATGGTTTTTTAAAAAAATAGATAAAATTGACAAACTATTTACCTTTCATAAAACAAAACAACTAAAAAGAAAAACTAATTACACTTAATTTTTTTATAAATTGAAAATATTTTGTCAAATGTTCTCCTTTTTACAATTTTCCTTTTTATATTTATATTTTTAAAATTTCTTTTAAAAAAGTTGTTCTTTATAGTTACATCTCACATGTATGTTGTTTGTAGTAAATAAATGTAAAAACTACGGGTAGGTTAATTGTTCATAAGTTGTTTGTAAATATAACCAAGTCCAAAAAGTTGTTATTTATAGTTACATCTTGTATACCTCAAAAACCATTGTCCCTCTAATGAAATGTTTGCTTATAAACCAATAACTAAACTAAGTCTCTCTCAGGTCAATGTGAGAATCGGTGTCCTTATTCACTGCAATCAATATTATTCAAGAAAACTATTCCTCCACTTACTCTATATGAAAGCGAATGAATTCCATTTCACAACGTGAAACTAAAGGTTGTGTTTTCAAAACTCTCTATTATCTATTTTGTCAAGTTTCTAAAATAATAAAAGATTTATTAAATCAATTATATAAGTCATTTCAAAAAAAGAGTTCATAACTTAGTCAAAAAAAAAAAATTTAAATGCTCACATAGTAAAATCTCTATAAAAATTTAATGTTATTCTTTCCTATTACAAAAGGTCAGAATTAAAAAATTCCAAATGGGCTCTCAAAACTTCTTCTGACTTCCAAAAGAAGCATGAAAAATGGTAAGAGATGGAATGGATCATCTCATACTTGTTTATATATATGTAAATATATATAATGGTATATGTTATTGTACAAACAAATGCTTATCTATTGTACATATATATGAAAGGAATATTATTACCAGCAGTTATAATATTTCTAGCAATTATTAGCGTATGATACATTCAAGAATGAACAAACTCAATTAGTTAAAGATAAATATTATCAATGTAGAATTAGTTTAATTATTTGAATTTCTAAATTAAAAAAATAGATATGGTTAATTACACTAATAATTCAGCATCGATTTATGTGAAAATGTATGATGAATGTTTAGAGTTTTCATTTTTTTCTTCATTTCTTATTTGATCTGTTATATATTAATTATCATTTAATCAAATTATATATCGATTTCAATAATAATAATAAAAAAGAACAATTTATTATTACTTTTTAATAATGAAGAAAAGATGTTAACAACACTTGGAAACAAAAAGAATTAATTGTTTTATTTATTTATTTAACTATTCATGTCTTGAAATGCGTCCCAAATCATTAGGATAGAATGAAAAAACAATAAGATAAACAAATTAAATAATGAAAAATGTTTACAATTTAGTCTTGTTTTGATTCTTTTTGACTTCATAAAGATTTGGACTTTTATTTATTGAACCATAAATAAAATATAAGGAATAATAGAGAGAGAGAGAGAGAGAGAGAGAGAGAGAGAGGTCAATATTCCAAGTTTTGAAGAGGTGTTTACGTTAAAATATGAAAAATTGAAGATTGTGCCATTCAAGGATATATATAGTTATATTCATTTTTGAATGTGAATCCTTTTTCTAGGAAATATTCTTAAAACAAATATAGATTTTGAATGTGAATCCTTTTTCTAGGAAATATTCCAAAATTTTCATTATATTCATGTTATCAAAAGTTAAATTACTTTAACCTCTACCTCTATATGATTGTTTAAAAATTTATTGTACAAATAAAAATGTGGGAGAAGAAAAAAAAATTGTTTGTGGTGTAGTGTAAGAGCTAATTATAATAGAATAAGAAAAATAGAGAAAGAAATTATATATCCAAATATTTGATATCAAGCCCACTTTGGCCTACTCATTATAGTTAAATAGCACATAATTTAATAACTATTTTTACGTTTACCATTTTTTAGTACAAAACTTATGAGGATGCATAATCGAAAACCTCCCACCTCTATGATGAAAGATCATATCATTTACAGTTACAAAATTGACGAGCTAAGCTCAATTTTATTTCGTATAGTTACAACCATATCAATTACCATAAAGGTATGATTATAGCAATTTTATTGAATAAAATTATATCAACTACCTGAAAAGTTAATCAATATATATATGTAACTTTTCTTTATATGTACACATAAGTATTATATAGAAATAATTTAGAATTTATCTTAATTTCAATAAGTTAGTAGTTAATAATTTAAATATTGATATTGATGTCAATATTAACCCTCAATCCTTTTCTGTATATGTCAATAAAAAATCAATACTCACAAATACTCTTGTAAATCATACAAAATTATTTAAATTAATAATGAATGTTTTCTTTAAGTACACTCAAATATATATATATATATATTATTTTAGAATTTATAAAGATTATAGGAATCATAGATAATAGATATTATTACTTTAATTACAAGCATTTATAATAGATATATGAGACATCGATTAAATCTAAAAATTAGTATCGAATCGTCCAATTTACAAATATATGAATTGATATTTTAATTTGTGGACACAGTTTTAAATAGGAGTACATTATTGGTTGGGTTGAGAGAGTTTTCTTGACCAATTTGTTAGGGAAAATTATAATAAATTAAAAAAAAATTAAAAGTGTTTAAAATCGAAAAAAAAAAAAAAGAAACTAAAGACATAAATTCCTTTTATAGTGTTTGGAGCTCGTAATTTTTATAAACTTTTCGACGTGCTATAATCAAATTTCTAATACTTTGCCAAAACCTCACACAAGCCAATCCAAGAACAAAACCAATTCAACTAAATCATTACACTTTGGGTTGTGTAATCCAAGTAGGTTGTTCGAGTAATCTAATAAGTGGAACATTCTTAATTTATTTTAAAATTAAAAAAGCTCAAGAGATTACAATAGTTTCGAGAAAAGCACGTTTAGTTAGTTGGTAATCAATCAAATAGAATGTTTAAAATGTAGAGTTTATAGTTTATGGTAGTTTAAATGTACAGAGTGTCCTACAAAATTTCTTAATTAGGGAGGAGTTGTGGTCGTCTCTTGTCACGTTCTAATCTCTACCATACATACATTTTTATTTTTCTTTTAATAATGTATATTAATTAATTTATTTCTAATGATTATATGTTAGACAATTTGGCCAAATTTACGGCTATGACGTGGCGCATTCTTATTGGCGGTCACGATCGACATGAATCTGGACTTTCTTTACATATTTAATGAAATTTGAAAAAGTAATGGGCGAACCAATCACATAATTCCTCCTTCTCCACAACCAATGAAATTCGAGGGCGATACAAATGTAACAAAATTGACCAAGTGATTTTATCATTCCCCACTAATGGAATCTTTTCATCATCCTTTGTGTTCACACCCTAAATAACAACAATTTAATACAAATATTTAAATATTACTTAATTTTCTATTTCTCTTTGGATAACTTTCTTTTTGTTTTTCTTAAATCATAATACTCAATTTTTGATTTAATACTCAATTTTTATCCGTACTTTAATGAATTTTATATTGAGAGAGTGAATCAATAGTTTCGTTATTTCTTAGTAAACGTTTACGAGATACAAAAATAAGCCTTAAAATATTACTAATATAAATAATAGTTTTAAATGTTTGTTTTCTAATTTAAAATTATTTTTATAATTCTTTTTTGAAAACTATCCATCGAAATAATTGATATCATAGAAATGTTTGTATTAAAGTTTTTGTATTTTGGCCGACCTAATTTATACTTGGTTTTTACTTTTATCCAACTTCTTATTATAATACTTATTAAATATAAAAAATCAAACTAGTATTAAATAACTATTTGAAATAATAAAAAAAATACTTATTTACTATAAATTACGAAAATTTGAACCTTTAAATACAAGAAAATGAATTATAACCATTACATTGAATTATACACCTCCAAACCCTATTATTAAATTATGGAAGTTTCAATTATTAAATACATAATAATATATTGGTTTATTAAATATTTTACAAACAAATTGGACAGAGAATTGAAAGGCTTTTAATGTTTAAACATTAAGCAAAGGGTGTGACGTGTTTGTTAATTAATTTATTTATTTATTGTGGGAATATTATTGTTTGAGCCATCCACTACCTATTTTTTTTATATGAATAAATATTTTATTATACTTTTAGTGAAATAATTATTTTATTTAAATTCATTACTCAATGTCAGTTTCAACTTTTAATTTCATAGGAACTAAAGTTAAATATATTGTTTTTTATTTACTATTTAATTGCATTAATTTGTTGTTGTTGTTATTATTATTATTATATTTAACAGTTAATACCCACTTCGAAATTAAACTATTAATAATAGCAAGAGATTGTTGTTGTTGTTGAAAGACTATATTTCTCCACTTTTGGTTAAGGGATAATTTATTTATTCATATTAACCATGAAAACATTTATTCTTTTTTCAATAGTTAAATTTGACTCAAACTCTAGAAATTCAAAACAATACAAAGAAAATCAAATTATATAATTTTGGAACAAGAATATTAAGACAATGAGAAAATTCAAACAACATTATTTAGAGACATTTTTGCCCAATTGAGTATGTTATTAATAATCAAAATATGATTACAACTATACATTGAATACATTATATTTAAATGAAAAAGGTAATAAAAGAAAGGGGAAATACAATTTTAACCCTTAGATTTTGGAACTAGTTTATATTTGATTTCTTACATTTTTACTGGGTAATTCAATATTGGTTTTTAATTAATTTTAATAGTGATAAAAATGAGTGAAAACCAATGAAATTATTTAAAATTAATTACTAGTAACACCTGAAGGTGAGTATTCAATAAAAGAAAATCATGTTACCGATGTAAATGTTGGAGTTAAGTGACTAAATTGATAAAAATTCAATACAAAAATATAGTATTTTAAAATCTAAGAAACAATAAAAATTAAATTCGTCAAAATAAGTTTTGCTAAAGAGTCGTGAACTTCCATGCTAAAGGAGAAAAGTTCAAGCTCTTACCTCGCTAAAAACAAAAATTAAATAACCCGTAAATTATAATAATCAACCGGATTAAAAGATTTTTTAAAAAGTATATGTTTTTTCCGAAAAAAAATAAAAAAGAATAGGAATAAAGTTATTCTTAGATGTCTCTCAAATTCAAGCAGTAAATGTCCAATTAGGACAACTCAATAACTGTACAAATAAGGGCATTTTCGTCATTTACTATTGTACGGTCCATTGCGTTTCTTTAGGGTCCGGTTTTTTCCTCCGAAAAATCAACAAAAATAACTCAAGTCACCAACCCAGTCGCCAAGTCCAATCACGACCGTTAAAAATCAGACAAACTTCAATATCTGACGGTTCGAATTCAGTCTCTAGAACCCTCTTTTTCCCTCTGCTGTTAGTATTTATGCAGCTCCCCTTCTTTGTTAGCAGCTTGTGGTCGACTCGTGCCTTAAGAGTTCATTCGTCGTCCATTTCTGAATCGTCCCATTTCTTCCAAGGTGAATTTTGATTACTATTTGTTGACTTGGATCGAATCAAGCATCAAATTCCTTATCCTTTTGTAGTTTTTTTTTATTGTGGGTTCGTTTCAATTTTATGAAATTTGTAGTGATTTCAGTTTCTTAAGTTGGTTTTTGCTGTTTTTCGGTTGTGGTTTGGATCTAAAAATGTGGGTTTCGATTTCTTTGGTTTCAGTTTCATCATCATCATCATCACCATGGGAAAGTGCTACCCTGTTGTGAATGAGGAATATCAGAAAGCCATTGAAAAGGCTAGGAGAAAACTCAGAGGATTCATCGCTGAGAAGAATTGTGCTCCTCTAATGCTTCGTCTTGCGTATGTTCTTATTCTTGCTCATTTCTCTGATCTTACCCCTTTCTCTTGTGGACGATTGTTTAGAGATTTGCTTCGTGTTCTGGTTTCTCTTTAGATGGCACTCTGCTGGAACCTTTTGCAAAGATTCCAAGACTGGTGGTCCTTTTGGAACTATGAGGTTCGAAAGTGAGCTCGCCCATGGCGCCAACAATGGCCTTGACATCGCTGTTAGGCTATTGGAGCCGATCAAGGAACAGTTCCCCATCATCTCATATGCAGACTTTTACCAGGTATTAATTTGTTGGTTTGATCAGATCTGTTTTTAGGGGGTTTCGAATTTGTTTGATTACTGTTTTAACTTTTGTTTGTGGGTTTAATTTGTTGTAGTTGGCTGGTGTTGTTGCTGTTGAGGTTACTGGGGGACCCGACGTTCCTTTCCACCCTGGTAGAGAGGTCAGTGAAGATGATTAACGAATCTGTTTTAATCGTTTGGTGTGATTCTTGTAAGTGGAGAATGTATTATGTATATGTTTCTGGATACGGATGCTCTGGATTGTTAACTCTTTTGCCAATGTTTGTTTTTGTGTATTATACTTCGGCTTTTTCTGAGTGTTGCTTCTTGTTCACTTCTTGTATCTTGGAAAGCTATTTTTCTGGCTTTGAGACTCTGTTTCTAGGTGTTGTTGAGTTTCATTTGACTTGTTTAAAGGAATGATTTGGTAAATCTTCCAAAATGTCTTTGCCTTTGCCTAATAGTTTTCACGGGGATGTTTTTTTCTCTTCTATTTTTTTTATCAGATCAGGATTTTTTGAAATCCCACTTGATTCTTAAACACTAATACAGCCAGCTTGGGAGATTTAATCAAATCATTGGGGGATATTATGAAACTTATAAAGTGTGATAACTTAAAGTGAGACCCCTTTTTTAATTTACAAAATGATCAGATGTTGATAATTGTTGGTCTCTGTTCTACAGGACAAACTCGAGCCACCACCAGAAGGCCGCTTGCCTGATGCTAACAAGGGTTAGTTTATATGACAATCTTGGTATTATGTTAATGATGAAAAGTACTTCTTTTCATGATTGTTGACTTGTTATGTGTTCTGTTCAGGCTCTGATCATCTGAGAGATGTTTTCTACACCATGGGTCTTTCGGACCAGGACATTGTTGCCCTCTCTGGTGGTCACACATTGGTTCGTTTTGCCTCATCCTTTTAAGTAAATTGAAACTTGAATTTTGAGCTTTGTGCATAAGTGATAGGAATGGTTAAAAATAAATCAATGAAGTTCAATTTACTTATAAACAACAGATTAAGTTATTGGAGTTGACAATAATTTAACTTGGCAGGGTAGGGCACACAAGGAACGATCCGGTTTCGAGGGGCCATGGACTACCAACCCTCTCATCTTTGACAATTCATACTTCACGTGAGTTAAAGCCATTTATACTGTGATAATTTAGTAATGCTGTTATGAAGAAATGTTGAAAAGAAACCGTTTGTTTCAACAGAGAACTCTTGACTGGAGAGAAGGAAGGACTTCTGCAGTTGGTATCAGACAAGGCACTTCTGTCTGACCCAGTCTTCCGCCCACTTGTCGAAAAATATGCTGCCGTATGTTTTTTTTTTCACATCTGAGATCATTAAGATTCATCAGTTTACACAAAAGGTCTACTTTTACTTACGATGGATGGTCTGTTCACATTTTTGCAGGATGAGGATGCTTTCTTTGCTGATTATGCTGAAGCTCACCAGAAGCTTTCTGAGTTGGGGTAAGCAGTTTTTTCGACCACCATTTTTTTGACGTGTTGTATTGGTCATTGCTTGTGATATAGAAAAGGGAAGTTTCTTAACATGGTGCAATTGTTTGTGCAGTTTTGCTGATGCTTGAGCAATTGGAATAGGAAAATGAGGCTGCAGGCTGTTGTTTATGTTAGCCTTGATTTTGTAATGGAATGGGAAGGTTGAATGGGGAGATTGTTGTTTTTTCTTTTGGACAGTTGGTTTGATTTTAGGCTGACTTGTTGGGGGAGACTTTGAGCTGAATGTAATATCTCATCTCCCAACCTCTTTGGACTTCAATAATGTTGCTTGAAAATTATCATTTTGGTGTTGTTTAGGGCCACAATCCAATCTACATCGTTAATGTTAATGGGCACAGAATACTATTGAGCAAGGTTTAAATTTGCACTCTTAAAATTGAATATAACGTAGAGACACCTTTAAACATTGATATGAATGAAAGAAAATTTAGAATTAATTAGACACCATTAACATTCATATGAATCAATATAACGTAGACACCATTACCATTGATATGAATGAAAGAAAATTTAGAATTAATTAGACACCAAAATTAGACAGATGATTTAGTAAAAATAAATTATTTAGAGTTGCAAAATGAATTAAAATATTTATAAAACGTAGAAACATTTCATTATTAAAAATATATATATATATATATTTTATAGTTTTGTTATTTATAATAATTTATTTTGAGGGATGTATTAAGATAATTATATTATAACATTTTTCATTAAGAGAATTTTCTTCTCTAAATAATTTCTTAAAATATATTTGTTTAAACATTTTATTATATAGTGTTTGATGTCCTCCTATATAAAATTTATGGATCTATCACTCTATTAAGTTGTCATACATAAATGAATTTATAATTGAGATATAATGAATAGATATCTAACATATAATATTGCCTTCAAAGAAAACACAATATCTAGAAGTAGATTTACGATCATTAGGGTATGAGACCGAGACCTAATTAGCATCATCAAATCCACACTAAGCAAGTTCTTTTTGAGTTTTGAAAAAAAAAAACTATAATGAACAACGTACTGGCTATACATAAATGGACATGCTTTATTGCCCTTATGAAATTTCAGCAAGAGTTGAAAGTAGCATACTCAAAAACTCCAACAACACTTCTATAGAGATAAAAATATATGAAAAAGGTTCACTCTCCTTTAATAGGGTCTATACGATCCAATAATCATTGAAGTAGCCATATGTTTTGCCTCCATTTTGACTATATGTAATATAATCATTTGTGTATTATTAGATTGAGACAAAAACACAAACTCCACTATCGATGTCAGGAGAAACACAATCTCTAGAAATTATATCTTCTGCAACATTGTCGACATCGTATAATTTTTGTTGGAAATAGGGTGTAAATGGGTTGGGTTGGGAGACATTCCCAACTCAACCCATATTTTCGGGTTGGTTGAGTTGACAACCCAAATAATCTACATAGTATTCCCAACCCAACCCAACTCAACCCTTAAAATATGGGTTGGGTTGAATTGAGGTGTCGGGTTGTATTGCTTATTTTTTCATTCCTAATGTTAGTTAAACTTAAAATGGTTGTACCTGCATATCAATAAATACACACATTGAAAAATTCAAACATCCATACATTCAAAGTTTCAATGTTTGTGAAGGAGAAGCCGAGATGAGAGGGATAGGGTAACACCGACAACCGTGTGAGATGAGAAGCCGAGATGAGAGGGAGAATCGGCGTCACAGAGAGATGTGAGGCGGTGAACTCGTGAAGCAGGGAAGTACTGTGTGTAACCTAAATATACCCTAAATTAATAATATATATCATTAATTCGGATTGGGTTGGGTTGAACTGAATTCTTCAACTCCCAATCCGAGACCTAACCCAACCCGAAAAAAACTAAAATTTTGAACCCAATGCCCAACCAAAAATTTAAACTAACCCAATCCAATATAATATATGTTGGATAGTTTGGATTGTCGGGATTCTTATCCCGAGTTGAAAGTTTAACTTTCAAATATGAAATGTAAGATGTTTACAAAATTGTATATATTCATTTGAGAAATGAATTAAGTAATTATATCTTGGAATATAAAGTTTGATAGAAGTATCATAGCCTTTAACTTTGAATATATATTATTGATCTTGTACAGACAAAGAAATCAATACTTGCTACGTGGATAATTCTCATGGTTTATGTTAATGACATTCTACTTATTGTGAATGATGTAAAATTTCAATTTAGCACAAAAGTTTGAGTATCTGACCAATTTCAAAGATATGAATTTGAAATGACTTAGTATGTTTATATGTCCGAATAGAGATTAAAGACATAATGTTAAGTTTGTCTCAAGCATTTTACCTCTACAAAATTGCAAGACATGAGATAAGTTTTTCTTTGATGATATACTTAGATTTTGTTCAATTTGTATCTATTAAATATACGGATTATTGTAGTGGAAGTCACGTGTGTGGACACAAGGAAGCCACCTAATTGCATGTAGAGGTGAGTTCTCTCTCCACTGTCTTTTACTTTCCATTTTCTTTCACTTTGTGTGTACATCTGTAATACAGAAGATTTTTATAAGTTCTCTCTAAGGCTTTCTTCTTCTTTCTTTCTTTCTTTTCTGTGTTTTCTGGGTTTTGTTCTTTGGATGATGGTGAGATGAAGAGAAGATGAAGAGAGAAAGAAGGAGAAGATGAACACACGGTATTTTAAAGTGGTTCGGCAAATGCCTACGTCCACTGTGCTTTGGGAGCAAGGTATTATTTCTGTTCAGTTTTTGTCATACTCAAATATCAAAGTGATACAAGGTATTTATAGGCTTCCCTATGACTCTTAGTTAAAACTCTAGTTAAATTAGAAGTTAAAACTAACAAATTTTGCTATATGTCTTTTACAATAAGAGATAACTATTTTAGTAAGAGTTTCCCACAAATCTTCACCTTAAAAGATATAGTGTGAAAAATTTGTGCATGTTTTGACTCTCAAAGCATTTGTTGCAGTCACTCCTTCTCGGGTTCCAGGAATCCGATTATTTGAAGACACTTGAGGAACTTCGTTCGAGTGACTACCTTTGTCAACATATTAGCTGCGTTTTCACTGGTATGAACTTTGAGCATTTCCACTTCCTGTTTTTCAATTCGTTCTCTGATGAGGTGGAATTTAATATCTATGTGCTTTGTTCTACTGTGATACTGTTGGTTCTTGGACAGATGAATGGTGCTTTGGTTATCACAGTAAATCTTTACAGATTTTTGTGATAAGCTAAAGTCCTTCAGTAGTCCCTTTAGCCAAATAGCTTCCTTAATAGCTTCTGAAAGAGCTATATATTCAGCTTCAGTAGATGATAGGGCTAGCACAAGTTATATTGAAGCTTTCCAGGCCAGTAGGTTCCCTCCAATTAAGAAACAGTATCCTGTTAGTGACCTTCTCTTGTCCAAATCCCCTGCATAGTCAGAATCTACAAAACCATAAAGCTCAAACAGTTCTTTAGGACATGTTTTATAGATTAATTGAGCATTCATAGATCCCTTTAGGTACCTAAGGATCCATTTGGTTGCTTTACAATGCCTTTTGCCTTGGTTAGCCATGTATCTGCTAATTAAGCTAAAAGAGTAAGATAAATCAGGCCTAGTAGAAATCGTTAGGTACGTTATACTTCCTGTTACTTGTGAGTAGGGGATGTTTGCCATGTTGGGATTTGGCTTTTATCCCTTCATGCCATGTATTTAACATGGTTGGGATCTTCTGGGTTTGGACAGTTAGCAGCTGATAGTTTGAACTGTTGTGCAAGAGGAATTACAACTTGCTTACCATCTAACATATTAAACCTTTTAAGTACCTTATAAGAGTAGTTACTTTGGTCAATTGTTAGAAATCTCTTTGTTCTTTCTCTTGTGATGTCAATGCCTAGAATTCTCTTAGATTCTCCAAGTTCCTTCATATCAAATTCTTCCTTCAAGGCTGTCTTTACCTTTTTAATATCAATTTTAGATTTACTTTCAAGTAGCATATCATCTACATACAAGAGTAAGTAAACCTTAGAAGAATAAGAATTTGAATTTATAAATGCACAACTGTCATAGGAACTTTTATTAAAACCAAGTTTAAAGATGAAATCATCAAACCTTTTGTACCAACATCTTGGTGATTGTTTTAGACCATAGATGGACTTTTTAAGATAACATACCTGATCTTCTTTACCTTTTTCATTGTATCCTTGTGGTTGGTTCATATATATGTTTTCTGTCAAATCACCATGTAAGAATGATGTTTTAACATCAAGTTGTTCAAGTTCTAAGTCTTCTTGAACAACTAATGAAAAAAGCATTCTTATGGAGGTTTGTTTTACAACCGGTGAGAATATTTCATTGTAGTCAATTCCCTCCCTTTGTGTAAAGCCTTTGGCCACAAGCCTAGCTTTATATCTAGAAGATTGAAGATCAGAAACTCCTTCTTTAAGTTTATAAATCCATTTGCAAAATATGGTCTTACAATTTTTAGGTAGTGTTACCAAGATCCATGTATTATTGATGGTGAGTGATTCCATTTCATCATTCATGACATTTATCCAATGTCTAGCATTAGGGCAACTCACTACCTCATCAAATGTTTTTGGTTCATCATCATTTAGATGATTCATATCATTCAGGGCAAAGTTTACACAGTCTGCTTCACTATATCTAGAAGGAGGAACAAGAGTCCTTCTTTGTCTATCTCTAGCCAAAGAATAGTTTGATAAATCTTCTTCTTCTTGAGTAACTTCTTCTAGAGTAGGTGACAGATTAATACTTGAGTCTGTTTCTTTCTCAATGGTACTAGGAAGTTTATTTGATTCACACTACAAGAAAGGGGGCTCTCCCAAAGCACACAATCGTCGGGAGATATATGAAAAGCCTTACGCATAAATATACGTCGGGACACAAGTCGGGAAAAATGTGTCGGGAGTTCTTAAACATCTCCCGACGTTGTATGAACGTCGAAGATGTTGTCAATATAACGTCGGAAGATGTCTAGAAACTCCTGACGCACATGTTAGGAACTCTCGACGCATTAAATAAAAAAAATACTTTCCATTAATTCCTATATTCAAATTGAAATTCAAACTCAACTTCGACATTTCAATCTCAACTTCAACACTTCAATCTCAACATTCAACACTTCAATCTCAACTTCAACACTTCAAATTCAAATTCCTAAAACCTACAACTAATTCAAAATCCTAACAACACTTCAAATTCATTTTCAATACTAAAACCTACAACTAATTCAAAATCTAAATACTAAAACTAATTTGAAATCTAAAATCTAAAACTAATTTGAAATCTAAATACTAAAACTAACTAAAATAAAACAAAACAATAACTAAACTAATTAATTCCTTAATCAAACACCCAATTCCTAAATTTCAAACTAAAACATAATTCAAAATCCAATTCGTATAATAAAAACTAATTCAAAATCATAATTTCTAATTCAAAATCCTAATTTGTAATGTAAATAAAACAAAAACCACATCAAAGTATATTTACCGATATGTAATGACGACGACAAAGGCAACGGGGATGACAACGGCGACAATGCCCTCTTCTTCACGATCTTCCTCTCTCTCTCTTGATTTTCTTTCTCTTTTCCTTCTCTTCTGTTTCCATTTTGTAAAGAATGGAATTAAAAAAGACGGAGAACTCCCGACGCACAACGAAAACGTCAGGAATAGCACCCTATTCTCGACATAATTAGTGACACGTCGGGAATCCCTACACCCTATTTTCGACTCTATTAATGACACATCGAAAATTCCTAAACTATTTCCGACGTTTCTGACACCACGTCGGAGGAAGGCGTAACGTACAATTAATGATCTGTTCTTCCTCCGACGAATCACTATAGACGTCGGGAATAGGTACTCTATTCCCGACGCAACTGTCACCACGTCGGAGGAAGGCCAAATGGTACAATTAATTGTCTACCTCTTCCGACGCGACACGGTGCACGTCAGGAATAGGGGTCCATTGCCCGACGTACTTGCCACCACGTCAGAGGAACCCTAAACCATTTCGACCATTTCGAACGCTCATTTGCCTGCTTCGGGAGAAATTCTTTCCCCCGACGTGAACCAAGTTGCGTCGGGAAACACCAGCTTCTACAGACGTCATGTTTTTCGACGATTTTTCCTGCGTCGGAAAACTTCCGATTTCTTATAGTGTCATGGTTTGGTGGATGCCTCACCTCAATCTCATTTATTTTATAATTTGAATCAAGTGTTTCATTAGGTTTATCAACCATAAACATAGTATCTTCCTTAAAAACCACATCTCTACTAGTTATACACCTTTTTTCTATAGGATGCCACATTCTAAACCCTTTATCTCCCTCTGTAAAACCTAGGAACATACATTTTATAACTCTAGGTTTCAATTTTCCCCAACTTTGATGGACAAATCCTATACAATGAAAGATTCTAAGGTTTTGTAAATTAGGAGGATGTTTAGACCATTTTTCTTTAGGTGTTAGGAAGTTTGTAGAGTGATGAGGGCACCTATTAAGGGTGTAAACAGTGTAAGAAACAACTTCTATCCATTTTTTTTTAAAAATTAAACCATTACACATTTAACATCTAACCCTATCCATTATGGTTCTATTTAACCTTTCAACAACACCGTTTTGTTGAGGGGTATATCTCACGGTCCTATGCTTCATTATTCCATGTTCTTTACAAAAGTTATTTAATTTTTCATTACAAAATTCTGAACCATTATCAGTTCTTAAACATTTAACTTGTTTAGAAGTTTGTTTTTCTATCATGGTTTTCCATTCTTTAATTTCCTAGAGTTTGGTCTTTAGACTTTAAGAAATAAACCCAACGCTTTCTAGAGTAATCATCAGTAAAGGTTCAAAATACCTAAAATTATTTAAAGATGGTATTTGTGAGGGTCCTCATAGGTCAGAATGAATGTAATCTAGGATAACTTTGGTGTTGTGATTAGCCTTTTGAAAACTTTGTCTTGCAGACTTGCCAACTACACAATGCTCACAGAAAGAAAGCTTTTCAGCCACTCTTTTAGGAAGAATCCCCTCTTCTGACAACATTTTCAATCCCTTTTCACTTATATGGGAAAATCTTCTATGCGACAAATCCACTTCAGTCAGCATATCATCAGATACAATTAGAGTAGCATGGTTTTTCTTTGATGAGAAAGAGTCCATTGATTTTTATACTGACAAGAACAACGTTGGAGTCTTTTAATATTTCAAACCTTCCAGCAGAGCACTTGTATTCACAACCTATAGAGTCTAGCATACCAAGGGAAATTAGGTTTCTTTTCAAGGATGGAACATGCCTCACATTTCTTAGTAGTGTTGCTGTCCCATCTTTGAACTTAAGTGCAATAGATCCAATTCCTACAATCTTGCAAGCATTGTCATTTTCCATGTAGACTAGGCCTCCATTCCACATTTTGTATGTTGTAAACCATCCCTTTAATGGTGTCATATGGAATGAACACCCTGAATCAAATACCCAATCATGAGTATCTTTATTACCTTCTGTTTGAATTGAATTTTCTAAGATAGTTAAGGCATTCGAATACATAAACAGGGCTTGTTCTACTACCGATGCTTCTGCCTTGGGTTCTTCTTGCTGTTTTTCTTTTTGTTTTTTTTTTATTTTTCTTTTTCTTAAGGAAGAAACAATCTTGTCTGAGATGTCCTTTCTTGTGGCAAAATGTGCATTCAAGCTTTGATTTATTTTTCTGATTCTTGTATTCTTTTAAGTTGCTTTTATTCTTCCCTTTTGAGAACAAACCTTCACCATTTGCATGATCTCTTTTCTGTGAGTTAAGTTCTAATTCGCTGGTTTTTATTGCTGAAATAACATCATATGTGGTAATTTTTTGCCTTCCATATTTGAGAGCTATCTTTACCTCTTTGTATGCTTCTGGAAGTGAGTTGAGTAGAATGAACGATTCATTTTCATCATCAATCTTGTTTCCCAATTCTTTGAAATCTGAAGACAGCTTCTTGAATTCTCCAAGATTTTTTGTCAAAGATTTGTTGCCATCCATCTTGAAGGTAAAGAACCTCTCCCTTACATATGCACGGTTAGGTAAATCTTTGGACCTGTAGATTTCATCCAACTTTGTCCACATTCCATAAGTTGTTTCTTCACCAATGACCTCCCTAAGAACATTGTCACGTAGGTTTAAAACTATGGCACCATAGGCTGCATTCTCCATAGTTTCTTTGTCTTCTTGAGTCATTGTTTTAGGTACCTTTTCTAGATCTGTGAGGGCTTTCAATGCCTTTTGCTGGCCGATTATGGCTTTGATCTTGGCTGTCCATAAGGTAAAATCGCCCTTACCATCAAACTTCTCAATATCATACCTTGCTACTGCCATCTTTGAGTTTCTTGAAATCAAGAATGTGATTCTTAGAGCTTTCTTGAATCTTTCTGCAGGCTCTAATACCAATTTTTAGTGGAAGTCACGTGTGTGGACACAAGGAAGCCACCTAATTGCATGTAGAGGTGAGTTCTCTCTCCACTGTCTTTTACTTTCCCTTTCCTTTAATTTTGCGTGTAGATCTGTATTACAAAAGATTAAAGAAAAGTTCTCTCAAAGACTTTCTTCTTCTTTCTTTCTTTTCTGTGTTTTCTGGGTTTTGTTCTTTGGATGATGGTGAGATGAAGAGAAGATGAACAGCGGAAGAAGGAGTAGATGAACACACGATGTTTTAAAGTGGTTCGACAAATGCCTACATCCACTGTGCTTTGGGAGCAAGGTATTATCTCTGTTCAGTTTTTGTCATACTCAAATATCAAAGGGATACAAGGTATTTATAGGCTTTCCTATAACTCTTAGTTAAGACTTTAATTAAATTAGAAATTAAAACTAACAAATTTAGCTATATGTCTTTTAAATAAGAGAAAGCTATTTTAGTTAGAGCTTCCGACAATTATAGATTAATTGAAATACATAATGAATGTATAAAAGAATATGAATGCACAACTTCTTATATATTAAATTATTTGGATGCATAAGATAAAAAAATATCCTTCAACAACTAAAGAGTCGAAGATTTAATTATTTGGTGAAAGAAAATTTGTGTTATGGAATCCAATTAAGACTGAAACAATTTTCTAAAGATTATTTGGTGAAAAACTGTGGGTGGCACCCACATTCAATTAACTAAATTTAAAGTTCAAAATTTGAGAACCATCTCGGGTCGGATTTAATATATGTGTCGAAACTCGTCGCAAGATATAGATAGGATAACTCTACTTAAGTGTAAGAGGATGAAAACTAGAGACTTGTTAGATACAACGACCATCTAATCAACACTTCAGATTAGGCTTTTCATAAGAGGAGGGAAATGATCCCTGCTTAATGAAAAACCAAATTTGTGTCTCTAAGCTCCTTGAGAAAAGGATGAGTACGACATTAAATTTTGTGCTTAGCACTGCTTAATTGTGATGGATACACGCCAGAAACCAAACTAAGTCTTAGAAAAAAGAAGGTTTACACTAGGCATGGGTAGAGATCTGAAATGATATTGAAGGAGCTAAGTTGAATAAGGTTATACTATAGTGATAAAGTAGTTACTTAACATAATAAGGAAAGCATCACAACTAAAAGAATCAGTAAACACTAGAAGAACACTCCTAAGTTTGCAACAACGCACACAACCGAAAGGTAGTTGGTGCGCAAGACCATACTTAGGAGTGGGGGTTAATGTTGAGGAGTAGATTTTGGCTTAGAAAAAAAAAAGGCTAAAATCAAAATAAAATAATATAACATTAAATAATATAAGATTATATGAGATTTGATCCTAGCCTAAGAAATTCATATCTTAACCCTAACAAGATTATTATAGATCATATCTCATATCTCTTCTCGTATGTACGAAGAATCTAAGAACTTAATAATTTTTTTTTTTATTCTATAATTCTCTAATTGACTTAGGAAAACTCTTTTAATTTTCTTTGTTTTACATGTCTTCTCTTCTCCAAATTACAAATGAACTACAAATTTAGTGTTGTTGCCATACTTAAATATTGTGTACACTTTCTTTTGGCAAAAAATTGACATCAATAAATGTTTATACTTCAAAGGTGAACACAAATGAGTTAGTGAAATTGGATTATTTAATTGATTGTAAAATTGGTAAACCAAATCGTGAATGGTTATTTTCAACAAATTCAACCCAACCTAATTGGTGGCCAAAAACAAATCAAACGATGAAAGAAAAGAAGTCAAAATATGAATAAAATAAAAGAAAGCACAATCGTAATCATAGGGTAAAATAGATTATTTCATTTATCATTAAACTAACCCAATCTTTTAATCAATAATTAAAGCAATAAACAATTTCCAAATTTTCCAAAACAAACCCCAATGGAAGAAGATGACGAAAGGAAGAAAGCCGTTGAAAAACGAAAAACGAACTTTGACCGTCGATCAAAGGCGGCGGAAATCTAAACCGTCCGATCTTCCGTCAGAAGCGCGTGACTTATTTTTCTCCCGCGCCCGAGCCTTCGTTTCCCTTTCCTCGCATTTACTCTTCACTCTCTCTCCATTTCCCCCTTTGACAATTCTTATTTATTGATCCAAATTCTTAAATTCTTCTTCAGACACTTGGTCTTGGTCTTCATCTTCATTCTGGGGTTTCGTTTTCTTGTCTCATAATCGGAGAATTTGATTCAGAAGGCGTTTCTGAGCAAGGGATTTCGAAGAATATGGCTGATGTTGGTCAGAACAACCCTGCTGATTTTCCAGCTCTCCCAACCCATGGTGGCCAATACGTTCAGTATAACATTTTTGGGAATCCCTTCGAAATCACCTCCAAATATCGTCCTCCGATTATGCCTATTGGTCGCGGCGCATACGGAATCGTTTGGTAAGTTCATTTCTTTGTTCTGTTTCTGGGATTTGTTGCTGATTTTGTATGATACCCACTTTTGGATTGAGCTTCTTTTTCTTTTTTTAAACCCTTTTTGGGATTTTGTTTGTTTGTTTGTTTGTAGTTCTGTTTTGAATTCGGAGACCAATGAAATGGTTGCGGTTAAGAAGATTGCTAACGCGTTTGATAACCATATGGATGCGAAGAGGACGCTCCGTGAGATTAAGCTTCTACGCCATTTGGATCATGAAAATGTAAGGGACTTTATCCTTGTAGATTTGCTAAAACTGTTGTTTCTGTTAAATCATTGCGAATTTTGATTTCCTCTGTTTGTGTTTGTGATTTCTATTTTGATGAGTAAATTGGTGGCTGGGGGTAATGATGATAGATTTTTATGAAATTGACAAATAAAGATAGCAAGAAAACGTAAATGATCGGCACGGATTTACTTAGTTCACTGACATCGTTTTAGCTACGTTTACCAGTAGAGGGAACGATCGGTTTGGTTTATTTTTTGAGAGAACTATTAGATAATACCCATTGTAAATGTGCCAGATTTAAAGAGTTCATATATAGTGCATCCCTCTAGCCAAAACGTAAATAACATAAATCTAGATACAACTTAGGTTTGGTCATTGCGTTAGATGATTGATTCAAGGCATTCCAACATCCTAGAAGGTTCATTTTCATTGAATACAATTTTGATGTTGGAATTCCAACAACATTACTGATGAACCAACCCACTTATTGATGAACCAACCCAATATCATATGGAATACATTACTTTTGGTGTCTTGGTTCATCAATAAGTGGGTTGGACTTTGTCAGTACTTAGCCGCAGCAATGGTTGGGTGATTTGGCCATATACTAGTTGAATAACAGCTGTAGTAGCATGTGGTCTTAATTATTTTGTTGCTGATGGAAAGTTTATGGGATTTTGACTTTGTTACCTTATAATAATTGGACGATGAATTGGAATTGCTTTGTACAATGGTTATCTTGCTTTCTCTGTACTTTCTGATTGTATATTTAAAATCTTGGAGAAAGATTCTTAATTTTGTCCTTTAGGGTGAGAAGAACAATCTTATATAGATTGTGATTCATTGAATGTAGGTAATAGGCATAAGAGATGTGATTCCTCCACCTTTACGGAGAGAATTCAATGATGTCTACATTTCGACTGAACTAATGGATACTGATCTTCACCAAATAATCCGCTCCAACCAAAGTTTATCAGAAGAGCATTGTCAGGTACGATGGGGTCTTGACTTTTCATCATTCATTATGTTCCATTGCACCTTTGGTTTTTACTTTCAATTGTTCCACTTGTAATAATATAAGCTTTGGCATGCTTTGCGCAGTATTTCCTTTATCAGATTCTCAGAGGACTGAAATACATACATTCGGCAAATGTCATTCATCGAGACTTGAAACCGAGCAATCTATTGCTTAATGCAAACTGTGATCTTAAAATATGTGACTTTGGTCTTGCTCGACCAACTTCTGAAAATGAATGTATGACGGAATATGTTGTGACAAGATGGTACAGAGCACCTGAGCTTCTTTTGAACTCTGATTATACAGCTGCAATCGATATATGGTCTGTTGGTTGCATCTTTCTGGAGCTTATGAATAGAAGGCCTTTATTTCCAGGCAGGGATCATGTGCATCAGATGAGATTATTGACTGAGGTAAAACAATCTACAGGGAGCTCATGCAGTTTATCAAACTTAGAGTATCTAATTTTGACCATTAAAGATCTAGCTGATGAGAAAATAAACCCGAGAATTATTGATGTTCTAGATAATTTCTACTATCAGTTCTGTTGAGGATGCATCAGTTCATTACATGTGATATCTTTTGAAAAACTATACGATATATAATCCTTAATTTTGATAAGTATGGCACTCATTCAAAAGCAAGTCCTTGGTTCTGTTTTGATAGTTCTTATCAGTTTCCATTTGAAATATTGGTTTTGGCCAATGATTTTCAAGTTCTATTTTTATACAGACAAATGGCTCATTCTCTTTCCTTTTTCCTTCTATTGATTAGCATTGACTGTAAATTATACGCCGTCTCATGTTTTTTCATTTGAATTCTCAGCTTCTTGGCACACCAAGCGAGTCAGATCTTGGTTTTATCCGAAATGAAGACTCGAAAAGATATCTTCGACAGCTACCTCCACATCCTCGTCAGCCATTAGCAACGGTTTTTCCACATGTTCATCCGTTAGCAATTGATCTTGTGGATAAAATGTTGACATTTGACCCAACAAAGAGAATTACCGGTAAACATTTATTGAATGTCCATTACTTTGTCTTTTGATGGTTTGGATGAAATAATTGCTTGTTAGCTGCAATGTTAATGGTAGTTTAGTGATTGGATTGTTTAGAGTTGAATACTTTTAGTTATGACCTATTCATTTTCTTACAATATAATTAGGTTCAAGGTGCAAACTATCATAAATTTGCACGTGAAATAGCTTTATGTGCCTGCCGTGAGTTCAAACCGTAGTATTGGGTTATAAAGATTCAACAAATAAAGAAAAGGGAGAAATTGTAAACAGAAAAGATTGAGATTGAAATTTACGTGATTCACTGACAATGTGTTAGAAAATGTAAATATAGTAAAGATCAAACTCGAAATTTACGTGATTCACTAACAGTGTGCTAGTTATTTTCACAGATTGTGGAATAGATCAACTTATTATTAGAGAGTAATATTAGATGATATACAGATTGATGAGGTACCTCTAAGGTTAGAGAGTTTATATATAATGCACATCTTTAAACCTTTGGGCCAAACTTGTAATAAATGCATATATTGACAATAGATGCAACGCATTCCAACACATAGGGTGTCCATTCTCATGACATTTCAGCATCGTAGCAAGTTATATGATTATCCTATTGTTGGTCATAATCTTCATGTGTGCATTTGTCTTTTGAACACGGTTGAAACAATTTGTTATCTTCATTTTATTCCTTGATTTAACTTTATGAATTTGTCTTTTGAACAGTTGAAGAAGCGTTAGCACATCCATACCTAGAAAGATTGCATGACATAGCCGATGAGCCGGTTTGCTCAGAGCCATTCTCGTTTGAGTTTGAGCAACAATACTTAGACGAAGAACAGATGAAGGAGATGATTTACAGAGAATCATTGGCACTCAATCCAGAATTTGCATGACCATAAAAGCGTTCATGCTCAAAGTGTCGTCTTCCTGAGTAACGACGACTTTGCAAATACAAGATAACATACAATGAAGGAAAGGGCTCAGATTGGTGTACAAAGCGAAATCAAATCAGATAAGAGCTTTGTATGTTGAATTGGCTAACTTATCTGTTTCATTCATCTATCAGCTCTTATTAAGAATACCCTAAATTGATAGTTTATTTTTTTGTCCCACGTTTGATCCTTTTTAAGTTTATGTTTTTTTTTTTTTTTTTTGATTTTTTTGTTATTTTCTTTGTATCTTTCTGTATTTGTTTGATTTGAAAATGATGTTAAATCTATATCTTGTACAGGAAACCAAATTAAATGGAAACTCATTTTAATAAAACTTCTATTTACGTGTTGTTTTGTATGTCTCCATCTTTTGAGTTTGAGCTGTTTTGTGATATTTTTTGTAAGCATTCTTATGAATAGGATATTGGTTTTGTGTTGTTTGATTTTAGTACACATATTTTTATTGTTAGTATTGATATGGGTCTTATCATAATTTTATCCATTTAATTTATATCAAGAAGTTAGGTGAGGCATCACATAAGGCTGAAGCAGATGCAGATGGTCGAAGAATATATGATATTTGATATTTCCACATAAATATAATGAGATAATTTAATTAAATAATTACATGTGGAATTAAATTAATACTTTACCATAGGATAAATTAAAATAAGAAAGGTCAATGATATGATATTTTATCCTAAAATTGGAAGGTTTGATGATATATTGGTTTACTAAAAAAAAAATAGAAAAAAGAAATTAGAAAAGACCTGAATCTTATCACCAAATAGTCCTTGTGAAATAAAAATTTTAAATTTTAAATTTGGCTCTTCTTAAATTTTGAAAGGTTAAATGATGAGTTTAGTTGAATTTTACAAAGTATTTATGCTTTAGAAAAAAAAAGTTATTGTAAATGATAAAATTGAAGAAAATATTCGTAAAATATAACAAATTTCAGTTTCTATCAATGATAGACAATGATAAATATTGACAAACTTTTATTATAATGTCTATCAGTGCAAAAGCCTAGACACTCACGATATAAAAAAAATAGTGTCTACCAATGTAATGATATTACAAACAACATTATCAACAACGGTAAATTTAATCAATGTCTATCAATATTTAATTATCAATAGTAGAATATGAAATTTGCTATATTTTGTAAATATCTTGAGTCATTTTATTGTATTTAAAAATATCAAAAGAAAAAAAAAAAAGAAAAAAGAATGCGAGGCCTTTTTTAAAGGATTGAATTGTTATTATTTTACCTTTATATATTGAAAACTTTAATCATCTCTCTCTATGCAACTCCACTTTTGTTAAATGACCATTTATATTTCATACTTTTTTGTGTGTTCTTTTCATCTACACTCCTTTTTGTTTCAATCACAAATGATCATGTGATCATTTATAAAAACAAATTTGTATCGAGAGAGATATGATCAAAATTTATGATGTTTGATGTTTTGGCTATACAAGGTAAAATGACAACTTCACTTCTAAAAAAAGTTTAAAGTCATATTTTTTTTTTAAAAAAAGGACTTTGTGTAGAAGGTTTTAAGTTTTAGGTCATTTTAACCATTTAATATGTACCCAATCTTTAACTTCGTGTTTAATAGATTCAAAATGTGTAATAAATTCATAAAATTTAATATATTAAATAAGTAAACGTTCTATTAGATTAGAAAATGGATAACGTATAATAGACTATAAAAAGTTGAAAGTTTTAGTTTAGCTTAATTTTAATTTGATTGCTATCCTTTTAATAAATTCTTGTAGTTTTTTTTTTTAATCTTTTAGTCAAGTTTCATCAATTGTTCATGTCATTACATGCCAATATTTTAAATATACTTTTTAGAGCATTTTTCAAATATTACGAAATAAACTAAAATATTTTTTTAAAAATATATATGTCGCAAAGTTTTCTAATTTATCTAATTAGACATAGATAATAATTCATCTTAATCTACCACATATATATCGTGATATTTTGCTATATTTATAACTATTTTATTTATCATTTAAAATAGGTTTCCTACTTTTTAAATATACATGGGAATAGGCTTTTAACTTATAATCAAATCTTACTAATTGTGTGTAATAATTGGGGACTCTATACCAGTATAATTTTATTGAGATTCATACCTTGTTATAGAGACTGCCCAAGAATAGTATGTTATGGCAATAGAAGGCATATTCTCCTGAAACATGGAGTTGTGAAATGATAGTTGAATTAAAGAATTATCTTCTTGAAGTATGTGAGGTTTGATAAACTTTGTAAATCATCTCTCCAAAGGTCTAACAAGGAGAGTAATTCTAGGATTTTCAACAAGTATGAGACTCAACATTTGGTGGTCCATAACCCTTCTTTATTTGGGTGGTCTATTGCAATACACTTGATGGTCCGTAGCCCTTTTCTGGGTGGTCTACTGCAGTAGGCTTGATGGTCCATAGCCACGTGTGGATAATCCTTAAATGGATTTGATGGATGAAATTAAAACTTTTGAAAAATCCATAGCCTTCTTTGGGTGGTCCTGGTATGTACTTGATGGATAATTGTAAAATTTTCATAGTTCAGTTTTGATTGGTTTGTCATGGATAGACTTGATGAAGTTGGTCTTGATATGGACTAGATCTGAAGCTTTCATAGCTCAATTTTGAGTGGTCTATTGTGATAGACTTCATGAAGCAATAAACGTAATTGTGAAGGTGTAGCCACCTTCTATGAAAAAGTTTAAGAATCTTTTTCTAAAGCTTTCACGTTGACTCGAGGTTCTATGTGCATGGCCAAAAATAACATAATTTTGAGTGGTCTATTGTGATAGACTTTATTGCAGAATCAATAGAAATTTAAGAAGGGGTCTCAATCGATGTTAACAAAAGTTCAAAAGGTAACTTACTTTCAATAATTTGGAATGTTGCCCTACCTCAATACGTATCAATTTAAATTGAAAGATATTAATGTTTAAGTTTATACTAGTTTTTTTTTTTTTTTTTGCTTAGAGAAAATTCTTCCTTACTATTTTAACAAGAATGCAATGATAGTCATTCGAGGGGGATTGGTGGGAATGATCATCATTATACTGTTTTATAATTAATATTTCAATTGGAAATTAATAATAATAATTATTTAATTTATTATATATATATTTCGTAAAGAAAAGTTTGTGGGGTGTTCAGTTATTCTTCTTGCCAAAAACCCTAGTTCTTTCCGTTGATTCCTTTGAGCAATCCTTTTCCTTTTGATTCCATTCTTAACTCTGACGAGTGCACCTATGAGTTGGAAAAATTGTGTTAACCTTAGAGAGCAATAGACATAAGTAATTTAGAATCGAGGTTGCGTCAAATTTTGCTTTCAAGATAGTGGTTCGAAATGGCACAACTGTGGTCAACATTTGTGTTTTCAACGAGAGAAACATGGGAGAAAAGTTTTAGGATTTCTAGGTGGGTAGACGCTAAGAAATAGATAAAATTGAAAAAATTTAACACAGTTTGGTTTAAGGTTTTATGGATATGTCTAATAAGATTGCTGAACATCGAGAATGATCATGTTTGGTTGTGTCATTATCTAAATTTCACTAGAATCAATTATGTTTGTATTTAATTTATAAAATTACGTGAGACATGCTATGAAATTTTATAGATTAATCGATCAACGATATATCCAATTAAAAAATGAGAAACATAACTACTTAACAGTCAAATAATTATATTAATCACAAATATTTGTTGAAAGAAGAAGGAAAAATAATTTATTAAAGAAAAAAAAAATGTAAAAGTATCAAAGAAGCATAAGAGAAAGGATTATTAAAAAGCTACTGATTATGCTGGGAATCTAAGATTTTTCGGGAGTCAATATCTCGATTATTGTAATTTCCTTTTACGATGATGTAAGATGATGCATTAACAACATCTAAGGATTTTAAGATGCCCTTTCGATGGAAAGGGAGAGTAAATTCAAATTTATCTCTAAATTATATTCAAATTCAAACCCAACATAGTGATCAGAAACTCAATTTAAATTTAATTTTGAATTAGGTAGATCATAAATCAAACTGTACATAATACCTCAAATTTATCTCGAATTAAAATTCGAGGTATTCTCTACAATTATGTCCCAACAAAATTGAGTAAAATTCAAATTTAATCTTTAAATTTAAGATAAGCCAACCATCTCAAGTAGAATTAGGTAGATCAGCATAAATTCTATTTACTAAAATTCTACTATTTACCTGCCAAGTTGAGAATTTTAACCTCGTTTCAAATTAGACTCTCCAATTATAATTTGAGCATGTGAAATTTGAATTTCATCTTCAAATTCAAGCCAAGCATCTTGGGTATACGCTCAATTTTATTCGAGATTCCATTTTTAATTAGGTAGACGATAGGCGATAAATCCTACTAAAATTTAAATATTTATGCAAGTTGAGATCTTTATCCACCGATCAAATTAAATTTTGGATAAAACCTCAATTTAGAAAAGGTAGTGACATAGACTTTACTATCATTAATTTTTTTGCTATGTTTGCAAAGACCCCTTAAAATTGAGTGAAACCCGGATTTCATCCTTAAATCCTATCCAAATTTTAAGACAAACATCTTAAGTAGAAGCTCAACTTTACTCCTAATTCAAATTTGAATTAGGTAGAACATAAATTCTACTAAATTTCAAATCAAAGTTTAGTTAACGATTTTTTTTTTAAAACTCTAGGTTAAATTTATGCGTGGATTAGTTGACATAAAATAAATATTTATGTTACTTATTATAAAGCTCAAATGAAACTCAATTTTAAATCCGTAGTTTGATTAAATATGACACATCAAATGTAGTCAAAATTAAGAATAAATACTCATTATGATTTTCAAATTTTTTATATTTTTTGAGATTCATCAACTCGTTATTCATACGCATAAATCACGAAAAAAAGAATATTCGTTAAAAATTGTCACGTTATTCTTCAAAAGATCATGAAAGCATGCAACATTAGAAATTATAAGACAATAAGATCAAGCTTAAAAACCTAAAAAAAAAAAAAGAAAAGAATATGCTTCTCATCACTCAACATATATATATATATATAGTTTCTAATTTGTTCTATACACTTGAGAGCCACATAACACTTTATAAATTAATTAGAAAATGATTTTTTTCCGTGTATAAAAGAGAGACGTATATATGTGTTACGAGAAGCAATCTAGAGAAAACCTAATCAGTCATCGTAAGATATTATCTTAAAAAAGATAAAAATCACATCATCCACGTGATATTGAGAAATCCTCCTTTTTTTTTTTACCTAAAGAATTAGAATAATAGAGTGAATACATGAAAAAGTAAAAAAAGAAAAAAAAAAAAGGACAAACAAAGACACAAACACAAATATAAATAGTAAGATTGTGTAGTTGATTTTATCAAAATTACTTCCTTCCATAAAACTAAAAAAGATGGGAGAAGGAGACATAGAACGAGAAGAAACACAAACTTCCAAGAAACATGGTGGTGGTTGGATCACCTTCCCCTTCATC
The DNA here is from genome assembly GCA_025688845.1 of Cucumis hystrix. Taxonomy (NCBI): domain Eukaryota; kingdom Viridiplantae; phylum Streptophyta; class Magnoliopsida; order Cucurbitales; family Cucurbitaceae; genus Cucumis; species Cucumis hystrix. The sequence goes on from CM046894.1 coordinate 1,338,534, forward strand.
ATAGGTCAACTCTCTCTACATTTTCTTAATTAATTTTTTCATATTCTATATTAATTTCCTAATTAATATATTAAAAGTTTTGTTTTGTTTTTGTTGTTTATAATAATGAATTAATTTAAACAGGTTGTTTGGGTTGCATGACATTGACAGCAGGAGGATTCCTTGCAAATTTGATAGTGTATTTGATCAAGGAATACAACATTAACAGTATTAATGCTACTCTGATTTTCAACATTGTTAATGGATGTCTTTGTGCTTTTCCTGTTGTTGGAGCTGTTCTTGCTGATTCTTTCTTTGGATCTTTCTTTGTCGTTGCCATTTCCACTTCCATTTCTCTTTTGGTAATTTCTCTTTTTTGTTACTTTGAATTTTATGTCAAATATTTCATTATTTCAAAGTATTTTTTTTTCCATTTTGTTATATTTAAGAAACAACCCTAAAATTAAACATTAAATATATATCAATTAAAAACTCTATCTTACTTCACAAAATAGGTTAAGACTTCTTTTTATAATCACTACCATAAACCCTTCCACCATCAATTTCAAACACACCCAAAAATTAGTTTGTGTACATGTTTGAAATTAATGTTTATTATCATTGTAGATTTGATGATCTCTTATATTCATTTATATAAAATTGTTAGCCGATCATAGTATTATTTCAACAACTTGGAATATAAATAGTTATATAAGATGAGTGTTTTCTAACAAGTGTATATTATTATTACTATTATTAAAGATATTTGTGTGCATGCCAGAATACCAATTGTCATATGCCAAACATTTTTGTCAACAAAAAAAAAAGAAAAGTAATACTTGGGTGCATTCCAAACATCACCAATCTTTTTATAAATTCTGTTGTCATGTACTCGAGATGATGTGGAACGGCCAACGTCTTTTAAAGAATAAGTTTTATAACAAAATAAGATTCGCCACTAATCTTTTTTACGGTGTGATTGGACATCGAAATAAACTAAACAATTTAAAAAAAATATAGTTTGTAAAAACCAGATTTGAGTTCGAGAGTCATTTGTGTATGAAGAAGGTATTACTATCCCACAACACTCATTTAGAAGAAGAAGAAAATAGATGATAAGAAGAAGAAAAGTAAAGAAAATAAAAAAAGATCGAAATCTTAACACACTTGTTGTTTGAAGTGTGGACCATTGAGACCAAAGTCCTATCATACACTTCCAATTAAGTTAAAGTTTTTCTTGTGTGAGATTTTTGGTATTGTAGGGAGCTTTTTGAAAAAAAGAGAAAGATTTTATGGGTTGCTAGAAGAGAAAACAAAATAGATGTTGTAGATCTTTTGTTTTTTTTTTTCTTTTAAGAAGATATGAAAGTGAAGAGAAGCAGGGCTATGGAGTTTAAAGGATTAGATGAAGAAAAGAAGAGAATGTGAAGGTTGTAATAATCATTTGAATTCAAAATCATTAATTCAAATGGCTAACATAAACATCATATCAAAATGACATGGAGCCTTTATTAACAAAACCAATTTAAAAAAGTTACCATATTGAGTAACTCTCCACCTACCTTAATTAGACTAACTAATTGGTTTAGTTACTTTAACTAAACTACTTACAAAACTTTAAAAGTAATCAAATAACATTTTTCTTACAAAAGTTGGTAAATCATAAAATTAAAAAATAACAAAATTAAGGTAAAAATTAATGTAACAATTGAATTAATTTTAAATAAGGCCGGGCAAAATTCGGTGGCTACAAATTCTATTAAAAAGAAAAAAAAAAGCAAAATTTACCACATGACAAGTTATAATCAAACAATTTAGTTGGATGTACACAAAGATAAATGATGTCCATGATGCACTTTAGGTATTTTTCAAAAAAATACCACCTAAATTATTGTTATTATTATTATTATTTTTTTTTTTGAAGGAACATGATTATTTAAAATATATTATTGTTACAATAAGCAGATGCTATGTTGCTAACGAAGCAAGGATAAAAGTTTAATTTAATTAATATTAAAAAACCAAATAGTTATCAAATACGAATGGAATGAACATATAATTAATAAAAAAGTAATTATAGTGAATATCAGTTTTAGAAACAATAATTAAGTATTTAAGTATATAACAACAATTTTAAAAATAAATTGCAAATATAGCAAAGTCTATCAATAATAGACTTTTATAATGTATGAGTGATAGTCCAAAATTTGCAATATAGTCTATTAATGATAAATTTTGTTATATTTATAATTTTTTAAAATATTGTTATATATGCTAATATTTTGAATTTAATTTTTATATTTGCAACTATTCTTTAAATTTTACAGATATAGCAAAAAATTTCATTGTCTATCTGTAATAGACTACTATCAGTATCTATTATTGTTATAATAAGCACATACAGTAATCAATCGCAATAGACTGTAAATACTGTATTATGTAAATATTTTCAATAATTTTATAATTTAAAATAACATCTCTTAATTTTATATCCTTAACAAGCTGTTAGTAATGTTTGATTTACATCTCTCTCTATATCCCCTAATCAAACTTAACTTTCTAATTTTCATACGTTGAATGCATCCATTTCTTAAAAAAGTATATTGATTTTTTTAAAAATAAACTATTTTTCTTAATATATTTTAAAATTAATTAATATATAACAAGCAAAATAAAATATTCTGAACGGTTATTTAAATTTATAAATTACAAAATAATAATAACAACAATAACAATAATCGTAGGTGTATTTAAATTATTATATTTAAAATTAGATGTTTCTGTATATATTTATTTACCAAACACAACCTACCTTCTCAATTTTAACTAAAATTTAGAACACTATTTATTTGTCACGACTAATTTTTAGGCCACACCAACTTTAAAATAAACTTTAATTAAAAAAAATGTTGGTACATTCTAAGTTGCATCCATCTTTTATACAATCTAGTAAAAAACAATGCATTGCAAATGAGAACAACCACGTTTACACATAAGTATTAGTATTAACACATTTTTATTCTAGCATCCAACAATTATTCATTGGATAAGAATAGGGTTCTAATTTAAAATTATAATAGATTATGATGGTTTCACCACTTTTTTCTACTTAAGATATCCTCAACGTATTATCTCTCCTGACATGCCTATTTAAGTTCATTATTTTTTGTTAGATCTCTCAATTCTTTTTACCATACTTTTCTTTCTTTATCTTTCCCAATACCATTCCCTTGACTCATTTCCATCATATTTAATGCATATGATTTTCATTTTGTAGGGTTTGATTTCCCTTACACTAACAGCAACAATCCATTCTCTAAGGCCACAATCATGTGATCATATTAATACCTCAATCACATGTTCTTCACCTTCAAAACTCCAATACACAATCTTATACATAAGCATTATCTTAATAAGTCTTGGATGTGGAGGTTCTCGTTTCACTACAGCAACTCTTGGTGCAAATCAATATGATACAATTAAAAACCAAAACATTTTCATTAATTGGTTTTTTGTTGCTCTTTATGCTGGATTTGCTGCTAGCTCCACAGCCATAGTCTACATTCAAGACAGTGTCAGCTGGGGTTGGGGCTTTGGCATCTGCCTTGCCACCAACATCATTTCCCTTGCTGTTTTCTTGATCGGAAAACGATTCTATCGCCTCGATAAGCCAAGAGGGAGCCCTTTCACTACTCTTGCTCGAGTTCTTGTCGCCAATGCTTTGAAAAGGCTTGACCCGGCAACATCAACCACGGGGAGGGATAATGGTTCCTACTATCAAGGTAAGGACCATCATTTGAGGAATCAAGCTGGAGATAGAGTGTTGACAAAGAGTTTTAGGTATGCCATGCTTCAATCATGCATATACTAATTTTCTACTTTCTCTTTTATTTGAATTAGTTATATTGGTCTACTTTTCCTAAAGAAAATAATTATAAAAAAAACTAAGTTATTCAAGATATCTGTAAACTTTGAAATTAATTTAAAAAATATTCTCGAATTTTTTAAGTTTCTTTTAAAAATATTAATAAGGAAAACACTAATTATTCCCTCAAATCTTCTTAAAAGTTGATGGTTTAATTTCTCATTTAATTTAAAATTAATTTTTGACATAGACTTTGTTTAAGTTTACAACTAATGTTACTAATTCGGAGACACACAAATTCCAAATATTTGAGTAAAGAAGGCATGCACCTAGAATAATATAGGTTCACTATTTTAGCAAGTAATAACATTCATGAAAAAAAAAAAAAAAACTAGTGTATGATAAACGACACTCATCTTCGTACATCATTTCATTCAATTGTCCAATCATAATTTGTCACATAGAGACTCTTCTTATTTCTATAAATTCTTCTTCTATATGAATAGCTAGGCTGCATCCCTTTCCCTATTCCTTATTGCTCTTCATGCGCATAAAGTTTTCTACTCATTAAAATTCAAGATTTAAGTATATTAATTAACCAAAAGCTTTGACACACCTGTGATCTTTCTTGAAGGTGTTTGAATCGTGCAGCTCTAATAACACAAGGAGATGTCCATTTGGATGGAACCATTGCAAAACCTTGGAGGCTTTGTAAAGTACAAGAAGTAGAAGATTTCAAAACTTTACTTAAAATCTTTCCTCTTTGGACAACTAGCATTTTTCTCTCTGTCCCCATTGTATTCCAAGCAAGCGTAACCGTCCTCCAAGCCCTAACCATGGATCGTCACCTTGGTCCGAACTTCAAAATCCCTGCGGGTTCTTTCTCTGTTGTCGTCTTCATCTCCACCACCATCTCACTAACCCTAATCGATCGGTTTCTTTACCCTATTTGGCAAAAGTCGATTGGACGAATGCCACGACCTCTCGAACGCATCGGTCTTGGCCATGTTTTCAATTTTCTTTCTATGGTAGTGTCAGCATTAGTAGAATCAAAGAGACTCAAGATTGCCCATGTTCACCACCTTCAAGGCCAAGTTGAGGCAATAGTGCCAATCTCATCCATGTGGCTTTTCCCACAACTAGTTTTGGTTGGCATGGGAGAAGCTTTTCATTTCCCTGGACAAGTTGGATTGTACTATCAAGAATTTCCGATGTTGTTGCGTTGCATGGCAACGGCGTTGATCTCGCTGGTGATTGGCATTGCATATTATCTTTGCACAGCTTTGATCGATCTATTCCATAGGGTTACAAAATGGTTACCTGATGATATTAATCAAGGAAGACTTGATAATGTTTATTGGACGATATCAGTGATTGGAGCAATTAATTTTGGGTATTACCTAGCATGTGCTAGGTACTACAAGTACCAAAATGTTGAAAATGATGAGAAGGATGTTTCTATTATTGAAGATTGAGAGCTAAGAAGCACAAATATGAATACAAGACACGAACACGTAGCGTTAGACCATATTTTATAAATGTAGGACATGACGCGGTAAGGACAATACATTTATCAAAATACACATTTAACAAATATATATCTTTTTTTATAGTAAAAAGAAATTTCAATGTAAATAGGTCGATGCATTTATATGCTTAAAAACTTATAAGTTTGATGTATTTCACCCTAAGAAAGTTATTATTTATTGTCATATACGTGTCTCTTTAGTCTACTCAACAAATGTCGTTTTATGCATATCTAATACACATTAGTTGTACTAACAAGTGTCTGATATGTACTCGGCCAGAATCGAATTGCCAAAGTATCCTACACGTATCAAACATGAACACACTAGCTAAACTAAATTGTTCGTGTTTAATTCTGAAATTGAGAGTCATGTTAGTGACAACGAGTGGAGATCAACCGAACAAATTAAAGCTACAAATAGATATGCAATTATTTGATATCATGTAATGATCAATTAAGAATTACTTGCATCATTATTACTTTTCTATTAATTCAATGCAATTTAGATCATATAAAAAAATTATACAACTTTCTTACAGTGTACTGTTTTAATTCATAGTGTATCAAAGGTATTGAGTTTTGGGCAGTGTATTAAGGAGTTTCAAGCAAATAAAAAAATGTGGAGCTTAAAACTTGGGTCTAAAAGGAGTTGGATGATAGTTGACCATTAGACTAGCTACTGATATTAGTAATATTTTAATTATATATATATATATATATATAAAACATAAAGTTGAGAGGATACTCATGCGCTAGTGATTTCAAGTGTAATGAGAGTATCAGGTGATATCAAGTGTTTATCAAAAGTGTATCAAATGATCAAGTATATCCACACATTATTGTTTTTACATTTTTTTGTTTTAAATAGCGGTTGAACTTTTTTGGTTTCTTTTTCAATATTTTAACCAAACTAAAAGGTTTAGGTTATAGTTTTAATATTAGAAGTTATTTTACTCATCTTTGCATGCCAATAGACCCTTCTTTTTCATCTTGTTTAGTATTTTCCCCAATTACTTAAAAAAAAAAAAAATCTATACAAAATTCCCTTTTCAACTAAATACTCCATCTATAGTTCAATCAAATATTAAAAATAAAAAGTCAAAAGTTCTAAACATAATTCATAATTAGGAATGTTCAGTGTCCTAATAACATGTTGAGATTTGATTTTTGTCAAATATATGTTTCTTTTAAACTAATTTCAAATCTCTCTAAAATCTAGGAAGTATTAGTTAAGATTGTCCCCTATGAATAAGGAAAGGAGAATCTGAATGAAAGATATGACAGGTATATATGTGTGATAAGCATGAAGTAGTTCGATGATGAGAAAGTTACGAAAAAACAGGTGTACATGTGAAGATACACGACCATCAATCTGATAGAAAACCAGTGGAAAGCGCAAAAGAAAAAGTTGATTGTTTTGACACTGGTTATATGCTTTACGTACAGAAAAATGTAATTCTATGGTTCAAGATTTCTTTACTCAAATCAGAAATATTTACAAGAAGCATTGTGTTGAGGGTTGACCTTACAGATTCAGGGGGAGCCTGAAAGTGTTGGTTGTTAGTCTCATGTTACTTTCAAGGGGAGCCTGAAGTTAGTTGAATCATAGTTATAACTATGGATGTAACTAGTGTAATATGTTATTCAGAATGATCTTTAATAATATTCCTGATCTGAGCAAGAAAGCTCCCCAGATGTAGGTTATATTTACCGAACTGGGTTACCAAAGTGTCGTGCATTTACTTATCTTCTTATATCTTGAGTTAATACTGAAGTCAACTACATGTGGTATAACTAGGAGTTACTGAACAATAGTTTATCTTTTTTCAATTGGTATCAGAGCTTGTTTGATACTTATGGAATTACTAAGAGAAGGAGTGGCTACTATACGTCCACCCATACTGGATGGAAAAAATTACTCCTATTGGAAGATTCGAATGACCTCATTTCTGAAATCGTTAGACTCAAAGGCCTGGAAAGCAGTCAAACTTGGATGGAATGCACCTATGATTATAGTGGGAGGGAAATCAGTTCCGAAGCCAGAAGAAACTTGGACTGAAGCCGAAGAGCAGGAATCTATGGGAAATGCTCGAGCACTAAATGCCATTTACAATGGAGTAGACTTGAATATGTTCAAGTTGATAAATTCGTGTGTTATTGCCAAGGATGCTTGGAAAAACTCGAAGTTGCATTCGAAGGAACAACTAAAGTCAAGACTTCTCGTCTACTGTTGGTAACCACCAAGTTTGAATCCTTAAAGATGATGAAAGAAGAAACTATCACTGAGTATAATGTACGGGTATTAGAAATCGCAAACGAGTCATTTAATCTCGGAGAAGAAATACCTGAAGCGACATTAGTAAGAAAAGTCTTGCGATATCTTGCCCGAAAATATGATATGAAAGTTATAGCAATTGAAGAAGCTCATGATGTCTCTACCCTTTCTCTTGATGAATTGTTTGGATCTTTGCTCACATACGAAATTACATTGGTTGAACGAGTAGAAAGTAAAGGTAAAGGCATTGCCTTTCCATCCATCCAGGAGGAAGAGTGTACTGAAAAAGGAAAGTTCGAAAATAATCAAGTGAATGAGTCGATTGCCATGCTAACCAAGCAATTTTCAAATGTGATCAAGAAGATGAATAGTGCTAACAGTTCTGGATCTAATAATCGGTCTCAGAATAACTTTAGTCGTAGAGAATTTGATCGATCAAATAGCAGAGATTCATATCGTCTATCTGGTAAAGAAAACAGAACGTTCAAATCTATCAGGCTGAATGTCCAACCTATCTCAAAAGACAGAAGAAAAGCTTTGGAGCTACTTTGTCAGATGAAGAATTTGAAGATATGACTGAAGAAGAAGATTTTGTTAATGCATTCATAAACATTACCTCGGATAGTGAAGTGGACTCGGATCATCAGTCAGATACTGACTCGAATTGTCAAAATATAGAAAAATTATCCTACACTAAGATGAAATCATTATGGGAAGAGGATATTGCTGCTAGGGCAATTCAAAAAGAGAAGATTCAAGAACTAATGACAGAAAATGAGAGACTTCTTTCTGTAATTTCAGTCTTAAAGCTGAATCTAAGAAAGGCTCAAATAAACTATGAACAACTAGAGAAGTTGGTGAAAATGTTGAACTCTGGCACTGGGTGTCTGGATCAAATTTTGTCCATGGGAAGAACAGACACAAGCAAGCATGGGTTGGGATTTAATGCCTCTGTAAGTTCAAATAAACAAGAAAGCAAAACAGTGTTCGTTCGAGCTAGAGAAGATGTGTCTAGAAGTACATGGGAGTGTAAAAGAGGGAGTATAACTTCTTCACCATCGGCTAAAATCTGGATATGTCACTTATGTGGAAAGAAAGGACATATTAGACCATTATGTTACAAATTATTGAACAAAGGAAAATATGAATGGAGAATAACGCCTAATGAAGAGAATAAACAACTGCATCAAAAGTTCAGTCTTGGAACTCAGAAGAGTAAAAAATTGAGAAGGATATGGAGAATCAAACAATAATTGGAAAAGAGTCACATAGCTTTTACATCAGTTCTAGTGTCTCGGGAGGACTGGTTTTTTGATAGTGGATGCTCCAGACATATGACCGGTAAGCGGTTCTATTTCACAAACTCTGTTGAATGCAACTTAGGGCATGTGATGTTTGGTGATGGCGCCAAGGGAAACATTGTCGGAAAACATCTCCCTCAACTACAAGATGTTCGCTATGTGGAATGTCTCACTGCAAATTTGATTAGCATCAGTCAATTGTGTGATTAAGGTTATTCTGTGAATTTTAGCAAGGAGTCGTGTATTGTAACAGATAAACAGTGCCAGGAGGTTATGCGAGGTATTAGACAAACTGATAACTGCTATCATTGGTGCTCAAATCAGTTTGAAGTATGTAATATGTCGAGAGAGGAACTAACTCAGATGTGGCATAAGAAGTTGGGACATGTCAGTTTGGGGTTACTGGATAAAGCTCTCAAACATGATGCTATTCTGGGTCTTCCGGCCATGGATATGAAAAGACAACTATTTTGTGGAGACTGCAAACAAGGAAAACAGACTCGTGCTTCCCATAAAAGTGTCAAGGAGTGCTATACAAGCCGAGTTTTAGAACTTTTGCATTGGATCTTATGGGTCCAATGCAAACTGAAAGTCATGGAAAAAAGAAGTATGTATTTGTGTGTGTAGATGATTTCTCACGATATACTTGGGTACGATTTCTAAAAACCAAGTCTGAAACAGCTAAAGTATGTATAAGTCTGTGTAGAAATTTACAATGAGAACAAGGAGGAATATTATAAGACTACGCAGCGATCATGGGAAGGAATTTGAAAACTCTGAAATAGACTAATTTTGTGAAATTGAAGGAATGAGTCATGAGTATTCAGCTCCTCTAACTCCTCAACAGAATGGGGTGGTTGAAAGGAAGAATCAGACGCTTCAGAAAATGGCTAGAGTAATGTTGCACGCCAAAAAGCTTCCATTAAGCTTTTGGGCTGAGGCAATGCATACAACATGTCATATTCACAATAGAGTGACAATTCGCATTGGAACTACAGTGACACTATATGAATTATGGAAGGGCAGAAAACCTAATGTGAAATACTTTCATATTTTTGGAAGTATATGTTATATTCTGGCTGATAGAGAATATCATAAGAAATTCGATGCCAAGTCTGACAGAGGAATATTTTTGGGATATTCTTCGAACAGTCGAGCATATCGTGTATTTAACACTCGAACAAGATCGGTAATGGAATCTAATAATATTTTAGTAAATGATGAGGAGAAAGACGAAACCAATCCGATCATTTGTCAAGATGAGGATATTGTTCAAATACAAGATAAAAATAAGTCATTTAGTCCGTCGGATAATCTAGATTCTGAAAGTCTAGCTATGCCTGATGACTCTGACATTGTAAATAGCTTCAGTCCAGATAATGAGCCCCCTGTGCAACAAGCCGGTCCTTCTTCCCATGTACTGAAGAATCATCCTGCTAGTGGGATCATTGGAGATGCTCAAAGTGGAATAACTACCAGAAAGAAGGATCGCATTGATTATGCAAAGTTAATTGCAAACGTGTGTTATACCTTTACTATTGAACCAAGGACAGTAACCGAAGCTCTTACAGACGAATTCTGGATTTGTGCCATGCAAGAAGAACTACTTCAATTTCAACGACTTAAAGTGTGGAGACTAGTTCTCAAACCGACAAATGCTAATGTTATTGGAACGAAGTGGATTTTTAAAAATAAGACCAATGAGCATGGTCTCATTACTCGTAATAAGGCACGTCTAGTTGCCCAAGGGTACACTCAGGTTGAAGGAGTTGATTTCGATGAAACTTTTGCCCCAGTCGCTAGACTTAAGGCCATATGCTTGTTGCTTAGCATTGCGTGTATCCAAAAGATTAAGTTATATCAAATGGATGTGAAGAGTGCCTTCTTAAATGGGTATTTGAATGAAGAGGTATATGTTGCTCAACCCAAAGGCTTCATTGATCCAGAGTTTCCTTATCATGTGTATAGATTAAATAAGGCTCTATATGGCCTGAAACAGACACCTCGAGCCTGGTATGAGAGACTCACTAAGTATTTACTTAGTCATGGTTATGTTCGTGGTGATCTGACAGAACTCTGTTTATAAATCGAAATGGGCAGGATCTCATTGTCGCTCAAATTTATGTAGATGACATCATTTTTGGAGGATTTCCTAAGAATAACGTAAAAAGCTTTGTTACTGTTATGGAATCAGAATTTGAAATGAGATGGTAGGTGAGTTATCATTCTTTCTTGGCTTACAAATCAAACAAGATGAGAATGGTATATTTATCTGCCAGACTAAATATGCTCAGAATATGATTAAGAAATTTGGTATGGAAAATTCGCGGTCCAAGCTCACTCCAGCAGCAACTCATGTGAAATTTTCTAAAAGGTGTACTTCCGAAATCATTGATCAGAAGGTATACCGGAGTATTATTGGTAGTTTACTGTATCTTACAGCCAGTCGCCCAGACATAGCTTATGCTGTAGGAATGTGTGCTCGATTTCAGTCCTCTCCTAGAAATTCACATATGTAAGCAGCTAAGCGTATCATAAAATATGTCCACGGTACCTCTGATTATGGAATCTTTTACTCATTTGATACAAATTCATCTCTGGTAGGGTACTGTGATGCATATTGGGCTGGCTGTATTGATGATAGAAAATTCACTTCAGGAGGATGTTTCTACTTGGGAAATAACTTGATTTCGTGGTTTAGTAAAAAGCAAAACGCTGTTTCCCTCTCAATAGCTGCAACTAAATATATTGCAGCTGGTAGTGCTTGCTCCCAACTCATCTGGATGAACCAGATGATACAGGATTATGGTTTTTCGCAGGAAACTATGGTGCTTTACTGTGACAATATGAGTGCTATAGATATTTCAAAAAATCCTGTTCAACACAGTCGCACTAAACATATTGATATCCGACACCATTTCATTCGAGAACTTGTGGAATACAAAATTATAGTTCTTATGCATGTTCGGTCTAATCTTCAGCTGGCAGATATCTTCACCAAACCGTTGGATACAAGTTCATTCACACACTTACGAGCAGAACTAGGCGTATGTTGTCTGTAGACGTGATTTACTTATAATTTTTTTTATTTGAGCCCAGGATATTTATGGGTAAGGTATCTGGCCCATTTGTCGAGGCCCAAAAGCATTCATCTTCTCTTGGATTTGAAATATATTTGATTGGTTGGTTGTTAGGAGGGAATATTGTATATGTGAAAACGAAGAGTTTGATCCTCGTCAGGATAGTGCTCTAGATTACTCAACTCTACCCTCGTCGTCTTGATCAACATCACAAAATGGTGAGTACGAGACGCGGATTTTATGAAGAAACTTCTGATCAGGTTCAAGATGCTGCCACCTAAGATACTGTCGTCCGGACTAACTTGCATGGTGTCAAAATGCGTGGAAGCATGCTTGCTCGTCGGCCATATGTTCGCATGATTGATAGGGGTAAAGTTCCTCTACCTATTAATTATGATAGTTCGGCATCTGCTCCTAATGAACCAGTGGCTATGACTTCAAGTCCGTCAACTGGTGAATCCTTGTCACAGGATGAAGTTCCGCTCTCCGAGTTGCTACGTTCGAAGTTTCAGTCTGTTTCGACTATGCCTCCATCATCACGCAAGCACACGGGCTCTTCATCTGCTAAAGGCAAAGCGACTGTGGTCACTGATTCGCCTCCACCACAATCAGATGAACAAAATTCCCCGTCCGCATCATCGTCTTCTTCACCTGGTTGTTCTGACAATGCGGCACCGCGAGATCCTCCTGCATCTGCTGGGTTGTCTCCTCCTCCACCAGCAGCTTCTATGCCTCAATCTTCTAAGGCGTCTGAACCCAAAGTGGTAACTATTAAGACTGGGCGTCGACGGCTCCTGCGCAATATACCTTCAGTCCCTATTGACGACATTTCTTTTCATCATGAAGAAAATGCTCAGCGCTAGAAGTTTGTTGTTCAACGTCGTATTGCAGATGAGGTGAATGTTTCAGATCAACATCAATCAGGTGTGGCAATAATGGAGTTAATAAATCAGTGGACTGTCTCGCACAATTCTGAATGTGGGGCCTTTTTATCCAAGGCTTCTTCGTGAAGTCATTGCAAATTTACCATCAGAATTTGATGATCCTAGTAGTGGAGACTATCAGTCAGTCCATGTTCTGGGTAGATGCATTGTCCTGTCTCATTTTGTAATCAATGACTTCCTTGGCCTCTCTCCCTTAGAGGACCAAGCACCATAGGTTCCATCTACAACCACTCCCGCCTCTGTTTTAACTGGTGGTTCTCTTACAGTGTGGCCCTCTTCAGGTATTCCTGCTGCCTCCTTAAGTGTGAAGTATGCAATTTTGCATAAAATTGGAATAGCTAACTGGTTTCCCTCTTCCCATGCTTCGAGTGTTTCTGTTGCATTGGCCACTTTCCTCTTTCAGATTGGCACAGGGGTTGTAATTGATGTAGGCATGTTCATATACTCTCAGCTTCTCCGTCATGTTGGGACCTTTGGTGTAAAATTTTTGATTGCTTTGCCCCGATTCTTCTCAAGCTTGATTCTACACCTACAACCTGATATTCTTGGGACTTCTGATGCTCCTGGTCCACTTCCTCGCACTCTCTCCTTGAGCTATAAGATGTTTCAAGGAACTCATGTGACTGACATTGAGTTCTCTGGTTGATCGTGCTCTGCACATCCTTCTACTACTGATGTACCTGGTGCTTCTGTGAGGTCTGGGCTGCAGTGTGGTGATGTCACACGAGTATTAGCTTCTCTTGTTGCTGACTTTAGTGCTTTGGGGTCATCTATATCTCTTCTCAGAGATAGCAAATTAGAGATTGATGATCTTATTCGTTACTTGCGGTCAGTAACATTGTCTGCTCTAAATGACAGTTGATCATTCGTTTTTGTATCAAAGGGGGAGAAGATAGTGTTGTATGGGGCAGGGTAGCAGAGAAGTGTAGGGTATATGGCTGTGGCTGTTGTTTCTTTTTGCTGATGTGTTGTGTCTTTTTTGTGGTTGGTGATGATATGTGGTTGATATGTTTTTTTGTTATGGATGTTAACTTCGCTAATGAAAAGGGGTCCACTTTTTTTATCTTGTGAGTTCATGGTTGTATTAGGTTTTAACATTGTGTTTGACTTCTGAACTGGTTTGCTCTGGGGTAACTGCTTTCGCTATCAGAATAAGATATAGCTCTGATTGATCACAAAAAAAGAATGATAAAGAATGATGGTATATTTGACAAAAAAGGGGGAGTTTGTTGAGATTTGATTTTTGTCAAATATATGTTTCTTTTAAACTAATTTCAAATCTCTCTAAAATCTAGGAAGTATTAGTTAAGATTGTCCCCTATGAATAAGGAAAGAAGAATCTGAATGAAAGAGATGACAAGTATATATGTGTGATAAGCATGAAGTAGTTCGATGATGAAAAAGTTACAAAAAAACAGGTGTACTTGTGAAGATACACGACGATCAATCTGATAGAAAACCAGTGGAAAGCGCAAAAGAAAAAGGTGATTGTTTTGACACTGGTTATATGCTTTACGTACAGAAAAATGTAATTCTATGGTTCAAGATTTCTTTACTCAGATCAGAAATATTTACAAGAAGCATTGTGTTGAGGGTTGACCTTACAGATTCAGGGGGAGCCTGAAAGTGTTGGTTGCTAGTTTCATGTTACTTTCAGGGGGAGCTTGTTAGTTGAATCATAGTTATAACTATCCATGTAACTAGTGTAATCTATTATTCAGAATGATCTTTAATAATATTCTTGATCTGAGTAAGAAAGCTCCCTAGATGTAGGTTATATTTACCGAACTGGGTTACCAAAGTGTCGTGCATTTACTTATCTTCTTATATCTTTAGTTAATACTGAAGTCAACTGCATGTGGTATAACTAGGAGTTACTGAACAGTAGTTTATCTTTTTTCATAACATAATACAAATTACAAATCATCCATTCCACAATTCCAACACAAGAGCTAACTTTGCGATGGTCTAAAAAATGCTTCTAAACTTTAAAAAAATTAAAAAATTTCCATAAAAACTTTTGAAAGGGTTAAAACATATTTTAGATTTGGATAACCGTTAAAAATTTGTTTAAAAAATATCTTTAAACTATTAAAAAGCTGTTTCATAGATACCCTCAAGCTTAAAAAAAAAAGGTTAAAAGAATATTCTTCTGGACTCAAAATTTACACCAATTTTCTCAACAACCAAAATTAAAATCAAAATTTTAAGTTCAAACATAAAATTTCACAAAATTTTGAAATAAAAATTTATCTTTAAAATATATTAAAACAATAATGAACTTAATTTATTTGACTACTGATACACGGTTTTTGAAAATATTCTTAAACATGCAAAAGTAAAAAAAGAACTCTTAGACTTAAAAAAAAAAAAAAAATACATTTATCGTTATATAGCACAAGCTATTAATATCGTCTTACTTTTATGCTTTTCTTCTTTTTCCTCCCATCTCTTCTTCAATACAAGTAAATAAATAATAAATAAAGTTGCACAAGTTAGTAAGATATATGTCGACTCTAATAAGATTAAAAATAATAATAAAAGCGCTAAGATATTTTAGAACTTAAATATTAAATGTTTTAATAAAATTATATGTTTAATAGCTTAGTATTTTAATAGTCAAATACATTTTTATTGTAAAATTGTTATGAATAAAAAAAAAGAAATTATCTACTAAATGTAGAAGAAAAAAAAACTTAAATAAGGTACAAGAGTTTGATGAGTTTTGCTATTTTTTAAATTGTCCTTTTTTATTTGAATAATTATTATTTTAATGTGTTTTAAGGATACAATTTTTTTTGTGTGATTTTGTGAAATTTGTGTTGTAACTTGAAATTTTTAATTTTTATTTTGGGTGGGTAAAAATTGATTAGTATTTTTTAAAATTTGAAGGTATTTATGAAAATTTTCAATAGTTGGGAGTACTTTTAAAACAAAACTTTAATGATTTCCATCCAAAATTTATTTTTGAACCATATTTGAACGTTTAAATGCATTTTTCAAAACTTTGAAAAAGTCTATGTGTTGGCATAAATACTTTAAATATATATAATAGATTAATCCAAGATCATTCATGCCAAATTGTCAAGAATATGTTACATACCTGATTCCATGATCTTCAAGCAATTGATGATGGCTATAAAATGACTCTTGTCTAATGGCTATAAAATGACTATTGTCTTCCTGAACCAAAACCTTGAATGCCCTTAGTGGGATCTTTCTCTCGATGGGATACAAGAAAGACTAAATGCTTATTGTTTTGGTATATTGGGGACCATAGCCCTAACTCTCTTTATATACTAGTTCAATTAGGATCCCATTAAATCCTAATCAATCTAGGAATAGGTTTCTACCCGTTTAATCCATACTCAATTAGGAATCTTTGGCCTTAATTAAATAGATCAAATAATAGGTATAATTTAATAAAATAATCCAATGTGATAAATTATTAATTGACATACGTAGCCCAAACTTTAAACGTATTATTTAAATATGTCTAACACTATGAACATTTTTTTATATAATTTAGCTTTATACAACTTATTCTACCTTGTCTAACATATTTTTCTCCATGACAGCTAGAAATCCTATAAAATAAGAAATTAAAAATAATAACTAAAAACATTTAAAATTAAGAATTAAAAAATAAAATGAATACCTTCTTCAAACTTTAAATCTTCTTTCAACTCTTGATTTTGAAGTTAAAGAATGATGGGTTCTGAACTTAACCAATTCTATATATAAGAACTTTCATCATTCTTGGAGCCAATGGAACAACGAGTTGAATTAACCACTCATCCTTCAATACTAAAAGCTAACTCAAACACTACAATGGGTACTAGAATCGTTAGAATACCTATACTAATTGATATGACGAAGAATCAAAAGTAGACATTCATTATGTTTCCACTAACGAAGTATATGTAAAAATCTACTACATACATCAATCTCTAACTCCCTATCAAAAGTTGTAGCTAGTCTCAGCAGTTTAAAATTACTCTCATGTGTGTTTCCATAATCTAAATCCACTCCCACTTCCACTCTATGTTCCACATCCACGTTAAATAGTACAGGTTGAGAATGACTATCGTTGTACTGTTTGAGTTGGAAATTAATAATAATAATTATTTAATACAATTTATAATTCTAAAATCATTATTCTTTATATATATATATTTAAATATAGTTTTTTGGGTGTGTGGAGTTCTTCCTCTTGCCAAAAACCCTCTTATTACTTCCTTTAGGCAACTTTTCATCTGATTTCACTTCTTATTCTCGTGAGTGTATGCTTGAGTGGAAAAGTTGTGTTAAAGTGGAGCCTAGGGTTCTCACTCTTTTCATTGATTAGACGTTCATTTCATCAACCAAACCCATGCACAGGACCTCAGGACGAAAGGTAGAAAGAGCAATTGATGCAATTTTGCCCCAAGGTCGCACCAAATTTTACTTTCAAGGCAGTGGTTCAACACGGTTGTTGAATAAGAAATTTTGAGACCAATCGCAAATTGTCACATCATTTATTAAATTAATGATGAAAAGTGCAAATAATTGAATTTGGAACTAAATAAAATTGACATGTGTTCCAAATTAAAAATTGAAAACATAAATTGGCCAATTCTAATAATGCACATGTTTTCATCTTAACCGTTGGATCAAGTTAATTATTTTGGTTCAATTAAATATTATTTACTTGGACTAAGTTCAATGAAGCCCAAACAATAAGCTTAATTGAGCCCAAAGGCTAAATATAACCCAAATCCATGTGGTTGAGCCCATGGGTCTGGTCCATGGACCAACCAGGCTCAAGCCCATAAAGCCCATCAGAGAACTCTATAAATAGAGGAATTCTCCTCATTTGTATGGGGTTGGAAATTTTTACTCCAGAAGGACTAGAGAGAATTCTCCCAAGAGCTAGAAGACTCCCGAAGTCGACCATCCTTGAAGATTGAAGCTCCTTTGAAGATACAAAGCTTTCTTCCACGACTCCAACTTCCCTCGAAGATTTAGCTTATTTGAAGATACAAACTTTCTGCCAAGACTCCAACTTCAAGAACATCACGTGCTCCCCTTTCTCTAATCAAACGTAAGCATCCAATCGAGAGAGAACCAGAGGATCAAATTCTAGAGATCAAACCACATCGCATCAAATCAACAAAAATACAACATCAACTCAAGTTCAACTCCACGAATCAAATTTCTCTGGAAATCTCGTGCGAACAACGACATAACATGATCAACATTTGTTTTTCTAACAATTTGAAAGCAAAATTTCAAGTGTTGATCAAATTTAGAAACTTTTTGGAAATCAAGCCACGTGGAATTGCTTGAGTTATTGGTGGATAAGGGAGTTCGGTGAACAATGACAACGGTGATGCCACCTACCTTAAAATTCACGTAACATTTCTTTGTCGACAAAAATTATTGGATGAAAAATTTGTGAAAGAAAATTATAATATTATTTTATTCTCAAGCGCATTCCCACATTGAATAATTTTAAATGTGGAAGCTCCCTTTTATACTCATTGTTTGATCAATGGGTTTGGGTCCTTAGGGCACCCAAGTTTTGGAAGAAGGGAGGAGATAGGTAAACGTAAATATGCTTGTATCTCCACACGCAAGCCATCGGTAGCACATTCTTGAGCAGAGCCGTCTGCAAAACATCTTGTAGTTGCTATTCACTATTGTTGGTACTATTTGTTGTTCATTGTTATTGTTGGATACCTTATCCTAGTAACACTATGATACGACTCACTTTGTATTTGATACAAATGCAATGATCCAACGCGTTCATATAGCTGATGCGATTAAGGGTATCCTATATTTTCTACAATATTTTTTTTTGTTTTGTTAGTTTTATTCAAATAATAGTGTGTGAGATTTTTAAATAACAAAGTGTGTGAGATTTCTACAGATCCCTTATTTTAAACCATCTGGTATCAGAGCGGGTTGTCTTCTCATCACAGATTCTACCGTCTAACGAAGATGGCAAGTGTCTCATAACAAACAAAGGAGAATAGTGGAATGCCAATTCTCTACCCAATAATAACTCCACACAACTACTACACGGTATGGGCGATAAAGGCAGAAGCAATCCTAGACGCCTAAGGAGTTTGGGAAGCGATAAAGCTAGCGAGAGGAGTCAAAGTGGATGTGATGAAGGACAAGAAGGTACGTGCGTACATTCTCCAATGCATCTCGGAAGACATGCTTCTACAAATCGCAAAGAAGAAGACCGCAAAGGAAATATGGGATAGTCTCATGACGAGATACTTGGGCAGCAGCGGGTGAAGATGGCCCGATTTCAAACCTTGAAGAGCGAGTTTAATGTTCTTCGGATGAAGGAAACTAAAACGATCGATGAGTTTGCAGGTAAAATCAGCAAATTAGCAAGCAAGTTCACCACCCTCGGAGTTGCACTTGAGGATTCATCATTGGTCAAGAAGCTCTTCAATTTCGTCCTCGACAAATATCTTTCCATTGTTGTTGGAATCGAGCAATTGATCTCGAAACCATGTTGTTTGAAGAGGTGATCGAACGAATGAAGGCATACGAGGAATGAACAGGACGACTCTAAGGAAACAATAACAACACCGATGGATAACTCTTACTTACCCATGCCGAGTGGAAAGCTAGACAGAAAGTAAATAGTGGCGAGACGTGGTCATGGTCGTGGTTGTGGCACAGAGCGTCAAAATAGTGTGGGAGGGACTAGCAACACCAGAAATGGCACTCGTGACAAAAGTCACATTAACTGTTTCACTTGAAACAAGATGGGACATTACACATCGGAGGGCAGTGAAAAAGGTCATGACGATGAAGCTTATCTAACTTGTTTCACCGACGAAGAACCAACTTTGATGATGGTCGTGTCCCAGGAGGGGACACGCACTAATGTGATTAGGAGGATGTCATACTACTCAGCAAAGAACTGTAGTAGCCTAAGATGTATTGCAATAACAAGAATGGAGAAAATAGTGACGTTTGGTATCTTGACAATGGAGCTAGCAACCATATGACTGGCCATCATGAGAAGTTCCAAGAACTAGATGAAAGATTCACCAGAAGGGTGAAGTTTGGCAATGGATCAACCATTCAGATCAGGGGAAAAGGAACGATCGTGTTGGAGTGCAAGAACGGTAATCAGAAGGCTCTCCAAGAGGTGTACTGCATTCCAAAGTTATGTAGCAACAACATAAGCCTCGCGTAAATGACAGAAAACGGAAACAAGGTGCAAATGGCGAAAGATGCCATGAAAGTGTTTGAAAGAAGTGGGAAGCTTTTGATGTCGGTGCAGTGAACTCAAAATCGTTTGTACAAGATAATTTTGAAAATGCTCAAGCATGTCTGCCTTCTGACAAGCCTAAAAGATCCAACATGGTTGTGGCACGCAAGACTTGGCCATGTAAATTTTCATGACTTGAAGCTCATGGGGGAGAAGAAATTGTCAGTTGGAGTACCATTAGTCATTAAACCAAACAAGTTATGCAAAGCGTGCGTGATTACCAAACAAGCGAGATTGCCATTCCCATGTCAATCAACATATAGAGCAGAGAAGCAGTTAGAACTCCTCCATGCCGATATACAGACCGATTTCACCATGTACTCTTGCTGGAAACAAGTATTTTCTGTTGATAGTTGACGATTCCACGAGATGGATGTGGCTACATATGTTGGAGGCAAAAAGTGAGACATTCGAAGCATTCAAAAATTTCAAACTCTTAATGGAGAACAAGACGGAGTACAAGATCAAAACGCTCCAAACAGATCGAGGTGGTGAGTTTTTATCTACACAGTTCACCCATTTTTGTAAAAAAGAAGGAATCGAGCGACACCTCATCGTTCCATATTCACTGCAACAAAATGACATTTTAGAGCATCGTAACCGCACCATAATGGTGATAAGGAGATCACTCCTCAAAAGCATGCACGTGCCTACAAGGTTTTGGGGAGAGGGGGTGAGACACGCGGTTTATTTGTTAAATCTTCTTCCAACGAAGGCCCTTGGAGAACGCACACCATTTGAAGCTTGGATGGGGAGAAGGCCACATCTTGCACACTTGAGAGTGTTTGGTTGTGTGGCGTATGTAAAAAACACAATCCCTCACCTCAAGAAACTCGACAATCGAAGCTCATTGGTGGTATATTTTGGTGTTGAAGAAGGATGCAAAGCTCATCGCCTATATGACCTGGAGCTTGAAAAATTATGAATTAGTATAGATGTCGTTTTTCAAGAGAATCTTAAATGGGCTTGGAAAGAAGTCGTTAATGACGGCAAGGAGATTCTGGAGTTTCAGATGATGGACCAATTTTATTCTGACAAGTTCAAAAACATGGAGGATGCAGAATCTGGGGTTGAAAATGTCGTACCACATGTAGCTGAGATACCCACGATTGGAGAGACCAATCCATCTACTCCATCGACAAACACACCGGTCCATCGAAGATCTCTCACTGACATCTATACCAACACAGAGGAAGTTATAGGTGGTGAAGAACAAGAAAATGAGGTGATAATGGTGGTATCCGAAGAACCAACTTGTTACCAAGAAGCTGTGACCGAACTTGGTACAAAGCAATGGAGAACGAGTTAAAATCTATTGAGAAGAACAACACATGAAGTCTGACCAAGCTTCCACCAGGACACAAACCCATTGGTCTAAAATGGGTGTTCAAATTGAAGAAATACTCTAATGGAGAAGTTGTCAAGCACAAAGCAAGATTGGTTGCTAAAGGCTATGTACAAAGACAAGGCATCAACTTTACAGAAGTTTTTGCACCGATTGCAAGACTTGACACCGATTGAGTCATTCTTGAACTCACTGCAAACCAAAGTTGGGAGGTACACCATCTAGATGTGAAGTTGGCATTTCTCAACAGAGAATTGGAAGAGGAAGTATATGTTACTCAACCGAAGGAATTTGAGGTTCCAAACTAGAAACACAAGGTGTATAGGTTATCCAAGGCTCTCTATGGATTGAGGTAAGCTCCACGAGCTTGGAACATTCGACTTGATAGGTGTCTCCAAGAGCTTGGCTTTGGAAAATGCACTCAAGAGCAAGCAGTCTACAGAAGAAGAGAAGGAGAAGAAAGTGTTCTTGTTGGGGTGTATGTTGACGATTTCATTGTAACAAAAAGTAGCACTGAAAAAGTCAATAAGTTCAAGCTGCAAATGATGGCAGAATTTGAAATGAGCGATTTGGGTTTTCTCTCTTAATTACTACATAGGGATTGAAGTTGAACAACAAAAGGGTTGAATCATATTCAAACAACCAACTTATGCCAAAAGAATTTTGTCTCAGTTTGGAATGGCCGATTGCAACGCCACAAAGTACCCGATGGAACCCAAGGCACAACTTCGCAAAGACATGGAAGGAGCACCAATTGATGCTACAGAGTATAGAAACATCATTGGTTGTCTTAGATACTTGCTGAACACAAGGCTAGGTTTCTCATATGTTGTTAGGATGGCGAGCATGTATATGGAAAGGCCTACAACCATGCATCACAAGCAGTGGTCAAGCAAATAGTTAGGTATTTGAGAGGGACAATTCACTTTGGGCTCACTTATGTGAAAGGTCCCCAAGAATTCGATATATTCGGTTACTCTGACAGTGATTTAGCCAGTGATCTCGACGGAAGAAAAAGCACAAGTGGAATGGCGTTCTACATAAACGAAAGCTTGGTTTCATGGAATTCGCAAAAGCAAAAGACATTGGCACTCTCATCTTGAGAAGCTGAATTCATGGTAGCTACTACCGCAGCTTGCCAACCATTGTGGTTAAGATGCCTTGTTAGCGAGTTAGTTGGAATGGAGGCAAGACCGGTAACATTATTCATGGACAACAAATCCGCGATAGCTTTCATGAAGAATCCCGTATTCCATGGCTCTCGTATTCCGTGGCTGCAACAAGCACATAGATACACATTTTCATTTTATTCAAGAGTCTGTCGAGAATGGACAAATTGTCGTTGATTTTGTCAACACTGGAGAAGAACGAGTTGATGTATTGACTAAAGCATTGATAGGAGTAAAGTTAACTGCTATGCGTCAACTATTTGGTGTTCATAATTTAGAATCATGTCAGGATTAGAGAGAGTAGTGTGAGCTAATAATCCGGTCATGATCTTCCTAATTGGGTGAAAGAAGTTAGTTCACACGTTCTTTTTATTATTGTTTGGCTATTTAATATTTTTTTAATTCTCTACATTTCCAAACTTTTAGCGTGCACTATGTTAGTGAGTTGCTATTATTTTGCTGTTTTTAGACTATAAATATTAGTCCATAATTGAATAGAATAACAAGTTCCATTATTTTCTCTTCCTCTCGGCACTATATTTTATAGAATATTTTTTTTGTTTTGTCAATTTTCTTCAAATAATAGAGTGTGAGATTTTCAAATAACAGTGTGTGTGAGATTTCTACCGATCCCTTGTTTTAAACCAACAAATAATCGACATGTTTATTTTACTAACAAATAACTTGAAGCTAATCAATTTATTTAGTTGATGTTGATCCCATCGTCGTAGAAGAGCAGATAATTCAACGGATTGATGGATGACTTCATAAATAACGATAAGAAAGAGGCTGTACAACTATCCTCTTACAAGAGCTTTGAGTTTTGATCAACATCCTGATCTATAGAATAATTATGTAAATAAAATACTTATTTTTCATTTTATAAGTTTGTGTTGCTGTATAATATTATATTTTTGCATCAAGACACATTAAAATAGAATATCTAAAGCCTGAAAGGATTGAAAACATCATCTTCTGTGAGAGAATGTTCAGGTTGTTATAGATACATTTTTTTTGTATATAAAAAAGATGTGTGTATATAATTTATATTAAACAAATGTATAAGAATGTATGCATGTAGTCTCAAAATATATTGAGTTCAGATAATCATGTCGTATCATATGGGGGAATAACTATTGAGATTGACCCTTGGAATAAACCAATCTGTCATAATGCAATGAGGTTTACTAATGCTATTGGTACAAACGTTAGAGAATGATTTTCTCTTTGTTCGTTTTGAAAGTTGGAAAGAGGTAACAAAAGAATGTAGAGAGCTTGTTAAAAGCCTAGCTATTGATGGTAAAATGCTCATCTGATATTTTGCCATTTTTAGATATATATGTGTGTAATAATCGTTTTTTTTATATAATTTTATTTCAAACCATTTCCAATTTGACATGTCCAATCAACTTACATAAACATGACAAAAATATATGCAAGCTCCCACCCCATTCGGCTTAAAGTGCCATCGAAGATTGGTACTTTTTATGGACTAAAGTTTGAATCCATTGAATTGAATGGAAAGTAAGATGTTTGTGCTTCTTTCACTTTACTTACTACTCCATTACTCCTTCCACAATCATTTTTCGTTTTATTAGAAAGCGGCCAAGACTAAATAAAAAGAATCGATTGTAAAAATTTATTCATACAACTTGTTTTTCAAGACTTCCATATGCATACCAAGACCCGATGATCAAATAATGGACCTAGTAAAGTTGTTTAAATGTACACAGAGATGACTAATTTATCAATCAAACTGATAATAATGCATACGTAGGTTTTTATTTCTACAATGTAACTTCATCTACAATGTAACTTCATTTATAAGTCATCATACAAATATTTTATATATTAAAGAAAATGGTTTATTTTTTTAAAAAAATATCAACATCGTATTTTTTTTTTAAAAATTAATGAATTTAACTCATGAAAATAGAAAATATATTTAATTAGATGAAAAATAGATAAAAATAGACCATAAAGAATACAATATAAAATAATTGAAAATTAAATATTAACTATTTTTTTTTTCCAAAAGTGACATATATATAAGTTATAATTAGTGGTGTAAGTCATCTTATCCTTAGTGCTTTTTTGTGCTATTTTGTCCACAATTCCATAAAAGTTTTAGAATGAAAAAGAAAACAATGTAGTTGCTTTTGAAAAAGTTGTGGTTTAAAATTACATTGTTAAAGCAATTCTTTTTCCAAATAAAAAGTCCAAATCTACATTATTTTTAGCTAGAATATTTGTAGAATTTTTGTACCATAATATTTGGGACACTTACGAAAATAGTAAAAAATTTATAATAATAAAATCTATGTCACTACATTTTTAAATGGTAAAAGTAGCAAATTTAAAATTTTTAACCCTCTGGTAGCTTTCTGATAGTCGTCTGATATTACTAATTACTTCTCATAGTTGTCATATTTGCAATATGCAAAAAAAAAGAGGTGTCATGAGCTGTTTTTTTCTAAATTCTTTTGTCATCTAATGCAATTTTCCATAATATTTTGCTATTTTTTCCTCTATTACTTCGATCCTTATAATATGGACAAACTAATAAACAAAAACTAAACAAATATAAAATATAATAAGGGTCAAATGTAAGGAAAAGAAAAAGAAAAAGCATGATACAAGTAAAATGAACAAACGTTTAATTTATTGTAGGTTCACTTGCATTGATGATGTTTTTTTAAGTACAAATTGGTTGTGGAAGATTTAAATTTGGGACATTTTGTCTTCGAATATATACGTGTCCGTTAAGCTAAGTTCTTGTTGGTAGATATTGATTGTTGTTATATATATATATATATTGTTAAGATGACAGTCATATCTTATTTTGTCTGATGCACTCATGTCTTGTATATGATCTATTTGTTGATATGCTTTTATTCATACTTATAAGTGATATGCAAATGTTTTGCTCTAAAATATGTTACTAGTTGAATGTTGATTATTGTCGTCAAATACATTGTCAATACACTTATAAATTTGATTGTTGAAAATTTGAACAATGGCTATTCTTGTTCATGGATTAAAGATGTCACACAACACGTCCTAACAATCACAAATATAAGAGAAAATCGACAGGAGAGATATAACAATAACTGATCATAGGAGTTGGTAACCTATCTACTTTGGTGATACAACATTGATAGCTTATGAAATATGTTATCCATTTTCGCTTAATTCGAGTTCGTTCTATGATTTTACGATCTTATTTGATTGTGTTGTAGTTGTTAAAAAATTCATACGTGAAATGTGGTACTTAAGGCCATTTTATGGCTAGCTAATTCGAGCAATTTGGAGTCAAAGTGACGTCAACCAGAGCCTAGCTAGTCAAACCGAGGCGTTTGGAAGAGCAAAATAAGCCATTTGGCTTCTTCCTTGTAGCATCTCGAGCGACGTTGTAAGGCAGAGAGCTGCCTTGTTGAGAAAAGTTTCAAGCATCGCAGCGCTTTGAAGATTCAACGCACACGCATGTCTATAAACGCCACGATGCTCACCTCAAGCGTTGTGGTGCCAAGCCCTTTGTATGAAGCCTTCTTTTTGCCACCAGCGGCAATTCATCTCAATTTTCAGTCTTTTTACACTTATTTTCTCAGTTTTCTCTAACTTTTCTTGTTGCTTTCGATTTTGAACATTATTTTCTCATCATCCAGCATGTGGATGAGAGATTAATGTATTATTTTCTAACTTGAGTTTCTAGACTCTCTCTTGTCCTATGAATTTGTGAGGGCTTAAATTTGGCATTATGTAATCTTTGGTTATATGTTTAGACACATGGAAAATGTATAACTCTTGCTTTGCATCAAATCCTTGATTTGCGACTCCATTAGAAGCGATAGTTAGGTTAATTAATTAGCATGTAAATCTATATTAATGCACATTGATTCTAACCAACCTAGAATTGATTGTTTTTTTAAAATGATTTTTTTTTCAAATTTAAATAGTCTACAAAATAATCCAAACAGACTTTGATAGTTTTTATTTTTCTTTTTGTAAAAGGGATTTAGTTAAAATCATCTTTGTTCTCCTAAACGTGAGTAGAATTTTTAATCAATATTTAGTTTTCAATTTTGTCCTTAAAAAACAAGATTTATTTTATATGTTTATATATTTTTCATCTCATCAAATCTATTTTCTACTTCCATAAGTTGTATGCATCAATTTTTTAAAACCAATTCCAAAGTTAATCTATCCGATATAAAATTTGTATTCTAAATAGTAATTTCAAGGGTCATTTATAAAATAGCAAAATAAATTAAAATATTTACAAACTATAGCAAAATTTTGGATTCTATCACTATAACATATCAATGACTATCAGTGATAGAATTTGCTATAGGTTGTAAATATTTTGTAAAATCTACTATTTTTAAAAATTCATCTAATTTCAAATTACAAATTGAAAAAAAAGAAAAAAAAACTATCAATATCTATCATGAATTGTTAGACAATATCTGTTATCGACAAAATATGAAAATTTGTACTATTTTTATTTTGTCCTTTACAATAATTTCTCTTTATTTTAGTTTATTATAGGAAAATTTTCAAGAATAGCAAATTTTACAAAATATTTACAACCTATAGCAAATTCTATCACTGATAGTCATTGATATGCTATAGTGATACAATACTATTAATTATAGAATCCAAAATTTTGCTATAGCTTATAAATATTTTAATTTATTTTGTTGTTTTTAAAAATTCTTTTTTTCAAAATTCAAAAAGAAAAGCCAAGACCCCTTTTCCCATATCATTTTTTATTTTGGTTTTTGAAAGTTAAACCTATTTTCTTCTCTTTTCATTTCTTGTAGTTATAATTTGCATATTTTCTTAAATACTTAACTTGAGTTTTCAACCAAATTCTAAAAACAAAAACTATCTTTTAAAATCTTTCTTTTTAGATTTTAAATTTTGGCTTGATTTTAAAAATGTTCTTAAAATGTGCTCATAAATCCTGGAAACCAATGGATATGGAAGTTAGATTCGTAAGCTTAATTTATTCATAAGCTTAATTTTTAAAAATCAAAACAAGAAAGGAGAGAGTTACCAAACTAAACAAAATGATTAGGACCTAAATGATTGTAATGTGGCCAGGCATAGACAAAAAATAAAAAATAATAATAATGTTTCTAAATCTATGTGTGTCAGCTTCAATTTTGTCCATATTATGAGCTTCCAAACTATATTATACACAATTCTTGAATTTGAATTATAATTATAAGAAATATGATTAAATTAGCCTTTAATATGATCAATATCAAATATTAATTGAAAGAGTTATTAAATTTCAGAGAGTATAATGATGACAATTTTGAAAAAGCAAACCTACACACTGTAGCATAGAAGTAATATAAAGTTTGTGAGATTTGGGTTCCAAACTTATTAAGTTGATTTCCCATTTCTCAAAACTTTCTTCAAAAACTCATAAACATGGGAGAAGGAAATAGATCAGAAGAAGAAGCTCAAACTTCCAACAAACATGGTGGTTGGATCACCTTCCCCTTCATCATAGGTCATCTCCTACTTTCTAATTTTTCTCTTCTATTTTAATTTTTAATTACTTTTTTTTGCTTTGAATATAATCATGATCAAATACAAGATCGACGTTAACTCTGTATTTTGAATACTAATAAATTAAAAATATTCTCGTTCATACTATATTGTTATTGAACTATGCAAATCGTTTTTGTGTTGTTTATTCTTGTTTATCAATGGTTTTCAGGTTCTTTTGCTGGCATGACATTGGCAACAGGAGGATGGCTTTCAAATTTGATAGTGTATTTGATTAAGGAATACAACATTAATAGTATTGATGCTACTTTGATTTCCAATATTGTTAGTGGATGCCTTTGTGTTTTTCCTGTTGTTGGAGCTGTTCTTGCTGATTCTTTCTTTGGATCTTTCTTTGTCATTGTCATTTCCACTTCCATTTCTCTTTTGGTAATTTCTTTTTCTTACTACTTCTCTTTCTTTTCTATCTTTCAATTTCATTCTTTTGGTAATTTCTTTTTTATCATTATTTCTTTATTTACACTATTTTCTTGGGTATTTTTTATAATAATTATTTGGTTTCTTACAAACTTAATTAAAACTTGTCCTTTTCTTACCATTAATTTATACTAACTTGTACTCAATCAATTTGTGTCTAATGTTCTCTTTTTGTTGACCAAAATAGTATATTTTTAATAATCTTGTTTGTTTTAAGGTGATGATAATAATAGATATTATTCTTTATTTTTTTAGAATATACGGATGAAAGAATCGAACCTCTAATTTTCAAAGTTGATAATAAATACAGTTAGTGAGCCATATGCTCATTCTTGAAATATTATTAATGTTATTAGATGCTAATCATCTAAAATATTTATTATATTTGAAGTGTGATGAAATGATATGGTTGTGGTTATTGATCATTCAAACATCGATCAAATTTTAATTGAGAAAAACTATTTGGATGCATCTCAAGCTGTATCTATCTTTATGTAACTCATCTTAGGGATTCAATTCATTAGATAAATAAATAAAGGTTTCAACTCATATATCTTACCAAGGTATAATAATGTTTCTACATTTTAGATCCTTTCGACATGGTCTCAATCTTTTTTCTGGAATATCTTTTTGTCCTTTTCTTGCTTCCCTCTTCCTTTATTGTACACCAATTTTCTTTACTCATTTTTCCAACACTTAGCTTTTTAATAGGTAACAAATAATAATGC
This sequence comes from Cucumis hystrix, assembly GCA_025688845.1. Classification (NCBI taxonomy): domain Eukaryota; kingdom Viridiplantae; phylum Streptophyta; class Magnoliopsida; order Cucurbitales; family Cucurbitaceae; genus Cucumis; species Cucumis hystrix. Next base: position 1,368,030 of record CM046894.1, read on the forward strand.
ATATGATTCATTTTGTAGGCCATGGTTTTCCTTACACTAACAGCAACAATCCATTCTCTAAGACCACAACCATGTGATCATAATAATACCTCAATCACATGTTCATCATCACCTTCAAAACTCCAATACACAATCTTATACTCAAGCATTATCCTAGCATGTCTTGGATATGGAGGCTCTCGTTTCACCACAGCAACTTTGGGTGCAAATCAATATGATACAACCAAAGATCAAAACATTTTCTTCAATTGGTATTTTGTCACTTTCTATGCTGGATTTGTTGCTAGTTCCACAGCTATTGTCTATATTCAAGACAATGTTAGTTGGAGTTGGGGCTTCGGCATCTGCCTTGCTGCCAATGTTGTTGCTCTAGCTATTTTCTTACTCGGAAATCGCTTCTATTGCTTCGATAAGCCTAAAGGGAGTCCCTTCACTTCACTCGCTCGAGTTCTTGTGTCTACGGCTCGAAAAAGGCTGGCTCAAGTGCAGGTGGAAAGTGATAAAGGTTGCTACTATTATGGTGATCACCAGGACCATCGTGAGGGGATGCCAGTTGTGGATGGAGTACGGTTGACAAAGAGTTTTAGGTATATGTCCTATTGTTTCAATCATTTACTTTATTCTACTTTTGATCTTTTAGTTGGATTGCTTGTTTGCTTTACATTTTTTAAAAATAATTAAAAAAAAAACACCAAATTTGTTAAAATATCTCCTAACTTTTTTGAATTTTCAATAATAATCTTGATTTTTTTTTACAAAATCAAAATACATGTATTGTTAATTTTTTAATGAACTATTTTTGTAAAGACACATTGATTAAACAACCTTTAAAAATTAGAAAATATAAAAATAGTAAGGTTAACAAAATATCACAATCTATTTACAATGGACCACAATAGACTAAGAGATAGATTAACTACTATATTTGTGTTTATCTATATCATGATAAACAGTGATAGTAGTCTATCGTGGTTTATCATAGTCTATCATTGATAGATTATGGTAATTTTCTACAACATATTTAGAAGTTTTGTCATTTAAGAGGTAATTGAGGAAGGAGGGAGTCAATGTAGATGATAAATGGTTGACATTGATATGTACCTAACCGTAAAATCAATTTTTAAACTTTATTTTTAAGGTTAAGAATATGAACGCCACTTTTAAAGGTTTAGAGACATTTTTAAAATGAAGTATTAATGATGTAAATCCATATATAAATAGTAAAGATTTTTTAATTTAAACTTTTTAAAAACATTAAGGATATCAATTAAACTTTTAAAAGTTTACTAGCGTTTATATGAAACGAAGTGTTGGTTTGTTTTCATTTCAAAATTAATGGTATAACAACGATAGTGCTTTTTTTTTTTTTTTTTTTTTAAGTTTTAGTGTATTATTGAAACTTTTGAAAGTTTATGAGCATTTCTTAAACAAAGAGTGAAACTTATTGGTATTTCTATAATTTATCTAGAAAAAACAATAAATAATATAACCAATAAACATAATTATAACTTAAAAAAAACACATGTATGACTATTGTGAAAAATATAAGTTGGTCTTGTTTTTCCCTTTTTCTTAGAATAATCTAAGGTAGTTAGAGAATAACAATTAATGTATATTGAATTAGAAAAAACATGTTGACTACAATAATTTATTTTAATAATGATTTATAAGAGGTGAAGATGTATTAGTAGTTTTCACTAATTTATCTTTTAACCAACACTTTTTCACTTCAGTATTAAATTAATTACTTCTTATTATACTCATTTTAGCTAAGTATTGGATTTTAAACTTAAGTAAAAGATGAAAAACATGTCTTCTACATAAATAAAAAGGTATCATAGCAAATTTGATAAAATAGTTACAACATATAGTACAATTTTCAAATTTTATCAATAATAGATATTGATACATTGATATATTTCTATAATTGACATTGATAGACAGTGATAGAAGTTTATCACTCTCTATCATTGATAGAATCCAAAATTTTGCTATAGGGTAAATATTTTAATTTATTTTGTTATTTTTAAAAATGTCTCGTGAATAAATAAATAAAATTACCACAAACTAATTTAATAAAACCAAATAAAATTTAATCAACAAAATATTTTTAAAAACAAAAAATAAAAAGAAATATAATTGTTAGGAAGTTAATTTTATTAAGAAAATGTGAGGATTAATATATAACTCGTATATATCATAAAGAATGTGAGGTCGTAAAAAAGATGTGGAATTTTCAACGCTTTTAAAATAACATTTATCTTTACTTTGATTTTGATTTTGATGATAGGTAGTCAACCCTCCGACCTTATAATAATTTACCATACACCACTAGAAAACATTTCCAAAATCACACAAAAATAGATTTAGTAAACACAAAGAAGAGGTACTAATTTTATAATTTAATTAGCCATCAGTATAAATAAGTTAAATTATAAGTTTGTTGATTGTTGACCTTTCAAAGTTGTTTCTATTTTCTTTTTTCTTTTTTTTAGCAACAAAATTGTTTCTATTTAATCTTATATTTCTTTTTTAAAAAATTATCATTAATCTCTAAATTAGTATTGCCTTTTTTTAGTCAATAATTTTTTTAATTTTGAATTTTGTCTATTGTTTTTAACTTTATCAATGATCTAAATTGCCAAACTTTACACCATATATTATGCTATAATTTTTCTTAATTAACCAAAAATTAAGGTTTGACACACTATATGATCTTTCTTGAAGGTGTTTGAATCGTGCAGCTCTAATAACACAAGGAGATGTTCATTTGGATGGAACCATTGCAAAACCTTGGAGGCTTTGTAAAGTACAAGAAGTAGAAGATTTCAAAACTTTACTTAAAATCTTCCCTCTTTGGTCAACTAGCATTTTCCTCTCTGTCCCCATTGCAATCCAAGGAAGCTTAACCGTCCTCCAAGCTCTAACCATGGATCGTCACCTTGGTCCAAACTTCAAAATCCCTGCAGGGTCTTTCACAGTCATCATCTTCATCTCTACCACTATCTCGCTATCTCTAGTCGATCGGTTTCTCTACCCTATTTGGCAAAAGTTGATCGGACGAATGCCACGACCTCTCGAACGCATCGGTCTTGGCCATGTCCTCAATTTTATTTCTATGGTAGTGTCAGCATTAGTAGAATCAAAGAGACTCAAGATTGCTCATGTTCACCACCTTCAAGGCCAAGTTGAGGCAATAGTGCCAATCTCATCCGTGTGGCTTTTCCCACAACTAGTTTTGGTTGGCATGGGAGAAGCTTTTCATTTTCCTGGACAAGTTGGATTGTACTATCAAGAATTTCCGACGTCATTGCGTAGTACAGCAACAGCGATGATCTCGCTCGTGATTGCCGTTGCGTTTTATCTTAGCACGGGTTTGATTGATCTATTTCATAAGGTTACGAAATGGTTGCCTGATGATATCAATCAAGGAAGAGTTGACAATATTTATTGGATGATATCTGTGATCGGAGTGATTAATTTTAGATATTATTTAGTGTGTGCTAGATGTTACAATTATCAAAATGTTGAAGATGGTGGGAAGAATATTAATGATTCTATAACTCAACATTGAGAGCTCATATTGTTAGTCCCAAAGAAATCAAATCAAAGTAGAAGTTTGTAAGAAACTTGTAGATTATTGATTAAGAATCACTTTTTAATAAATCTATATGATCTTCATTTTGTAGGTTTTGATTTCCTTTTCACGTCTAACAGTAACAATCCCCTTTCTAAGGCTACAATCATGTTCTTCTTCACCTTCAAAACTCCAATACGCAATCTTATACTTAAGCATTATTTAAGTAAGTCTTGGATGTGGAGGTTCTCATTTAAGTAAGTCTTGGATGTGGAGGTTCTCATTTCACTACAGCAACTCTTGGAGCAAAACAATATGATACAATTAAAAACCAAAACATTTTCATTATTAATTGGTTTTTTGTCGCTCTCTATTATGGATTTGTTGCTAGCTCTACAACCATTGTCTACAGTCAAGACAGTGTCAGCTGAGGTTGGAGCTTTGGCATCTGCCTCGCCGCCAACACCATTTTCCTTGCTATTTTCTTGATCGAAAAACTATTATATCTCCTCGGTAAGCCAAGAGGGAGCCCCTTCGCTACTCTCGCTCGAGTTCTTGTCGTCAATGCTTTGAAAAGGCTTGACCGAACACCATCGACCACGGAAAGGGATAATGGTTGCTACTATCAAGGTAAGGACCATCATTTGAGGAATCAAGCTAGGGATGGAGTGTTGACGAAGAGTTTTAGGTATGCCATGCTTCAATCATGCATATACTAATTTTCTACTTTTTTTTTTTTTTTTTTTTAGTTATTGTTCTAATTTTACATAAAGAAAATAACTAAAAGAAAAACTAAGTTGTTGAAAATATCTTTAAACATTGAACTTAATTTTAAAAATATTGTCAAACGTTTTAAGTTTCCTCCAAAAATATTAATGATGAAAGACACTAATTATCTTCTAAAACCTTCCAAAAAGTTAATGGTTTAATTTCTTACTCTTGATCTAATATTAATTTTTGACATAGACTTTGTTTTAAGTTTATAACTAATGTTACTAATTCACAGACACACAAGTTCCAAATATTTGAGTGAAGAAGGCATGCACCTCGAATAATATAGGTTCACTATTTTAGCAAGTAATAGCATTCATGCAAAAAAGAAAGAACTAACTAGTGCATGATAAATGTCAGACTCATTTTTGTACATCATCTCATTCAATTGTCCAATCATAATTTGTCACACACATAAAGACTCTTCTTATTTCTCTAAATTCTTCTTCTATATGAATAGGTTGCATCCCTTTCCCTCTTATATTGCTCTTCATGGAAAAAGTTATCTACTCATTAAAATTCAACATTTATGTATGAACTAACCAAAAGCTTTTACACACACTATGATCTTTCTTGATGGTGTTTGAATCGTGCAGCTCTAACAACAGGAGGAGATGTCCATTTGGATGGAACCATTGCAAAACCTTGGAGGCTTTATAAAGTAGAAGAAGTAGAAGATTTCAAAAGTTTACTTAAAATCTTCCCTCTTTGGTCAACTAACATTTTCCTCTCCATCCCCATTGAAATCCAAGGAAGCTTAATCGTCCTCCAAGCCCTAACAATAGACCATCACCTCGGTCCGAACTTCAAAATCCATGCGGGGTCTTTCTCTATCATTATCGTCTTCATCTCCACCACCATCTCACTAACCCCAATCGATAGATTTCTCTACCCTATTTGGCAAAAGTCGATTGCATGAATGCCACAACATCTTGAACGCATCGGCCTTGGCCATGTTCTCAATTTTCTTTCAATGGTAGTGTCATCATTAGTAGAATCAAAGAGACTAAAGATTTTTCGTGCCCACCACCTTCAAGGCCAAGCTATGGGGATAGTGCCAATCTCATTCTTGTGCCTTTTCCCACAACTAATTTTCGTTGGCATTGGATAAGCTTTTCATTTTCCTAGAAGAGTTGGCATGGCAACGACGTTGATCTCGCTGGTGATTTGCATTGCATATTATCTTTGCACAACTTTGATCGATCTATTCCATAGGATTACAAAATGGCTACCTGATGATATCAATCAAGGAAGACTTAACAATGTTTATCAGACGATATCAGTGATTGGAGTGATTAATTTATGTATTATCTAGCATGTGCTAGGTACTACAAGTACCAAAATGTTGAAAATGATGTGAAGGATAATTCTGTGATTGAAGATTTAGAGTTAAGAAGCATGAGTATGAATACAAGACATAAACGTATAGCAATACACCATATTTTATAAACTAGGAAATTTTAGCGTGCGTTGCATGGATAAAGATTATATTGTTGACGTTTTATGTTTAAATATTACTAAACAAAATAATATGTTAGTAAGCGTGTAAATTTTTTTTAGTATAATTGACAAGAGAGATTCAAACTACAAATTTCATGCGGTTTAAAACCAACATTAATGACCTTTAGTATCGGTTGGCAACCGACATTTATGCTAGCGTTATTACAGATCTTTAATGTCATTTTTTCTTTGATGTCAATTTAAAAACAACATTAAAGGCCTCATTAATGTCAATTTAAAAACGACATTAATGGCCATTAATGTTATTAAAGGCCTTTAATGTCATTTTAAAACCGACATTTTTTATGGTGTTATTAAAGATTTTTAGTGTCAGTTGGCCTTTAATGTCATTTTAAAACCGACATTAAAGTTTTATTTTTTAATTTATTTTTATAAATTATTTTTTAAAAACAGACATTAAAGTCTTGTTTTTTGAATCTATTTTTATAAATTTATTTTTATTTAATTATTGCATTATTGTCCATTTTTTATAAACCGACATTGGGTACATGTAGATAAATATTTTTTTCTCATGCCAATAAATCAATAAAATTAATATTATTTCAGAAACTACAATATTTTTCTTTTACATTTGTATACATAAAATGAAATCTTAATATTGTATTTGTATATACATTCTAAAATAATACATGAAATAAGATCCTAATACAAGATTTGTATAAGAAATCCTAAATGCCTTCATAGTCTTCAACTTTCAACGATCACTTTCATCTACACAATCGTTTACCTGAGAAAGATTAAATCAAGAGTTTGCAAAATTATGTTGATGGAGGCCAACATTTGCTCCATCCACAAATAGCATCACAATGATTATGTACTTCTAAACATTCCTTAATAAACAAAACAAAAATTGCATGTAAGGCCAGGAGGAAATCAAAAAAAATTATCTGCAAAAATTTTCATTAAGAAAAAAAAAATAAAACTTAGGACAACCAAGATAAACAAGCAACTAGCCTTGTCAACACAAATAAAGTTCCATTACAAAAAGAAGAAAGAAAGTAGAAAAGTGAGCAAAGGTATGAATATAACAATGAATATTCAGGAATAGAATTTTAACATACTTCCTCGACCTTAAAAAGAATAGAATTATGTTTCCTCAAGGCAACCTTAGTTGTACAGCCCTGTATCAAGCTAAGAGAAAGCTCCCGCATAAATATAAAGTAATTTTAAACGAGCACAGTAAAAGTGCTAAAGTTTCTACTCTGCCTTAATGAGCTTAATGTTTAAATCTGATTGTCATTCTTGCTGTTATATGTCAAATCAATGACGTATGCCACATGTGTGGTGGTTTGCTACTAGCTATAGCTATTTGTTGCTTGCCCCTTTTTAAAGATCCTTCAAGACAAAGAGACATATAAGAAAAAATTCTCCTTTTCTTCAAAAGTAATAAATACAGATTGAACTAACCTTGTTGTGCTACTCTATACTCGATAAAAGTAATAAATACAGCTTGAACTTACAAAAGTAATAAATACACCAAATAATTGATTACAGCTTGAACTTCTCCGCACGATGATTACTACATCTCCATACATGTAGTAATAAATACAGAACTAACAAAAGTAATAAATGTAGTTCCAACTTAAAAGTGGCAAGAAGAGAGAACTAACAAAAGTAACAAAAGTACATTATACTCCAAAAAGTGAAACCTTCTTCAAAACAAAACTAACATGCCTGTAAGTAAAGTTAATCAAGAGCTCAAGAGATAGTGGAAAATTAGCATGTCCTGTAGAAACTTAACAATGAAACCAAACTTCAATTTCAAACTTGCAATCAGGAACATCAAGAACAAGAAACTAAAGAGCTCAATCTTCACCATGTGGCAAAGAAAAATGCATGAAAATTTTAGTTGTTTGATTGTTTCAAACTAAAAAGCTCAAACTGAAAAGTATATGATTGTTTCAAACTTACAATCTATTATGATTTATGAAACTTATAATTTCCAAGTACAGTAAACTTATTGGGAGAGCTTCTCACAAATTTGAAAGACTATAACCAAAGAAACACAAGTCAATATTATAGTTCAAAAAAGTACAAATGAATAAATAACAATCTCAATACGTACCTGCTGGTTCAACTATTTTGCAAATCAAGCGATGCCACAGCGATTATATGCCTGTACAATTCAATAACAAGTAAAGAACTTGTGGAGGAAGAAGCAAAAACAAAAACTAAGTTTGAGAACCGATCAAATAAGTTTTTTGTCATGTTCAGGGTGGAATAGCTAATTTACTTGCAAAAGAACAATAATACTTTTAAAAAAAAGGCCTCGCGTTTAAAAAGAATAATATTTTAACCGAATACTCCTTTTTATTCATTTTCTAACACAAATATTCTTCCTCTATGCTGGTCCTATGAGTTCTTCACTTCCTGCAAGGTTATTGATAATATTTGTAAGAATTGTTATAAATCATCAACCATCCTATGATAATAGCTTCAAGATGGTTTGTTCATTTTGTCCAACAGCAGAACAAATCAACTCTTATCATGAAGACATTAACCCAAAAAAAATCACCTTCCTATCATCCACCAGTTCCCAAGTTGAGTTTTTTTTCAGATTAAGATCAACCAGCAGTTGAATCTACATTTTCATCACAGTAAAAGAGACAAATAAAGATAATTCTCAATATTAAAGACCTTCATTTAACCACTAAACTTGTAACACATGATGCATCACACTTCTATTCTATACTCTAATGGTTATCATACACACAATTATCGAACTCTCATAAGCAAATACCATAAATAAACACTACATTAAAGTCAGTTTCGCTTAGTATTTCATAGTTTTAGATTGTCAATCTCAAAAGTAGAAGGTTACATAAATGTGAAATATCCAAATTAGAACCTTTTTGCTTCTGATGCTTGCTCTTCTTGTTGTGATATTGCTTTCTTGCTTCCACTCCAACTACAGATGAACTACAGATGAAGAGACCACCAAAAACATAAACATTGAAAGTTTATAAGAAAAACAATAAATAATTCTATGGTTTAGTGTCAAAACAGTATTTTCTAAAAATTTTGGTTTCAACTTTGAGATGTACCATCTAAAACTTCTTGATGGATATCTAATTGGTTTCTATGTGATAAGTTCTATGGACCATAGGCAGAAATGGTCTGTTTAATCAAAAGAAAAATGAAGTTGACATTGAAGGATTATCATATTGCATCTCATCCAAAAAAAAATATGTTAAAAGGTTTAAAAACAAAACTTTACAAGGCACTACCTCTAATAATGTCACGTTAAACTTTGATGAACCTAAAACTTCAATTAAAGACTAAAGTTGTAATTCAATTGAGTGTAATACAAGGGAGAAAAAAAATGACGACGAAGGAAAGAAAATCCAAGAAAAGACCGTACAGGGGGTACTACACATGTGTACTAATAATAATAAAAATCCATTTTTTTTCATTTGCTTTCTTTCTACTGCCCCAAGGCTAATACGTGAGGGTGGGACTGTGGATAGGGATATGTAAAAATAAAAATCGATATATTGGGGAATAGGGAAATTAAAGGGAGTTTGAGTTTATTAGCAGATTGTTATTACATATTTGTCATAAAAGTCCTAATTAAAAAAACCCCTTTAAATGCAAAAAGAGATTACATTAACAAAAACTCTAGAACTAAAACTCAGCAATAACCCAGAGAAAAATTAACCAAAAAAAAAAGGTGATACAATGACGAAAAACATAGAATCAAGCAAACATCAAAGACACCTAGAAACAAAATCATGCTAAAAACAAAATGAGAAACAAGTAAAAAGAATCAGAAAGCTTAAAAAAGAAATAGAATAGAATAGAAAGTAGGAAAACCAGTTTCTTACAAGAAGGTGGAGCTGGTAGCTGAAAAGTTATTGGTAATTTGAAGGCTTTAATTGTTGTAATCCAACACAAAAAAACTTATTCGTACTCTTGAGTAGTAGTGAAGGTAGAGTATTCTTTAACTATTCCTTGGATGAAGTGCAAACATTTTTCTCAGTCAAATATTAAATACTTCTTCAAATCTATATAGAGCCCCAATCATATGAAAAAAGAACAGTTATATTGATATGCAATAAAGAGAAAAATAGATGAGAAAGCACTAAAAAAAAGGAAAATGACTAACCAAAGAGGAAAAAGTCAAGGCTTTTGTTTGGCATATACTCATAAACCTACAATTTCTCTTCTTTATAAAGGCAGCAACCGATAAGCCTAACCAAATTAGTGTGTTGAAGTTTAGCAATCAAATAGTTTCATTCTTAACCTCCACTGATCCTTGTCCTGAATTCTTTGAGAATCTTTTAATCGCTACTTCTTGACCATCTGTCAAAACTCCCTGCATATATTTTCAATTTTATAGCAATTCAACAACAATAATAATATATTAAAACATAATTAATTTTTTATAAATATATATACACACAATACCTTATAAACAGTTAGAAAGATAATAGAAGTTTTTATTGACTACAATACATATTAAGATAGTTTGTTTTTAATTAATTTAATAAAAATTGACATGTAAGAAGAAGAAGAATAAGAAGAACCGTTAATGGCATCTTCCAATGTGTGAACAAACATTGCCTTCAAGGCCACTCCTAAGGGTACTACAACAATTTCCTAGACTGAGGCATTTTTCGCTGCTTTTTTCACATGCACCCTTCGTTATCTTTTTACAACAATGGGCAAATGGAGTGCTCAAAATCTTCATTATTCATATTCATCCTCAAATTCCCATCTTCTTTTAAACTCAATTGGGTTTTAATTAGACTGGTTGATTCTGCCTTGTAGTTGTTGTTGAAAGAGAAGTAAATGAAATACGTTTCGTTCTCATTTGAAACTCTATTGAAATTGATCCTTTTAATGTTTTCCAAGAATTCGACCGTATTTCTAATTCCCACTCCTCCTAAACAGAACACATCACTAACTCAAATGTATTGTTTGGTTTTTTCATAATTGAACTTTCTTTATTATTGATATGGTTTTTTTTACTTTCAAAATTTGTTTGAATTGGGGCCAAATAAAAACTCTTTGATGTTGTTAAAATTTTATTTGAATTTTCAAGTCTTATGTTTAAAGTATGAGTCTTATATTAAAGTAATAATATCAATTTAGTTAGAAAAATTGGGTCGTTACATATATACACAAACACACATATATATTAAGAGTTTTCTCATTATTAAAAAATGAATGAATAAGTTTTTCTCACACTTTTTTAACAACAATAACGATAATAATATAACTCAAAGCATTTTTGGGCTTGAAGTCACAAATGACATTGTATCATTCTTCTACTCTCTGACGTGTATATCTTCAAGTATTTCTCTAAAACCATTAAGTATTAAGAAATTACAATTATGTTTGTTCCTTTTAATTCATAATAATAGAATAATGATAATTTTTTTAAAATAATAGATTTTACAAAATATTTACGATCTATAGCAAATTCTATCACTAATAGTTATTGATATGCTATAGTGATAGAAGACTATCCGTGATAGAATCCAAAATTTTTTGCTTTTCTATTTTTAAAAATGTCAATTTCATTTACAAAACTCATTTAATATAAATGGTTTTTTCTTTTTCTTTTTCTTTTTTAATTTAAACAATAACTAATATTTATTTTAAAATTAGGATAATGTTGTAAATTCAAAATTTGGCGAGGGGTAGAATCGTCCAAAAATTATTCTTCCCTTAAGCCACCTTTAATATAGTAAAGATGTAGAATTTTTATGTAAATAGGTTGATGATTAATATGCTTAAATACTTAGTTTGATGCATTTCACACTAAGAAAGTTAAGAAAGTTATTGTTATTGTCATATATGTATCTCTTTAGTCTACTTAACTAGTGTTCTATGCATATATATCTAATACATTAGTTATACTAACAAGTGTCTGATATGTGTCCAACCAATATCAAAGTGTTGGAGTATCCGATACGTGTCAGACATCAACACGCTAGCCAAACTAAAGTTAATAGTGGGTTGGACTTGTTATATATATATTAGCAAAACTAAAAGGTTTAGGTTATAGTTTAAATATTAAGAACTTTATTTACTCATCTTGTTTAGTATTTTTCTCAATCTCAAGTATTGAAAAAATAATCCGTACAAAATTCCTTTTCAACTAAATAATACATCTATACTTCTCTCAAATATTAAAAATCCAACATCCAAAGTTCTTAACGGAATTCATAATTAGTAATTTTAAGTGTCCTAATAACATAATACAAAATACAAATCATATCCATTCCATAAATTCCACAAGAGCTAACTTTGCAATTCTGTCAAGATTTATGGATTGATGGATTCTGAATTTAACCAATTCTACATATATATATATATAAAAGAGAACTTTTATCGTTCTTGGAGCCAATGAGCAAGTTGAATTAACCACACTTGTCCTTCAACGCTAAGAGCTAACTCAAAGGCTACAATGGAAACTAGAATCCTCTGAATATCTCTACTAATTAATATGACTTGGAATCAAAAGTAGATGTTCTTTCTCTTTCCACTAACGAAGTATGTAAAAATCTACTACCAGTATTTACTGACAAGTATACATCAATCTTTGAACTCCCTATCAAAAGTTGTAGTCTCAGCGGTTCAAAACTCATGTGTATCCATAATCTAAGTCCACTCCCACTTCCCCTCCATGTTCCACAAAATCTCTCACGTTAAATAGTACATAGTACATCCAAAAACAGTTCGAAAACTACAACCACATTAAATATTAGGATCATTGGTGGATTCACAATCACTAGCACTAGCACTAGCACTGCAAGTCCACTAATGTCTAGCACAAAAAGGACCCTCCATCTTATAACGAGGATCCAATAATACTACCACAATAGTGCACACAGGAACAACACCACAGGAATGCACATGATCAATATATATAGTGTACTTTTTTTTTCATCATTCCCCAATACTCGTCAAATTTAGCTTCCATATTATCAGTCAGAGTAGAAAGCATTTTATTTGCACTATTAGCATTCTATTCAATTGTATTTATGCAATTCTGAATTCTACATATCTCATGGAACCCAAATTTAAAGTTGTATACAAAGATCTAGAAGGAACAACGGTATACGTACCATTCGAACTATCATTATAGATAATTAAAGTCATGATCTTCTTAATAACTCAAACTTTCAAATTCTTTTCAATAATCCCTACCAATAGTGTCCTTTCTATGAATTTCAATAACACTGAAGCTAAAAAATCTTTTATGTAACTTTTGGCCAGGCACTCAATACCCATATAATTCATATATTTTGTGTCATGAACATCAGGAGTATCAGAAGTGAGGCAAACTTTATATTTTATTATAAACATGTTTTTCAATTTTTTTTTCGTTAATTTATATCTATGGAAAACTCTTACTAAAATAGTTATCTCTGACATATAGCTAAATTTGTTAGTTTTAACTTTTGATCTAACTATAGTTTTAACTAAGAGACATAGGAAAGTCTATAAATACCTTGTATCTCTTTGATATTTCATGTACAACAAAACTGAACGGAAAAAAACCTTCCTCCCAAAGCACAGTGGACGTAGGCATTTGTCGAATCACTACGTCCACTTGTCGAATCACTTTAAAACGTCGTGTGTTCATCTTCTCTTCCTTCCTCTCTTCATCTTCTCTTCATCTCACCATCGTCTAAAGGAATTCCAAAGAAGAAGAAACCCAGAAATTAAAGTAAAGAAAGAAGAAGAAGAAAGTTTTGGAGAGCTCTTTTAATCTTCTGTAAATACAGATCTACACGCAAGTGAAAGGAAAGTGATGTGAATCATGGAGTTCCACTTGTTCTGGAAGAACCAATTACAAGATCTAAAGTATCAAGGATTCAACAATCATTCATTCTTCATGTACAAGAATGGATAGGATCTGTTCACCGTGAATTTCATGTGCCACGTACTAATACAAGAGACGAAGGACCATTTGAAGATTTGAAGGTCAATGTTTTCTTGATTGAAGTGGACTATGGGGTCGACATTACATTCTTGAAGCCAACAATTTGAAGACCATTTTTTATTGTATTTTCATTTGTTTTAATTTAACAAATTAGGGTAACTACCATTAATAGCTTAGTATCAAAGATGGTGGGTGGAATAAAAAGATTAGTTAATGTTTTAAAGTCTTTTGGTATTTTCATTAATTAGGATAGAACCTCTACAAAGCTATATAATGCCTTTATCCTTTTATTTGTAAACACAAGACTTTTGATGAATGATATTTGAATCTCATTTTGAGAGTTGTCCCTTAATTTGCAATTCTTGTGATAGAATGCATGCGAGCCATTCAATCTAACCTTGATCAAGTTTGATTGTGGAGTGACTCAATTTAGAACAAAATTTCCAAATATTGCTTCTAGATCTTCAATCTAAGAGGTAATCTAATCCTAACTTTTTCTTGGTTGATCTAAATTAGTATAAGGAGGTGTTAGTTTCTTACTTCAAAGGTTCCTGCTATGTTAATAGCTTAGATCTTTGGATTGAGGATTATGATTGTCTTATCATTCGGTATCAGAGAGCATAGGTTACATCTTTGTGGCCTACTCTAGGATTGATTCTATCTTTCTTTGTTGCAAATTTTTTATTCTTGTTTTTAGTTTCATCTTATCAATTCTTGTCTTTTCATTAATCGTTCTTCATATCTTTATCTTACCTCAATCTTATTACGCCATACATATTGAAAAAAAAAATAGAAGAAGAAGAAGGTTGTGAAGAAAAGTAAAAAAAGAAAAAGAAAAAAATGTCCTTGCAATTATTAAAAAAAATTCTGATTAATCTTTTTTTGTAATCAAAATTTGCATAGTTAAGTTATTACATTAACTCTTTGCATGTTTCTTCCATTCCCTAAGTCAATTGCATGATCATTTGAATGTCTTTCCAGCTTCTTATCATTCATTGTTGAAGACTTTCATCTCATCTTTCATTTTCTTTCTGCTTATAAATTACCGAATTTAACTTTATGTCCTTCAACAAACTTTTAGATCAGCCTCTTATCTTCAACTACCAAGAAGGGTAGTTTGTCAAATTCATTTCTTAAAATCTTTCTATTCTCAAATCAATTTCTGTGTTCTGTTTCATCCAAAAATTGTGAACTTCCTTATTTGTTTGAACCTTTGATTTTTTTTTTTTTTTTTGTTCTTTTTGGGGTTAGCTTCATAATTATTTTGTCTTGCTTATATTGAATAGCTCACTATTTTAAGGATTGCATAGGCCTACCCAATATCATAATTTAGCTACTTTCTTAAATAGCCTACCTTTTGTGTGTAAACACGAGTGTTCCAAGAGCAATTAGTGAGTTGAGTGTGTGAGGTCCCTTTTAATCTATTCACTATGAATCAAAAAGATGAAAATGATGGGGAGATTAGTGAAGCTAGAAGGATAGAAGCACAAGGAGGAGCAATTGTATGTTTAACTCAAGTAATTAATGACCTGACAGATCGATTAGATAGGATGGAGGTAGCATTAAGGAATCGTCCCCAAGGGCAATTTATTTTTCTCTTTAATGAAAAAAAATTATTTGTTTTAAAATCAATTTTATTGTTATTGAAATTTGCTGAAAGTGTATATCCAAATGAAATTTCGTTCAATTTTTTTTAATTTTTTAATTTATGTTTACTTTAATTTTTTAATTTATGGATATTTATCGTTGTAATCCACTAGTGTTGTATTAACTAAAGACCATAAACTTGTAGTAAGTGTTTTTTATTTGAAAATAATTAAAAGATGAAGCAAAATGTCTAATATAATAATTTAATAATTTTCATTTAATAAAAAAAAGATCAATGTTTCCTAAATATCTTGTTGATTAAAATGAGTTGTTACAATTTTTTCTTACCAAAATTAATTAAAATATTATCAGCATATTGGTTAGATTTAAATTATATTCACAGACCCTACACTATAGAAAAAATTATATTAATAATGCACTTTCTCAAATTAATTACCAAAATGTGGATATTTTCAAACTAATTACCAAAGTTTTAATTTTTTTTTTCTTTCTCTTTCATAGGCGAGTCTAACTTCCCCTTTGTATTTCTTTTTCCATTTTAATGCCATTTAATTTAATTTGAAAATAATATCTTTTTTAATTAATTTTTATTTTGTATAACAAATAATTTTTTTAACTAATTTAAATTTAAAATTTTTAATTTAATACCCATTTATTTTTATTCTCTTCCATAAAAAAATTTATTTGTTTTATGAAAACCAATTTTATTGTTATTGAAACTTATTGATAATGTATATTGATTGTATTTTTAAATTGATAAAATTTCGTTAAACTTTTTTCTTTAATTTTTCAATTTATGTTTACTTAATTTTCTAATTTATGGATATTTATTGTTGTAATTCACTAGTTTTGTATTAATTGAAGGACGTAAATTTGTAGTAAGTGCTTTTGATTGGAAAATAATTAAAAGATGGAACAAAATGTCTAATACAATAATTTAGCAATTTTCATTCAATGAAAAAAAAGATCAATGTGTTCCACAACCTAGACGTCGGCGATTTCTAGCTGGTTGTCGTTTCGACTCTTTGTTGTTGTATTTCCTCCTGATTCTCTTGTTGTTGTTGCTCATCTAATTGCTCGGGTACTGTTGCAGGTACTTTTTCGTAGTACAAATGTTCATTATGTTCTCCACGATCGCGCCCGTGACCATGCATGTATGAAGATGATGGATCGCTCCCTAAATCATAGTATTGTTGCCCAAAGTTTGATGATGATGGATCTGCCTCTGAATTATAATATCTTGTTCCAAAGTCTGATGATTGACCGACTCCAGAATCATGATATATCGTTCCAATTGCTGGCATCATCATTATTGGACTAACGTAACCATGCTCGCTTTGTGTCTGTGTCACCGGAGGCACTTCTTCCACATGTTAGTCAACTTCTTCCACATGTTAGTCAACTTCTTCCAATTGATCAGGCTCTTGCCCTCGAGCACGTCTCCTTTGAAATGGAGCAGGTACAATGTAACACCCCAAACTTTTAGGTATTTCTCTTAACAAAAGTTGTCTTCTTTTATTTAAATTTTTCAAAAATTTTGGGTGTTATTTGATTACACTTAGTGTGGAAGAGGAACTTATTTAATATAAAAAAAGAAAGAATTAAAGAAGGAAAAAGTGAAAAAGTAATAATAATATTTTATGCTTATTATATTATTGTTATTGTTATTATTATTATTTTAAAAAAAATAAGTGGGTTGAATCTCGTGCCCTCATCTCCCATCCCCATTCTTCTTCACGTTTCTACAGCCGTCACCCACCCTCCAACCTCACGTCGGGCGCCTTTATTCTTCTCCCTTCTTCTTTCTTTTTCATTCACCTGTAGCCGATGTTGGCCGCTCATGCTTGCATCGTTCCGTCTCCAATAGCCTTCATTGTCGGTCATTGTATCGTCGTCGTCGTCGTTAGTCGGAGGCTAAACGTCTTCATTTCTCGCGATTTCAGCATCCATTCATCGTTGAGCATCAATTCACTCAAAATCTATCTTCGTACATGAAGCCCAGCTATTTTCTATCGCATTTCCCATCCGACCGAGCCATCCACCGGGTTTGTCTGCATCTGTCTCTGTTTGCGAAGCCATCGCCACCCCAATTTCTTTTCTCCTTCGTCTTCAGTTAGTCGAGTCGCACCCATCCGACAAATCTGAAGCCTTATGTCGCTCGAATCCGTTGTGCACATCGTTGTTCAACTCGGTTCATACACCACTGCCTTTTCACGCTGTGACTTGCAGTGGGTTTTTGGTGGTAAGTAATTAAATTGTGGGTTATGGTTCTATGGTGTATTTTACATTTGAGGATTTAATGTTGAATTAATCGATTGGTTTGATATTGGTTCTTGAAGGTGTCGTTGTGGACAGTGTTTGAGTTCTTGGATTTACGACAGGTTGGTTAGAGCTTAATTCTCCATTTACTTGGGTAAGTTCGTGGATATTATAATTGAATGATTTGAATGAGGAAATTGGTTTGTGGAAGTATTGAGTTCTTATCATTATGTGTAGGTTTGTTTCGTTGGACCTTAGTTCGAACAAGAAACTTAGGTAACCTTAAGGTAAGGGTTCCTACTGTTGGACTCAATAATGAATTGAGATGTAATGATTGTATGGATCTCGCTAAATTGAGATGGACTGACTGACATGTAAATTTAGTTATGATGACTGTGTTGGGATTTATGTCCTAAAACTCGTAGATTGTAAATATAATTCATTGATCATTATTAATAAAGTGTTATTATTGTAATAATTGTTATTGATTAAATTATTAGTTTTGTCTTAATAACCCAAATCCAATAAACTAACATCCTAAGATGTTTAATGAGTCTTGAACAGTATGTAGAGATATACAGGAATCAATGTTCAAGATCAGCTTAAAGGGTCTATAGTATAGGGATAAGGCTGGGTATCTTATCCTGGTAACACTATTGATACGACTCACTTTGTATTTGATACAAACGCAATGATCTAAAGCGTTGGTGTAGTTGACATGCAAGTGAGGGTATCCTATGCAATGAGTTTGCATAAGACTGGACTGCGAAATAGTAACCACTAGATGTAACTCCGTTAACTAGTTAAGTTTATATTTCACTAGGATGACATACGTAACTTAGTCTTAATCATGAGTGTGTTATGAAATCCTGTTCGCGAGGGATTATCCTTTGATTTGTACAGGTGAGAGCAACCAGATCACTGACTCAATAAGCTTATCATTTTGGAGACAAGACCGAGTGGGGAGCTGAACACATAATTACACAAGATGAAATTCACTCCTTCCCTACTTTAGGGTAAGTAGATGAGTGTTCCCTTAAATGGTGTCTCCAGGTCTTGAACAAAGGGCCCTACTCTCTCTATGGCACAAGAGAGGTTTTTGTTTATTGGTAGGACCATAAACAGGTTGTTCATTGGAGGAGCACTGGTATTTAAGGATTAGAGGAAACCCAGAGGTAAAATGGTAAATTGACCCAACTGGTGTTACGAACACTCGTGAAGGACTAACTTACTGTTATTGGTCTATATCTGTGAACACAGAAATATATCTACAGTGAGAAGAGTTCAGTTGTGAGTCTTTAGTGGAGTGTACACACAGTTAACGAATATTGATGAATGTGATTAATGAGTTTAGCCAATTAATCTCAGATCGTTGTAGCTTTTGATCTGTCGGTCCATTAGGTTCCTAGCTCGTAAAGGGTAATGCAATTTATTTATATTGGTTGTAATTCGAAATGTTAAAATTACTTTGGGAATTAGTTTAATGTATAGTGATACATTATAATATAAAGTTTGTGAAACTTTATTATATAAATTTAATTTTGGATATGATTCAAAATTAATTTATGAGAGATAAAACATTTGAATAAGTTCAAATATTAATTTAATGTGAATTGGATTCATATTAAAATTATTGGCTATGAGAGAAACTTATATTTGAATATGATTCAAATTTAATTTAAGATAAATATAAGATATTTAATTTAGCTATTAATTAATTGAAGAATTAATTAATAGTTAAATTAAATTAAATTAAATTGGATTTAAATAAATCTATAAGATATTGCATAGATATTCATTCAAATAAGATTTGAATGAAATATTAATTAAATATGATTTAATTAATTATATTAATATAAATCTATAAGATATTGGAGAGATATTTATTCAAATAAGATTTGAATAAAATATTAATAAAATATGATTTAATTAATTATTAACTAATTGATTAATTGTAAAGTAATTAGTAGATTTGATAATAAAATCTCATCATTCTCTCCTACTCATTTTTCTATTCCAAGAAGAAAAGAGAGTTATAAATATCTAGAAGAAAATAGTTTTCTTCAACAAAATTCATAAGAAAAATGTAAAAAAAAAATTCTCTCTGCAAAAAGAAAAGAGTTTTTCCCAAATATCTGTAAACCTTTTCCCATCCCAATTGATTCCCACAAACCAATCTCATCTCAAACGATAGGAAGATCTCTGACGGGTGGTCTCCTCAATTTGGTGAATTGTAGATTCAGAGACGTCATCGAAAGTAAGTTCTCTATACTTTTAATTTAAAAGCATGCTTAGTTTTTAATTTAGAATTTTGATTCTAAATTTTACCAATGTACTGGTATTTTAAGATTTCTAAATTAATTTGAGTAACGGTTCTTTAAATTCTTCCGCTGCCATAGGGCTTTTATCCCTTTCAGACTAAACTGAGGACTTTGAATTGATCAAATTGTGGGTTGTTGACTGTTATGTTAATGTATAGGTAGTGTACTGTAGGTTGAATTAGAATAAATTGACTGAACTGAGGTGGGTAACGCTTATGTTTAAGTATAACTGTTTGAGGAATCGTTACGTTAATATTTGATTATGTACTGGTTTGCGTAAATGAACTGTATGTGTGTAGAACTGAAAAAAAGGATAAATTGATAGCTTAAATTGTAAATTTAAATGTTTGTTTAAAATGTTATGTTTGACTGAGGGGAATTACTAGTTTTATCTATAGGGTAGTGTGCCTTACAGGTGTCCCACGGGATCATCACTTGATATGTGCATCCTTTGGAGCACTAGACTGATAGGTGCATCCTTAAGAAGCACTAAACCGATATGTGCATATCCTTCGGGCGCACTAGATTGATATGTGCATCATTCGGAAGCACTAGACTGATATGTACATCCTTTGGAAGCACTAGACTGATATGTGCATCCTTCGGGAGAACTAAACTGATTATGTGCATCCTACAAGATCACGAGACTGTTATGATGATGATACCGTCCAATAGGAAGTTAATAATTTTTATCCCTAACGGGACCAGTAGTGGGTCTCTTACTAGGTATGTTTATACTCACCATTTTATGTTTAACTTTTCAGGCAAAGGTAATATGAAAGGTAGACCGACAAGGGACAAGAAGGATACATGATTGCCATAGGAGAACTATCTTTCAAAATTGCTTCAGCTTAAATGCTTTACTGTTTTTAAATTTTTTTGAATAAGACGAGTTTCATATTTAGATGATTATTTGTCAGTTATGGATTTTATTTTTCAAGTAATACATTGGGATTATTGTTTTGATTAAAATAGGGTCCGAATAAAGTTTTTTTTCTTATTGTGTCAACTGGTGTTTACTATATTTTTTGTCAAACAAATTGTTTTGTGTTAAAGTAGTAACTTCAGCTTAGATAGAAAAGTTGGATCGTTATATACAATAGGGACATCGTATATAGTGAATGTTCTCCATGTACTGCTCGTTATTACTGCATATATTTAAGACCTGTTGTGGATCATCTGCAACATCTTGAAGTCTACTATTGTTCAATCTCTGTTAAATATTAAAATGAATTAGAAAGTATTGAAAATAAATTTAGACTAAAATAATTATACAGTACTTAAATGTGTATCAGATGACCCATAGCAGCTTTCGATCGGGTGATATAAAGCCTGGTGATGTTTTTATACCAATGGATGTATTCTGGAGTTACATTCATATGAAATTGCCCAATTGAAGGTCCCTCAACAATAAACCTTATTCGACTTAGCCATCACATCACTAAATGAGCAACTCTATCTGACCAATCAACAGTCCTTAGGTCAATGTCGTGCAAAAGTGCTTCAGTATGACAGCTACGTGGAATACCTTGTTGAATACCAAACTGTCTAAGTGTTCAGTCAGGTTGATGTCACTCACCAATGTAGAAACATATGAGAGGACTAATCTTTCGCCATATGTCTTGACCGTTCATAAAGAAATGTGGCAAATTATCTATGACGACTTTGTACGGCTCTCAGATAATCTGAAACACAACATATTGTATGAAACAAATAATATAAAACTTAAAATTCAAGTTTAGCACGATGTACCTGATCAGGTTGAAGAAGATCAAACATGTACCTATACTGACAGGCTACATGTGTAGCCAACTTGGTCACACAAAATTGATCTCCCCATCTGTAGTGTTCAAATAATAATATTTTAGATTTTAAATCTATTACATGTAAAAAGTTGTTAATTTAAATTAAATTGAAATAACATACCTTGAACCATAAGCTCGATCATGTATTGATGGGCATTGACATGTAGGAGTTGTGCAGCCACTATTGAGAATCGTTCCCAAGCTCATATTTGTAACAGTATTAGTGGTCGAGCAATTTCATGAATTCTTTGTTTGGATGCTTTGCATAACTGTCTATACAACCATGCCAAATAGGCTCCACCCCAAGAATATCGTCTCGTGTGGTGCAAATTAGCTAAGAATGGTAGGAACATTAGGTGCACAAAACGAGTTGATTTATTTGCAAACATGCTCACACCCATCAACTGCAAGATATATGCCCGTGCATATCTTGTGATAGTTTTCTCGTCGACAACGTCAGCCAATCTAGGAAACTCTACCCCCAACCGTGTGAAACTCAATCTTGAACCTTTTATTTGTTCAGGAGGTGGGGTCACACCGAGTAACACTTGGCAAAAATGCAACCAATCATCATGACTCTGACCGATAATGGACTCGCCGTCAACAGGTAATTCCACCAAAACTTCCACATCTTGCAACGTAATTGTGCACTCTCCAACCGACATGTGAAATGTATGCGTCTCTGGTCTCAATCTCTCAATAAGTGCAGAGATGCCAGTCTAACTGGATGAACCCTAATCTGGCAATCCCATAAAATCCCGAAGCACGTAGGAGTGGAAGTATGTTCCAGTGTAGTGGGATAATATGATAAACAACTGCCTCACGTTGTCAACCGTTTATCTCGGGTGTAGTTCGATCATCCCATACAGTTTTTGATCGGTGAATGTTCTGATAATATAAAACATTTGGATCAATTGGTCCTGAGTTTAATGACATTAAATACATAACAATAATTTATTTTTAGCATTAAAAACAACAGAAAGAAAAAGTAAATAAAAGTCAATTTTAATTAAATATAAATTATTTACAATTTAGTGTAACAAACATTTTAAGATGTGAACATTTATAACAAAAAAAATTGAGTATACAAAGGTCTCTAATTATCAAGTGCATGTCTCCTTCACAAAGTACACTTATGTCGGTTGTAACCAAGTTGACGACCACAAAATGAGATTTTTGTTGAACACTTTATTCTGTCCAATCCATCTCATTGTGATAACGTGAACTCTTTGATCTTCCTGGTTTCCTCAACAACGATGAAACTGGATGTAAGACAGACATAGTCGTAGGTGTGCTCTAATAATTTTCATGCGGTACAAGTTGAAATTGAGGAGCATAGCATGCAGCGTAAGTTGATATTTTATAATAGTCCTTAATAAAATCTTCGTAGTTTATGTCAAACCGTGAGCAAACCGCCATAAAATGTGAGCATGAAATACTGAAAGCTTGCCACTTGTTACACGAACAGTACCGCTCAGACAACTTTAATATTTGGATATTTCCTCCTTTAGAATTCAAGTCGTGACATCCAATTTTCACATGAAAAACTCCTTGAAATCGATCATATGATTGAACTTTATGCTTACTGGATCTTGCAGCCCATTTCAAAATTTTATCAAGGGCGTACCTGAAAATTGACACACTTAGTATAACATGCACACCATAAAAACTATTGAAAATTTTCAAGTTGAAAAATCCATACCCGGTGTATTTATCTTGACGTTCCAATGCATCTCCTTTTTTCAAAGTAATTCACACATTTGAAGAATGTAATTTGAGCTAGAGCATTTATCGGCAACGCTCGAGCTCCTTTGAGGACTCCATTCATGCACTCTGATTGGTTCGTCATCATCCACCCGTACGGAAACCCTATGTCATGTGCTTGAGTCCACTGCTCTATAGGAATGTCATAAAAAAAACTCATACAACTGTTGTTTATTCTCATCAAATCATAAATTGGTTTATCAAACTTTTGGATCTGGAATTGATACCCGATACGATAAGCATAATTTTTCAATGGTGTGAATTTATATCTCTTGTAGAAATTGCTGATGGCATAGCGTAAACAGAATCTATGATGAAAGTTCGATCCTGTCCACCCATTCTCTAAATTGTTCACTGCTGATATAATACCAACATGTCGATCAGAAACCAAACATACCTCATCGTGGGTCACATTTTTTTTAGATGTTTTAAGAACCATCCCCATGAATCTGTAGACTCCTCTTCCACAATGACAAATGCTAATGGCAGAAGATTGTCATTCGAATCAACACCTGTAGCAATTAATAATTTTCCTTGATACTTGCCTTACATGTGAGTGTCGTCGATCTGAATTAGTGACCTACATCTACTAAAGGCTTCTATACGTGGACCAAATGCCCAAAATACCGATGATAGTATGACATGACCTTCGGTAGGTGTGGCTTGTACTCTCCATTCAATAAGTGTTCCAAAATTGGTGTGCTTTACCATGTATCGCCAAACACTTTGGCCACTACTTTTCTTTTACCATCCCAAGCCCTACGGTAAGAAACATGGTAGCCAAACTTTTCCTTGATGATTGATTGTAGTGACGCAAGACTTACTGATGGTTTTTCTCTAACAAGTTCAAAAAACTCTTTGTGCAAGCATTGAAGAATCCAACTAAACATGATTTTAACTAAGATCTGAGTAAAAGCATGTATGTTGGTTAGATAATTTTGTGATCTCAAATAAACCATGAGATTTTTTCATTATTGCACGAAGTCTCCATCTGCAACCTTAGTCCGACTTCTTACATATGACCCACTTTGTCGGTGTTGACTCTACTACTTCATATGTTACGTGACTCTTAATAGCAAAGCACTTGACCATATGTTGTAGCATCTCTTTTTTTTCCAAATCATTCCTTTGTACAATTTTGTATTGTCAGTCACCATTGGAACTATAATTGGATCGTGTTCCTGAATGTTATCAACTGCATTCATGTCCAATTCAGTGAACGTATTTGATGAAACTTCATATTCACAACCATCAAAGTCTATCTCTTCAAATTCATTATCAGTTTCTGTTCTGAAGTCACTCTACTCATTTTTAGCTACCATTTCTTCTTCATCGCACACTGGTTGTGCATCTGACTCCAGGTCAACATCAACATATTCTGTTTCTACATTTAAGTTTATGTCCAAATCTACCCTACTCATAGTCACATACAAATGCACCATGTTCGAAAAGAGCTATGGAAAACATGGTGTTCACTGCTTGTTCGTTTCAAATAGGAATTGGCATAAACCTTAGTGATCCGAATGAGGTTAAGTTAGGGTGTCTATATATTATCTCTATCTAGGCTTGAACTCATATCTGATAATCCCACCATTTGGAGGTCAAATAATTCCATTATTCAAATTTATGCTAAAATTTCAACATGAAGATTGATCATAATCAACCCCATCGACACCATCAATCATATTATCATTTGTAAACAACAAAAATGACACATATTTGTTTGCCATTTTCTGTATATAGAAAAACAAACAAACAATAAACACAATATGACAACCAATTTAATTTAAATAAAGGTTTGCAGAAAAGATAATAAAATACATGGAATTAAAATAAAAAAAATATAAAAAAGATAATAAAAATACAAAAGATCTTAATTTTTAAAATTCAAACTAAATCTAGGAAAGATTTATTATCTCATTTATAATTTACAACTAAAAAAAGTAAGATCATACGCTTAAAACAATTATGATTTGAAATTTATAAAAAAAAATTGAAAAGTTAGCGAAATATTTGAAAAATTAAAAAATATTTGAATAATAAGTTTTGTTTTCTATTAAAATAAATGATTATTTTACTATTTAAAATAAATTATTTTTTTACGATCACAAAATCTTGTACATGATTTTTTTTTGGGACATTTTTAAAAATAGCAAAATAAACTAAAATATTTACAAGCTATAGCAAAATTTTGGATTCTATCACTATAACATATCAATGACTATCAGTGATAGAATTTGCTATAGGTTATAAATATTTTGTAAAATCTACTATTTTTAAAAATTTTCCTTTTTTTCCCATAATTTTCACTCCTAATAAATTGGTCACAAATTTGGTATATATTGAATTAAATTGAAAAATCATCCCGTAATTACTTTTAATTAATTTGCTTTTTGAGAATGAATAAATTATGTACATTTTTGTGCAACTTTATTTGTACTATTTTTATGTTAATTTCTATATATATATATATAAACATTGAGTATAACACATTTTTTTAGGTTGAAAGCTAACCATTTTAAAATTTTCATTTAAAAGAAGTTTGCAATTTGAGGCAAAGTCGTTGCTTCTAAATTCATTTTTTTATGTTTGTTTTCTTTTTATCTTTCAATTTTTCAAATCTTTGTAAATTTCACTTTAAATATTAAACAAAATACCCAATTTCATTCTTAATGCTAATAAAATGACTATTTCAAACAAATTTGACTATGATGAGTCAACATTTGTTTGTTTTTATTAAACTAATTTATCAATCATAGTTAATGCTAATTAAATGTAAATAATATAAATTACACCCTAAGCATAATATACCTATCATTATCATAATACAATTACTTAATTAGTTAAAAAAAAAACTTACAAATTTGGAGGACGATCATGTTGTTTTATTGTTGTCAATCCAAGAGAACGGTACTTCAAAAAATATCACCAAACGACAACAAAATCTTTTCCAACAACAATCAAATCTGAAAATATAATACAAGAATATAGTTTAAATTTATATAAATAAATTAAAAATTTTGATTTAACTAATACAAAAAGTTTCATATTTATTGGGAGGAGGAGAGTCAAACCCAAAAATAATTAACTAATGATAAGAAAATGATGAAAAATGGTTGGAAGAAGAATGACAAAAAAAAATTATCACCTATGAAAGATGGAAAAAAGCCGAGAAGGTGAAGAATTTGTAATTGATGTGAAAATTTTAGAAGGCTGAAGGAAAAAAAATGGAGAAGAATGCGAGGATGAATGAAGAGGAACAAAATTTAAAGGTCAAGTTCACGTGAAAGTGTGACATGACCAATTCATGACATGACCAATTCATGGCATACTTTACCTGTCACACACAAGCTCTGCCCTACCTATTTTTTATTTTTTTATAAAATAAACGACTTGCCCTTTTCTTTATTTTTTATTTTTAAGTAATGGAGGGCCCTCTTCTTTAATTATTTTTTAAAAAAAATAATGGAGAACAAGTTTCTTTAATATTTATTTTTTTAAAAAAATATCAAAATCAACCATATTTATGTAAAAAGTTTCAAAACTACCATAATTTTGTAATAAGTTTTTCAAACAACAATTATTTGGTATTTAACCCTATTATAGATATGTGTGTGTTATAATTGGTTTTTTCTAATATAAT
This sequence comes from Cucumis hystrix, assembly GCA_025688845.1. NCBI lineage: Eukaryota > Viridiplantae > Streptophyta > Magnoliopsida > Cucurbitales > Cucurbitaceae > Cucumis > Cucumis hystrix. The sequence goes on from CM046894.1 coordinate 1,395,196, forward strand.
TTTATTGTCCAATCAATTTGTCAATGTTTTCATTAATGAAAAGATGAAAAAATTGTTCAAAGGGTATAGATTGGAACTACATAAATATTACAAAAATATATGCAAGCTATGAGAGGCATGGGCACACCCAACCATTCGTCTTAAAATGGCATCGAAGATTGGTACTTTTTATGGACTAAAGTTTGAATCCATTGAATGGAAAGTAAGAGCTTTGTGCTTCTTTTCCCTTTACTTACAACTCCATTACCCCTTCCACAATCATTCTTTGTTTTATTAGAAAGCAGCTTGTTTTATTATTAGAAAGCAGCAAAGACTAAATAAAAAGAATAAGTCGACTGTAAAATTTTAAATTTTTTCAAGACTTCCATGTGCATACGAGGACCCGATGGACACGCTATGAGAGATGACTAGTTTGTTAATCAGATCAATAATAATAGTTTTTATTTCTACAATGCAACTTCATTTATAAGTTATCATACAAATATTTTTTCTTATACGTTAAGAAAAGTAGTTTATTTTTTTAAAAAAATCAAGTTAAGAAAAGTAGTTTATTTTTAAAAAAAATCAAATATGCAACTTTTTTACAATAATTAATGAATTTAACTCATGAAAATAGAAAATATATTTAATTAGATAAAAAATAGATAAATACAAAAGAAATTTTAAAAATAGTAGATTTTATAAAATATTTAACTTCTATTATTAGTAATAAAATTCAAAATTTTGCTATAACTTGTAAATATTTTATTTTATTTCGCTATTATAAAAAATGACCTTAAATATAAACCATAAAGAGTACAGTATAAAATAATTGGAAATTAAAAATTAACTAAAAAGGTTTTCCAAAAGTGACATTTATATAACTGTTATAATTAGTGGTGTGTAAGTCATCTTATCCTGAGTGCTTTTTGTGCTATTTTGTCCACATTATTCTATAAAAGTTTTAAAAAGATAGTACCAATTCAGTAAGAGACTTCGAAGATCAGTTTGAAGCTTAGAGTAAGAAAAGGAACATTGTAATAGGAGATAGGCCGAGAGTGGAAGAAGATACTATCTACTCAATTGGAGACTTTGTTGGAAGGTCAATTCGGAGTTTAGAGTGAGACGATAGAGATAAAGAGCAGAAGAACATCATAATACAAGATAAACCCAAGAACCGAAGAATATTGTGCCTATGTTACCCCCATAGTACTGGTGTTACTCTAAACTACAGTGAAGCTAGACATTGGTAAGCACGATTAGAAAATTTCTAAAATCCTCCTAACCAAATCATTTCAGCTACATTTCTAAGAAGCATGAGACAAATATGGCCAAAACTTTTAAGTGTGTTCAAAGAGTATTTTTCATGGAGAGAAAAATGAAGAACTCTAAGATTATCCCTCTAAAAATTTTAATCTTATTAAAAGAACACAGATATTTGATATGTTAATTTTCTATCCTTGTTTTCTTCTTAAACCTGTTATAAAGGAAATACAAGGTTCAAGGTCAGCCCTGAAAAAACTCCTAACATAATATTTATAAACTCAACCTATCTGGATTTAAGAAAAGAATGCTGAAAGAGTCAATCTTCTTGAAATAATTAGAACATTTTCTTGAAATAATTACAATTGGGCAGTCAACAGAAAATCTACCAAGCAAATTCTAGTACCGAAAGAATAGGACATAGTTAATCGCCCAAATGTTTATTTTTATATTCCGTGAGTGTTCTAGCTAGCTTAGCTACATCTCGACTAATTTCTCCAGTGTTAAAGAAGTTTGTAGAAAATTAATTCCTAAGTAGGTTTAGGTAGTTACCATAGACTCATGAACCCATGACTTCTTAGTCATTTATCAAAACTATGTCTCCACTTTCTACCACCAAGCCATGATGTTACAAGACTTCCCAAAATTAAAATAGAGATCAAATAGACAAGGAGCTGTTACAAGAAGGTGAACAAATCTTCATTGTAGTCCTGGCCAAAGACCAGGAAGATCGAGAGAATTCTATATTTTCCCACTAAACAGACTGAGATGGGAACAAACATGGAGTTATTTAGTTTTCTTATGCAAAATGCCAATTAAATCTAACGCATTCAAGTAACTGATAACAGAGATCAAGATTAAAGAAGAGAGGAGCTACCAAATGAGAATCGAGTCAACCTGGTTAGAAAGCCCATGCTGCCGTGTTCTGTAGAAAGAGTAAAATAGCCATTGCAACCATTCTACTCAGAAGCATCCTTGAATCTAAAACAAAAAGGTCAAACATCATCTTAGACGTGTTGTGCATAATAAAAGGACAATGTTCCTGACCAAAATCATGTAGCGTTACATAGGGAGATATTGCATTAATTCCACACGATAAATCATACAATATAAGGAGGGGGAAAATGACCGAAGATTGTTCCAGATGGACATAATTCTATAAGACAAAACTTAAAAACAACCCAATGTGTAAGCAAAGCACATCCATAAACCCAGCAATTAATAACATCATTTCACAATGTAAAACAGACACCACAAGAAGTTTGAAAACGAGAAAGCCTCATTTAGCACGGCTTTTAAAAACATCGAGATCCATTTCAGAAGGGTCAGTAGCTTGGAGCTCAATTTGAATGCCATCCAATTCTCTTCTAAACTTGTCCTTCGAACTTGCATAAATCATCTTGCTTCTTACCTTTGATGTGTCAGGAGACCTTTACAACATGAAAAGAAAATAGTGATTATGAGTGATGGAAGCTAAAGATGGTAAGTGAGTGAGAAACAGATAGTTACACAGAATTTGTTTCATTTTCCATCATAACATTACCAAGCAATGAAGAAAATTCTGCTCTTGGGAACATTCCCTTCGGTCAGAAACTCAAAATCATAAACGGCATATCGGCATTCATCAGCAGGAAGACAGGCCGTGAAGTCTTCATAGCTTTGACCTGGCTCGCCAACCTTTTCCACAGTGACTTGCTTTTGCTTCTCTTCAATCTTATATACAATGTATCTGTAAGTTCTCTTGGTCTTCAGCTCCAAGAATTTAAGCTTACAGTCATCATGAACAGCCATACCAGATGCCGCGTTAGCCTGCAGAAAAACAATTGGAAGAAAATGAAAATATAATTCAAGGGCAAAGAAGTCAAAGCTGTAAATAGTAAGTAAAATCAAATGCCTAAAGAATTCACTGTCAAATCACATTTAGTATAATTCCTCTTTAAGTTAGACATCTATAGAACCTGATTGGTTATCAGTATGATCTCCACAAGGTTCTTTTTAGAGCCTATTCTCACAATCATTGACATCACATCCATTGTTTTAGACATAAACAAGCAGTTGCCTATTTTGTACTAATATTACATTTAGATTCTCAAGAAAACAGTTCTTCCAACTTATCGAAATTTGATAGAATATTGAAAATTCAAAGTAGGCATCATGATAAAATATTAAAAATCCATTTCATTCCAAATACTTCCCTCTATTTCACCATGGCAGTTGAGGACTTATTCGGTCCACAGCCCCGCCGCCACCAAGTAACGGATTATCAACAATCTTATCAACAATCATACATGCACTCAGTTCACTTCACAAGATTAACATCCTGATAGCTGATAACATACGCAAACATCTAAATCACAAAAAACATATAAATCCACAGAACCAAGCAGAAGAACACCAAATCCCAGCTCCCAACCCAACTAGAACCCAAACGATTAATTCCAAATAACTAATAAACAGCGGTAATCAGTAATCAACACAAACTAGTTCCGATGAGACTGAAATCAATAAAAAAACGAAATTCAAATCAACGAAATCTGATCCTGAGCAAATCGGAGAAAAAAAAAACCAAAACGATCTAGATCAAAGCAAGATCATAAGTCAGATCCAGTACAGGTAGGTGGTAAAATGACATCTAGAAGCTAGAGCGATCAAAATCAAGCAAAAAAAGAGTATAAAATGAAGTGAAAATCAGAGAAATCAGAGAAAAAAAGGAGTCTCACCATGGCTGAAACTGGAGAAGAGGAGGTGAATCAGAAGATCTCGGGAGAAAGAAGAGGAAGAACAATGTTTAGGTGTGAGATTGGTGGTAAGAGAAGAAATCGGGAAAATGTTTTTGAGATATTCTTCTCTCTCTCGCTCTCTCTTGGTAAACGGTGGCTTTACTTTTTCCGTAATATCATGATGGCGGTCATGCGCGACAGCGGAGTTGGAGCGAGTTACTCCAATGATGTGAGGACACGTGTTTCTTTGTGAAATGATCATTTTGCCCCTGACAGATGTTGCTTTCTCGGTCAGCTTTCTCTCTTTCTTTCTTCTTGTGGGGTTCGGATGCCATGGGGTGGGTGTAAAGGACGTTTTCAATTTTATGCTTCAAGAAAATGGAGAATTTTATTCAAAGTTTGGATACAAGTTGTGATCAAAGGAGGATTAGAGAACAAGAGATCGGGACTTTGAAAAATATGAGCTTTGGTCAGCCCCAACCACACCCAAGACCGACCTCATGATCAGAATCAAAGCTCTAATGTAACCAAACCTTAAAGAGATGAGAATAAGAATTTTAGACTAATCAGTTCTCGACTCAAAGAAAATTTACACCCTACTGGTTCAGAAGGAAACCCTAATCCAATAAATAAATAGGAAAAGAGTCGTAACCTATAAATAAGTTAAAGGAGCCGTCAAACTCATGTAAATTCTCCAAAAAGTATCAAATACCTCATTTTCCTTCCAACTTTGTAACTTGTGCATCATTGTGATTTACATCACACCAATGTCCAAGTTTCTTTTTAAGTGAGCTCTCTTCCCTTAAAGTATAACTTTACCGTTGTTACCCAATGACAATAAGGTAGATTTGTTTGGTCAAAATTTGGCATCAACATGCATAATTTAAGTAGAAAAGAATAAGCACACAATAATAAAGAGAGAAAAAAGGGATGGTTGAAAATGGTAAACACCTATTAAAGTTAATGATAGGTTATAATAATTGAAAACAACATATATTATAATTTATAATAGTTTGTGTTTTTATAATCGAAATCCCAAAATATAGAACTCCACTCTACTAACTTTAAGTTAGGAGTCTAAAGATCTCATTTAAACATTTAATTTTTAAGAGGTTAGAAAGACACTTTGGTTATTAAGTTATTTTAGAACATAGTTGTAGATTAACTAGATGTTGATAGAGTAGTTTTAATACATTTTTAATCATAAGCTTCTTCTCTTCTTACCCAGTGTGGTTTGAGTCTTTTAATGTTTCTCCTAATGATTTTTTTAGTTATGATTCATTTTTGTCTTCTCAAAGGGAAAAAAAAAAATCATTGAGGCAATTGTCTTCTCTTTCACATTCTCTTTCTCTTTTCTTTTTTAGCAAACTTTGTCGTCCAACAACACTTATGGTCAATGATGTTTCAAAGTTGAAATCAACTATGAATGAACCGTCTATTTGTTCTAAATTGCTAGGAATGGATGACTAACTTGGAACAAATTCATTCCTAGTAAACTTGAAAAAATGAGTGAGATGGTATATGATAACGAAAAGAAAAAAAGAGCTAGAGAGAGAAATAAAAGAGGAAGGAAAAGAGAAAGAGGGCAAGAGTGTATGAAGGAGGTAACCTCATCAAATCATTGAATAAACAAAATGGTTGTATAACCAAAGTTGAATCCACGTATTAACCATAATGTCCACGTCCAATGGATAAATGAGGTCAATGATTTTTTTGAACTATTTTTCAAGTATGAAGATCTAAAGTATCTTCTGAAAAATTTAGTTGCTAAATTAATATACATCAAAATTAAAATATCATTGTCCAAGTATAATTTACGTTAAATTGAAGTTTGAAAACATTAAAAAAAATGTTAATGTGAGTCCATAAACTTTCATTATCATATTAATGAATAGTTATATCTAGCTAGGAGATTATTTGAAAAATAGGTATTCTGACAAATGACAAAAGGTTGAGTTGTCTTTAGATCACACTTTCATTTGTTGAAAGGTTGAGAAACCTTCTAGATCACTGCATCTCTAACATATACCCTAAAAAGACAATGTTTTTGATAGTGTGATCTTAGCCTTTGTACGTTAACTTATTTGCCTAGCTTCAAAAAAGTTATAGTTATTATATATATAACTTTGGAGATGAGGCTTATCTCAATTGGAACAACCCTATGGTAGTAGTATTAGATCGTGCATTATTTGACTTGAATTCAAAACGATTTTCATATGATTTTATTACATTTGCATGGTGTTGATTGTTAGTGATTTTCAGAGTGTGATCGAGATTGAGATTTAAATGGAACTTTTAAATATGACCAAATTAAACAAAGTTAAAGACTGAGCCTAACATAGAAAGGAAGGAAGAGAAGTGCGAGAAAAATGATGAAGGCATGCAACAAAACGCCATTCACATATAAGCTCTTGATTTACAAAAAAATGCTCCAGCATCGTGACGCTACAACAAACCATTGTAGTGCTAGAGTGTCGCAGTGGTGGTTCCATTACAAGAAAGTAAATTTTGGTTTTGAAATTTTTTTTCCTACAAACGTTCTACGATTTTCTTGCCAAATTTATTCTCCACACACTACAAAATTAGAGAGTGTTGGAGAGAGTTTTAGCCTAAAAATAGAGGAAAGATTTTGAGTTTTGTTTGGAGGTCGATTAAGATCTTAAGATGCAAATCCATGTAAGATTGATAAAATTCAACGGTTGGGATTGCTTTGAAAGTGCTTTTTTTTTTTCTCATCTCCTTTATTCTCTTTACCTGTTCATGGTTGTTGCAATGCATGAGAGCACGATTGTAGCATCGACGATGAGTGACTGAACATTTTAGTTTTAGGGTGTTGATGACTTAAGAATAACAAATCATTGTAGAAGAGGAAGAATTGCAAGAGAAAATCCTAGCTTTTTATATATATCATTCTATGATTTTTGGAGTACAGTATTATGAATATATATATAAAAAGCTTGGGTGGAAAAACTCTTACCCTACACTCACCCACAACCAAGTATACCTCAAAAATATAAAATAACCCTTATAATTTGGGTTTTATACACATAAGAAATAAAGAATAAGAAAGCAAAAATGGGCTTGTTAATAGATTGGCTTAACACCCACTGCAAACTGAGGGCAGCAGCATCAACCATAGTGAGATAATATTAAGATCAGTTAAAAGAGAACGAATCCATAGCATTTCAGTAGCCATAAGAGCAAGACAACGATACTCCGCTTCTGTGCTTGAACGAGAGATTATAGATTGTTTCTTGGAGCTCCACGAGATTAAGTTACCACCAAGATAGACATAAAAGCCAGAAGTGGATTTTCTGTCATCGAGGTATGAAGCCCTGTCAGCATTTGCAAAGCCATATAGATTGAGATGACTCGACTTTTGGAGCCATAAGCCATGAGATAAGACTCCCTTTAGGTAACAAAGAATACGTTTCACCATTTGCCAATGTAAAATAGTTGGAGAGTGCATAAATTGACAAGCTTTGTTAACACTAAATGATCAAATTTCAGGATGAGTAAGAGTGGTATATTGTAAGGAACCCACAACGCTTCTATACAAGTAAGGATCATAAAAAAGTTCTCCCTGACGGGCAAATAGTATTGGGCCACTAATCATGGGAGTTGCAATAGGCTTGGCTTCAACCATCTTGGTTTGATGTAGCAAATCTAAAATGTATTTAGATTGAGAAAGAAACATGCCTCCTTTTTCTGGATAAGAGACTTCGATACCTAGAAAGTAGCTGAGCTTGCCAAGATCTTTCAGAGCAAAAGTGGAGTTCAAAAACGTAATTGACTCATCTAAAGTAATAGATGAACTACCCAGAACAATGATGTCATCAAGATATAACAACTGGCTGTAGAAGTAGTTTTCACAAGTAAAGATATGCAGCTTGAGAGGTTCAAAAACCAAGAGAATGCATATAAGAACTTAACCTTTCATACCATGCACGAGGAGTCTATTTTAGACCATATAATACTTTCTTGAGGTAACATACCATTGGTGGAGCGGCAGAGACTTGAAATCTAGATGGTTGTTCCATAAAAATATATTCATGTAGGTAACCATGAAGAAAAGCATTATTTACATCAAGCTGACGAATGGACCAACCTTTCATGAGAGCAAGAGTCAAGAGAACCCAAATATTAACTAGTTTGACAACCAGACTGAAGGTCTCCGTGTAGTCAATATTGGGGTATTTGATGGAAACCTTTGGCCACTAAGCGATCCTTGTAACGAGCTATCGAACCATCAGAGTTTCTTTTAATTTTGAAAACTTATTTGCACCCAATGATTTTTTTTCAATCGGCCTAGGGACTAAGGTCCAAGTGTTGTTATTCATCAGGGCAGTATATTCATCTTCCATGACTTTTTTCCAATGAGGATGTTTAAGAGCCTCTTTAACATCACCTGGTTCATGTTGTGTGTAATCAACTAAATATGCCTTAGGTTTAAAAATGCCACACTTACTTCGAGTCATCATAGAATGAGCATTGATAACATGAGGAGCATCAACAGGGGAAGAAGTCGTAGAGGATGAAGTTTTTGTAATTCACCATAGTGGAAGGGGGATCATCATGGTCCTGCAAAACTGCATTAGAACCTGTATCTAAAGGATACACATTAGTAGAATTTGGATTTTCAGAATTATGAGGAACAGAAACAAAGTTGTCCAAAACTTCATTATGGTCCTTAGGGGTGGGTGCAATGATAGAAGAAATAGGTGGAAGGGAGACAGTAATGGAAGGGAGGGAGGAGGATGAGGATGGGTTCATAGCAGCATAAGAAAAATATGATTCATCAAATAAAAAATGATGAGAAATGTAGAGACGACCATTAGGCGATAAGCATTTGTAACCCTTATGGGAGTTACTATAACCAATAAAGGTGCATGGGTTGGATCTAAAAGATAGCTTGTGAGAATTAAAAGTACGTAAATTAGGAAAACACTTGCAGCCAAAAAAACACGTAATGAAGAATAGTTGGATTTGAGACCAAACAACTTTTTTAAAGGGCTTACACGATCAAGAACTGGAGTAGGAAGTCTGTTTATCATGTAGATAGCAGTAGAAAAAGCTTCATCCCAAAAGGTAAGAGGTAACAAAGCTTAAGACAGTAGAGTGAGACCCATGTCAACTATGTGCCTATGCTTTCTTTCAATTAAGCCATTTTGTTGGGAAGTGTGGGGACAAGTTAAACGATGTTCAATGCCATGTTGTGATAAGAGAGGTATAAGAGGTTTAAACTCACCACCACCATAAGTTAGTAGTCGTAAAATACGAGTCCCAACAAATTTTCAACCAGATTTTTAAATTTAAGAAAAGACAAAGACGTCTCAGATTTGGATTGGAGAAAGTAAATCCATATATAACGACTACTGACATCCATAAAACTAATGTAGTATTGAAAACCATTCCGAGATAAATTATGAGCTGGACCCCACAAATCACAAACAATTAATTGAAGAGGTTGAGTATATTGAGTATGTGGGAAAGAAAGGAAGAGCATGAGTTTTACCCAAAGCGCAAGCATCACAAAATTGTAATTTATTTATATTCAAAGCGGGATATTTGTATTGTTGAAGAACGGTTTTAACAACATAAACATTAGGATGGCCTAGATGCCTATGCCAAATATCAACCTGATGACTACGAGAAAATGGATAAACTGATGGTGATAGAGTGGAGACAACACTCAACACTTGAGGAGAACTAGATGGTGACACATTCTTCGAGGGACAATAATAAGAGGGGTGATGTTGAATTGGTAAAGACCTTTATGGAGCAGTCCTTGGAGAAGTGTTTGGCCAGTGCGACGATCCTTCACATAGCAAATAAATGGATGAAATTCAAAAAAGACATCATTATCTGTGGCAAACTGAGGGACACTAATTAAGTTCTTAGTGATAAATGGAACATGGAGTAAATTATTTAAAACCAAGGGTCGATTGGAGTCCATGGAAGATGGAAAAGAAGAAGAACCATAGTGAAGAATTTGCAAACCTGAACCATTTGCAGCATAAATTTGACTTTCGCCTCCATACTCAAATCCAATTGACAAGTTGAAATTATTTGTGAGATGATTTGTGGCGCCAGAGTTAGAATACCAATCGTTGTCCATATTCAAATCAGGGGATGCAACCATAGCTGTCATAGGAGAAAAACCAGGATGATTAGTAGGTAATCGAGAAAAACCAGGGGAATAACCTGACTGAGCGGATGTTGTTCAAGGAGGTAGATAACAACTAAAGCAATGATCAGTCGTATGCCCAAATTTGATGCAAATTTGACACTGAGGTTTGTTTCTATTGAATCGCCCACCACAATTAGATCGACCCCCAACACATTCTCGCTGGTTATTGGTATTAAACTAATAAGTGTTTTGTTGTTTAGTCGGTTGATCAGTGCCTTTTTCCAATCCTTGAGCAGCCAAGTTAGCCAATGGCAGAGAGCTTTCTACACTAGCGATACACTCAATACGGGATTCTGTAGTAAGTAATAGTGAAGTAAGTTCTTGTATAGAGGGAGAATCAGTACGGGCAAAAATAATGAATATCATAGATTCATATTCGGTTCCTAATCTAGTAAAATATATATAAAATATGATCATCATGGGCTACAGGTTTATCGACTGAAGCCAGAGCATCGACACATTGTTGGATTTTCATGAAATATTCTTTCAGAGGCATGGCTCCTTTCTTTATGTTTTGAAGCTTACTCTTGAATTGCATCACCTAAGCAAGATATCGTGCAGAATAAATTCCATGAATATTGTCCCATATATCCTTTGTGGAGTTGCAGTTAAGCATTTGGTTTTGAATATCTTCATTCATTGAATCGAGCAACCAAGAAGAAATTAATCGATCTTGGCAATTCCACTTCTTGAATTCTGTTTGGAGTTTGAGCAGTTTGTAATGATCAACACACCAGAGGTGACGGGGGGAGTTTCGGTCGTGACATTGATGAACTGAGATGGGGGTTCGAAGTGAGGATCAAGATATTTTTCTAAATTATAACCTTCCAATGTTGTAACAACTTGAAATTTTCATAGAAGAAAGTTGTCATCGTTTAGTTTAAAAATGGAGATCTTGTTCCCAGAGCTAAACATTTCAGAGATAGAGGAGGAAGCATTGTCGGCATTTCCCATTGTTCCCACGGTTGAAGATTGTGTGCTCATTTGAGCTGGAAAAAAAAAAGAGAAAAAGATGGGGAAGTCGATACATGGAGAGAAGATTTTTTTTAAATAATGAAAGAACCTTGTCATTTGACAATGCTCTGATACCAACTTAAGAATAAAAAATCATTATAGAAGAGGAAGAAACAAGAGAAAACTCTAGCTTTTTATATATATCATTCCATGATTTTTGGGGTATAGTATTTTGAATGATATAGAAAGCTTGGGAGGAAAAACTCTTACCCTACACTCACCCACAACCAAGTATACCTAAAAAATATCAGAAAATATAACCCTTATAATTTGGGTTTTGTACACATAAGAAATAAAGAATAAGAGAACAAAAATGGACTTGTAAATGGGCTACCTTAACATGATGAACTTATTATGAACTTAAATTAAATGCACGTATTATTTTTTTTAGGGATATTGTGTTCTTGAATGTTTTCCAATATGATTGTGCTTAATATATATATTAATTAATCCTCAATGCATGTTAATATATATTAATTGATCCTCAATGCATGTTAAATTAAATGTTGATTAATTAAAATGATTGTATATTTAATTGGTTCGATGATATTAGATTGTTATTAATCTATCGTCCAAAAATAAGGATAAGGTAAATAATATTGAAATTTATTGATTTCAAAGTATTTTTATTTTTGATATAGACTATTTTTATTTTTTAAAGTCATGCTTCTTAATTTGGTTTCAAAGTAATTAGTAATCAATCACGGTTGCATGAGAAAAGATTGTTATATTGAGAGATAATAATTCAAAAAGTAGTTTCTACGTACACTTAAAACATATCATTGAAACAACAATCCACAAGAATCTTTGTATAGCTTTAATGAAATAATTAAGGAAATTAATCAAAACCCTCGAACATATTTAAATCTTGAATTTCAACAACTTGTCTTTACTTTGCTTTTTAACTCGATCTCCTTAGATAAAAGCAACAACTTTAGAATAGCTAGGTATAATTCAGGAAAATTAATCCCGAGAGAACAATAATACTCAATGTAATCTTTTAATTAGGTCGTTTTACTATATTACACTTGAAACGTGCAGTTGCATTAAACCAAGTGTTGGCCATCACTGATCAACATCCAACTTGTTTCAACCTCCTTTAAACATTATTGTTGTGTGAGAGAGACAGAGAAGAGCTCGTTGCACTTCCCGGCGGCCAGATTTCAATATCTCTCCAACCACCAATCATAACCCATACACCTGCATTTACTATATATCAGCTGATTTACTCACCTCTCACCTTTTATCTACCTCTCGTCTTCTTCTTATTTACATCAAGCTCCCCCTTCTTTCGGTCACCATCTCTTTTCTTCTTACCATTCTCTTGTCCTCTCCCCATTCTCTTTGTCTTGTACATCACCAACAATGTCGTTTTCCAAACAGTTCCCGCATTACTGCCAAATCGAAAAGAAGGAATTTTCACTCTGATACTAGACAAAAAAACAAAAAGCATTAGATTCCTGATCAACAAATTTAGCTGCTACAAGTCTTATATGATAGCTAATTATCTAAAAGAAGTGAAGTGGCTGAAGAAAGCTTATAAAGCTCTGATCAACACACATATTGCAGCTGCCATGTGTATGATCAAGGAAATGCCACACAATGCATGTGAAAAAGATTATTTTACTTTTGTATATTTCTTCTTATCCTTTTGCATTGGGAAGGTAAACTTTCCCCTTTCTTTTCACTTTTTTTCATTTGCGTATGCAGTATGTTTATCACATAGAAAACAAAAAAACCTCAAGCTTTCTTCTTCTTTTCCTTTCTCTTCTGTATTCATTTTAGGGTTTTACTGTTGGTTTTTTATTTGTTGAAGAAGGTGAGATGATGAAGATGAATAGATGAAGAAGGAGAAGATACACACAAGATTTTAAAGTGGTTCGATATAAAACCTACGTTCACCCTTAAACACTAGTTAAGATTGTTATTCAGTCTGTTTTCTTCAATAAAAGATACAAGGTATTTATATCATCTACCCTTAAACACTAGTTAAGTCTCTAGTTAAAGAAGAAGCTAAAAGAAGTTATAACTAACAAATTTCAGCTAGATTTCTTTTACAAACAAAAAGATAAACTATTTTAGTTTATATTTCCACAAATCTCCACCTTAAAAGACATAGTGCGCAAATCTATGCGTGTCTTGACTCCCAAGCTTTTGATGCAATCACTCCTCTAAGTTTTTAAATCCATTTGCAAGATATGATCTTATAATTTTAGGTAGCTTTGTCAAAGTCCATGTATCATTGATAGTGAGAGATTTTATTTCATCATTCATGGAATTTATCCATTGTCTAGCATTAGGCAACTCACTGCCTCATCAAATGTTTTTTGGTTCATCATCATTTAGATGATTCATATCATTTAGGGCAAATCTTACAAAATCTTCCTCACTATATCTAGAAGAAGGAACATTAATCCTTCTTTGTCTATCTCTAGTCAAAGAATAGTTTGATAAATTTTCTTCTTCTTGAGAATTTTTTTTACCTTCTTCTAGAGTAGGTGGTAGAGAGCTAATTGATTCTATTTCTTCCTCGATGGTACTAGGAAGTTCATTTAATTCATAGTTTGGTGGGTGCTCCACCTCAATCTCATTTAGTTTATAATTTGAATCAAATGTTTCAATAGGTTTATCAAATATAAACATGATATATTCCCTAAAAATCACATCTCTACTAATTATACATCTTTTTTTCTATAGGATGCCACATTCTAAAACCTTTAATTGACTCCATCTGTAAAACCTAGGAACATGCATTTTATAGCTCTAGGTTTTAATTTCCCCTGACTTTGATGGACAAACCCTATACAACCAAAAATTCTAAGGTTTTGTAAATTATGAGGATGTTTAGACCATTTTTCTTAAGGTGTTAGAAAGTTTGTAGAGTGATGAGGCACTTATTAAGAGTGTAAATAGTATAAGAAACACCTTCTGCCCAAAAATTTTCTAGAATTAAACCATTAGACATTTGACATCTAAATTTATACATTATGGTTCTATTTAATCTTTTAGCAACACCATTTTGTTGGGAGGTATATCTAACAGTCCTATGTCTCATTATTCCATGTTCTTTACAAAAAAACATTGAATTCCTCACTACAAAATTTCAAACCATTATCAGTTCTTAGGTATTTAATTTGTTTATAAGTTTGTTTTTCTACCATGATTTTTCATTCTTTAAACTTTCCTAGAGTTTGGTCTTTAGTCTTTAAGAAATCAACTCTTTCTAGAATAATCATCAGTAAATATTAGAAAATACCTGAAATTGTTTAAAGATGGTGTTTGTGAGGGTCTTCATAGGTCGGAATGAATGTAGTCTAGAATGTCTTTGCTCTTGTGATCAGCCTTTTGAAAACTTTGCATCGTGGACTTTCCAACTACACAATGCTCACAAAAAGAGAGCTTTTCAGCCACTCCTTTAGGAAGAATCTCCTATTCTGACAATATTTTCAATTCCTTTCCACTTATATGGGAAAGTCTTCTATGCTACAAATCCCCTTCAGTAATCTTATCATTAGAAAAAATTAGCGCAGCATGGTTCATAGACACTTCTTTGATAAGAAAGAGTTCATTGATTTTTATACCAACAAAAACGATCTTTGAGTCTTTCAATATTTCAAACCTTCCTGCAAAACCTTTGTATTCACAGCCTATGGAGTCTAGCATGCCAAGGGAAATTAGGTTTCTTTTCAAGGATGGAACATGTCTTACATTCCTAAGAAGTGTTGTTGTCTCATCTTTGAATTTAAGAGTAACATATCCAATGCCTACAATATAATCTTGCAAACATTGTCATTTTTCATATATACTAACTCTCCATCCCAAACTTTGTATGTTGTAAACCATCCCTTTAATGATGTCATATGGATAGAACACCCTAAATCAAGAAACTAATCATGAGTTTCTTTATTACCTTCTATTTGAATTGAATTTTTTGAGATATTTAAGGCATATGAATACATAAATAGAACTGATGCTTCTACCTTAGGTTCTTCTTGCTGTTTTTGTTTTTGCTTCTTTTGATTTAGTTTTTTCTTTAGAAAGAAACAGTCTTATCTAAGGTGTCATTTTTTGTGGCAAATTGTGCATTCAATTTTTTATTTATTCTTCTGATTCTTGGATTCTTTTAAGTTGTTTTTCCTTTTCTCCTTTGAGAACAGTCCTTCACCATTTGTTTGATCTCTTCTTTGTGAATTTAACTATAGCTCTCTGGTTTTTTTTGCTGAAATGACATCATCTATGGTGATTTTTTGCCTTCCATATTTGAGAGTCATCTTGACTTCTTTATATACTTCTGGAAGTGAGTTGAGTTAAATGAATGATTCATTTTATCACCAATCTTGTCTCCCAATTCTTTGAAATCTGAAGACAAACTCTTGAATTCTCCAAGATTTTCTGTCAATGATTTGTTGCTATCCATCTTGAAGGTAAAGTACCTCTCTCTCACGTATGCATGATTAGGTAAGTCTTTGGACTGATAGATTTCATCTAAACGTTCACATTCCATAAGTTGTTTCTTCACCAATAACTTCCTTAAGAACATTGTCGCTTATGTATAGAACTATGGCACCATTGGCTGTGTTTTCTATAGTTTCTTTGTCTTCTTGAGTCGTCGTTTTAGGTAGCTTTTCTGAATTCGTGAGAGCTTTCAATGCCTTTTGCTGGCCAACTATGGCTTTGATCTTAGCTTTTCATAAGGTAAAATCTCTCTTACCATTAAACTTCTCAATATCATATCTTGCTACTACCATCTTGAGTTTCTTGAAATCAAAAATCTAATTCTTGAAGCTTTCTTGATTCTCTCTACAGGCTTTGATACCAAATTGTTGCAGCTGCCACATGTATGATCAAGGAAATGCCACACAATGCATGTGAAAAAGATTATTTTACTTTTGTATATTTCTTCTTATCCTTTTTCATTGGGAAGGTAAGCTTTCCCCATTCTTTTCACTTCTTTTCCTTTGCGTGTGCAGTATGTTTATCACATAGAAAACAAAGAAACCTCATCCTTTCTCTTCTGTATTCGTTTTAAGGTTTTACTGCTAATTTTTTATTTGTTGAAGAAGGTGAGATGATGAAGATTAAGAGAGGAAGAATGAGAAGATGCACACAGGATTTTAAAGTGGTTTGGTATAAAACCTACGTTCACTATGCTTTGGAAGCAAGATTGTTATTTAGTTTGTTTTCTTCAATAAAAGATACAAGCATTTATATCTTCTACCCTTAAACACTAGTTAAGTCTCTAGTTAAAGAAGAAGTTAAAAGAAGTTAAAATTAACAAATTTCAGCTAAAAAAAAAAAAGGATTAACTATTTTAGTTAAGATTTCCACAACACCAAAGACATATCGATTCTTCTAGGAAACAAGGGGAAATGGACAGTGCATGTGGTTAAGTAAGACAAAGAATAGAAAAAGGCAACTTAGCTAATGTCTTCAGAGTTGATGATAGAGGCAAGAAAGGTTGTATCCTTGTCCCTGAAGGCATTGATCCAACTGGATGGAACTCTTTCCTAAATCTGCTTACCTACAGGATAGAAGCGGAATCAAATAATTTTTACTCAGGTCAGACAAGCAGAGAAACCTACTATTCATCAACATCAAACATATGAAACAAAAGAAGATCATATTCTAAGGTACTATCTTCTATAAGCCCAAGCTATGCCAGCTCAACTGAGAGTGAAAAATCAAAAGACTCAAGCTTTGAAGACATTGAAAAGGCTTTAAAGATTGGTCAAGATTAAGCAACCATTGAATGGGATAAGACAGTAGTCATAACCAGAAGGTTTATGCATGACGACAAGGAAATTTTTTTTTAAAGACTTAGAAGACAAATTGAAACCAACTTCACCTACAAACCTTTCCATGTGGAGAAAGCTCTCATTTTTTTCAAAGACAAAGAACAAGCAAAACTCTTGTGCAGTAACAAAGACTGGAACACAATAGGTAAGTTTTATGTTTAATTTGAAAAATGATCTGATGAAATTCATGTTTGCCCAAAACTTGTCCCTAGCTATGAAGGTTGGACAAGTTTTAGAGGGTTACCCCTATCTTCTTGGAACTTAAATTCTTTTATTCAAATTGGCAACGCTTGTGGAGCTTTAATTGAAGTTGCAAAAACAACGTGGAGAAAGACGAATCTTTATTAAAGCTAGACTTAAGGTAAGATACAATTAAACTGATTTTCTTCCAACACAAATTAATATTTCATATGAAAAGGGAAACGTTTACACTATCCAGAAAGTTCCATACTCAGAAGGCAGATGGTTTAAGGAAATTAAAGCTAGACTTAAGGTAAGACACAATTACACTGATTTTCTTCCAACACAAATTAATA
This sequence comes from Cucumis hystrix, assembly GCA_025688845.1. Classification (NCBI taxonomy): domain Eukaryota; kingdom Viridiplantae; phylum Streptophyta; class Magnoliopsida; order Cucurbitales; family Cucurbitaceae; genus Cucumis; species Cucumis hystrix. Next base: position 1,412,693 of record CM046894.1, read on the forward strand.
TTTCAGATGAACAGGGAAACGTTTATACTATCCAGACAGTTCCATACTCAGAAGGTAGATGGTTTAAGGAAAGGAATGCCAGCATCCATGGAACTTTCACTAGTCAAGTTGTCAACGAATTCGATAAATTTAATTTAAATGCTGAACAATACAACTTTAATGGTTTTATTGTTATCCCACCAGAGAAGAAGACTGTTAAGGCAAACCAAAGGACAAGACCAAGACATAAATTGAAACAACAATTGATGAATTTAAATTTGGATTGCACAAGGGCCCAAGGCCATAATTATTTCAGATGATGGAAGAAGCAATGATGGCATGCTCAAATCTATCATATCAGGCAACTTGGATAAAGGCAAAGGTATTATGTTATACAATGACAATCCTGTTTGCCCACAACCATTTTCAAATCCTAAAAGAAAAGTCAGCTTTCCTTCCCTAAAAAACAAAACTTTTTATTATAAGCCAAATAATGCCTCTACTATGCCCATCCATATAAAAAGCCCATCACCATCTCAAATTAGCCCCTTCTCTCATAACAGCCCACCCAAACCTATTCAAATCATAAACCAAAAATTGCTCAAAAGAAGAAAAAAAGTCTGAGACTTGTATATAGGGTTAAAGATTCTGCCCAAAATAACATTGTGCTTAGCCTGAAGGCTCAACCTCTTAAAGTCTCCCTAGACACCAAAAAAAAAAAAAAAAAGAATAAACCCCTCTATGGATCTTAGCAATATCTTCCATCTTTTCAATGATATGGACTTTGAATACATATCAAGCCTAGAGTCAATTATGGTCACTCCTCTCAAGCAATCACCTACTCAATCTGAAATCATTCATGATAATCTGGTATCTCTAGTTAATAGTGAAGATGGAAAAAATGACAGTTGAAGGAAGATTTTAAAAAGCAACTTGTGGTGTGGTTAAAAGAGAACAACCTCAAACTTGCTAATGTTAATGGCAACAATCCCAACACATCAGGAATTCTTTTACAAGGTGAAGACAAGGATGAAACTGGCTTTAAGCCAACAGGGTCAGATAGTTCTCCATGAAAATTATGTCTTGAAATGTAAGAGGACTTGGCTCTTCCCACAAAAGAGCCCAAATAAAATATAAAATTTCGTTTTACTCCCCTAATTTTATTTGTCTAACTGAATACAAATTGCTATCTGTTAACAAAGCTTTGATTAAATCCATGTAGAGCTCTATTAGCATAAAATGGATCTATAAACAAGCTGAAGGCAAAGCAAGAGGTATTCTACTAATGTGGGATGATACTAAACACAAAGTAATAAACTTTGTTGAAGGTTTTCACACTATTTCTACCAATATTTCTGAACTTGATGGCTATAGTTGGTGGTTTAATATTGTTTATGGTTCTGTTAAAAGAAAAAGAAGAAGCTCTTTTGGATTGAACTTGCTAATCTTACTTCTTTATGTGATCCAAACTGGCTTATTGGTGGTGATTTTAATGTGGTAAGATGGACTAATGAAACTTCTTCCTCAAATTCGGCCATATATAGTATGAACAAGTTCAATTCCTTTATACAAAGTAAGAATTTGACTGATTCTCCTCTTATTAATTGCAGATTTACTTAGTCCAATCTCAGAGACCAACCTGTTCTATCTCGTCTAGACCATTTCTTATACACGTCTCATTGGAAAAACAGATTTACCAACAACACTACAACAAGCTTTTGACAAGAGTTACATCTGACCACTTCCCGATTGTGCTTTAAACTGCTAATCTTAGTTGGAGACCGATTCCTTTTTTGGTTCAACAACAATTTGATCACAGATAAGAGCCTCCATAACAATATTCAAAGATGGTGGGATACTTCTCATCAAGATGGTCATCCGGGATACTCTTTTATGTGCAGACTAAAACAGATTTTCCAAAAGATCAAAGACAATTTGAGAAAAAGACAGCCAATAACCAGGAAATCAAGAGATGCAAATCTGAGATTGAGAAAATTGATGCTCTTGAATCTCAAAACCTCTTGACTGAGGTTGACTATGATAGAAGAAAAGCTCTTAAAGCAAACATCACTGAATATATTACTAAGAAGCCCAATATTGGGCTCAAAGAGCTAAAAAATTGTGGCTTGATGAAGGTGATGGAAATACAAGCTTCTTCAGCAAGGCTTGCATTGCTATAAGAAGAAGAAATCTGATTTCTAGAATCTTTGACATTAATGGAAATTCATTCAACACTAATGAAGGCATTGGAAAAGTTTTTATAAAACATTTCAACTGTATATACACCACCGGTAGCTATGACCCCTCCTTCATTGATAATCTTGACTAGCAGCCATTTAATAACTCTCAGATATCCTCCCTCATAGCCCCCTTCTCTGAAGATGAAATTAAAAAGGCTCTTAATTCCATTAACAGCCACAAGACTTCAGGTCCTGATGCCTTTACACTTGAATTTTATAAAAAGGTTCTGGAATAGAAACATGAATGAAATATACATTATGTTGATTGCTAAAAAGAAGAAATGCAAGCTTGCATCTGACTTTAAACCTATTAGTCTAACTACATCCATCTACAAGATCATTACCAAATGAGTTGCTTCTAGATTGAAGAATGTGTTACCAAACACCATATCTGAATATCATATGGCCTATGTAAATGGAAGACAAATCACAGATGCCATTTTACATGCAAATGAGGCTATTGACTACTGGAAGATAAAGAAGACTAAAGGCTTTATAAAGCTAGACATCGAAAAGACCTTTGACAAAACCAGTTGGAAGTTTATAGACTTTATGTTGAAGAAGAAATAATTCTCTAGAAAATAGAAAGACTAGATAAACTCATGTATATCAAATGTGCAATATTCGGTGCTTATAAATGGCAAACCTCATGGAAGAATCAGACCAAATCGAGGCATTAGATAGGGAGATCCTACCTCCCCCTTTATCTTTGTTCTAGCTGTAGACTACCTTAACAGAATTCTGCAACACCTTGAAGAAACAAACAAAATCAAGTATTGTGATAAATGATATCAACCTTACTCATCTCCTTTTTGCAGATGACATTCTACTATTTGTTGAGGATAATGATGACTCATAAGAAACCTACAATTTGTTGTCCATCTTATTGAAGATGCAGCTGGTCTCAACATCAACTTTTACAAATCAACCATATCACCTGTAAACATCTCCAAGGAGAGAACCGATATATTTTGTTGCAAAAAGTTGAGGTTTGACTACCCTCAATTCCTCTCTACCACTTATCTTGGTATGCCACTTGCGGGCAAGCCTAGAACTATATCGTTTTGGGACAACATCACTAAAAAGTTCCACAAAAGACTTAGCAATTGGAAATATGCATACATATCAAAAAGTGGAAGACTTGCCCTTATCAATTCATCTCTTTTCAGTCTCCCAACGTATCAGCTTTCTGTCTTCAAAGCCCCTACCTCTTCTTGTAAGAAAATTAAGAAATATTGGAGGGACTTTCTTTGGAGAGGTAACTTTGATAATTTGTGCATTAATACTAATATAAAAAAGAAGTTAAATCATGTTAGATGGTCTATCATCATTGCCCCTAAAGGTAAGGGAGGTCTCGGGATATTCCCCATTGCAAGCACAAACTTTGATCTTCTAACTAAATGGTTGTGGAGATATCATATTAATCCAAAAGCTTTATGGAGGACTTTCATTGATGCTAAGTACACAAAAACGACTTAGACAGTTTTCCCACAAAGGGAAGATAGAGTAGTCTAAATGCTCCTTGGAGGTTTATTTGCAAAGGTATTGATTGGTTCAATGCTTAAATCAATTGGAAAATCAACAATGGGTGATACTTGTCTTTCTGGCATAACAACTGGAACAATCTTTGTCCTATAAGCCTCAACGTTTCTAGACTATATGCTCTTTCTCAAATTAAAAATGGGTCAATCAGAGAAGCATGGAATGAAGAAACAAATGATTGGGACATCAAACCTCGAAGACCTCTCAGCGATAGAGAGCTCATCCTTTGGAGCTACACAAAAGCTTGCTTTTCTCCTATTTCTGATATCAAAGGGATTGATGTTCCTTTATGGAAATTAAATAGCAATGGTTTTTTTTTCCACTATGTCTGTCGAACTTGCTTTGCATACATCAAATTATGATGATGGAGATGCCTCTAAATATAGACATCTTTGGAAATCTAAAATTCCTAAAAAATGCAAGTTTTTTATATGGCTTGCTATGCAAAATGGAGTGCTTAAGAATCTTTGCCTTAACCCAAACTGATGTGTGATGTGCCATAAAGAAAATGAGTCTTCTTATCATCTCTTCATCGCTTGTTCTACTACTCAGTGTATTGGGAACAAAATTGATGCTTCTGTTGGGCTGGACAAACCCATATCAAGACCTCAAAGATCTTTGTGGATATTTATGTTCTATAAATACCATAGTAAAAAAAAGGCTTGATCAATTTTAATCTAATGGTGGCTGCCATCTGAGCAATTTGGTTGGAAAGAAACAAAAGGATCTTCAACAATACATGTGTAAGCACTATAAATATATGGGAAGACATCTGCAATCTCACTGGTTTTTTGTCATCTAAAAACCCTTTATTTGCACTTAATATTAGTGCTTTTATTTGATCTCTTCTGCTCTTTGGCTTATATCTAGCCATTTTATTAGGGTTAATTAGGTGGGCACCCCAACTATTTTTTGTTCTCCCGTGCTTAATGAATATATTTGATGAAAATGATGAGGATGCTACAAGGGTGTCCACCTAGTGGGAATGTTTGGGTGCACCCAATAGTATCCTTTTCTATAAAGAAACATCCAACCTATTTCAACCCCTTGTAAATGTCACATTTATAGTGATTCAAATAGAGTAACTTCAATTATAATAATATTTGTATTTTAATATCTTATATTAAAATAAATATATTAAATTACTTGAATCACATTCACAAACACACATGCTACACACATAAAGGCAGATTTATTAAGGGGCTGGGGGACACATGCCTCCCTCACATTCCAGATTTTTGTATTTTAATATTAATTTTGAAACGTTAGATTACAATATATCTTAAATAATGCTTATTATTATTAAGTTTTACCTTTGGTATAGTGGTTGTACTCTTTTTTAAAACCCCAAAGTATTGAGTTCAAGTCTTATATATTCAATTCTTTTTCTTTTTGTTATATAGTGCCCTACATATGATTTTTGGATCCGCCACTGCATAGTATATCAAATATACTCTAGATATTAATTAACAAAGTCGATCATTCAAGTAAAGTTTATCTTTCATAAACAAAACGAACTATAGAAAACATACATATGGATTTACGGCAAGTGTTCTACTCAAACGTTGGGAAAAATATTTACAGATTAAAGCATCATATCATCTTCAAACATTTCTTTCAAAAACTCAAACTCCATTAAGTAGAAGATAAAGCTGATAACAACCATATCTCTCTAGTTGCAAAAAAAATCAAACAAACTCTGTAGGTTTTGACTTGGAAGTTCTAAAATATGGTACTGCATTTATTTGATTTTGAAATAAAGTTTTGTACTTTATAACACATACATATTCAAAAATTTAATACATGTAATCAAAAGTATGTCGAAAGGTAGATTGTCTTTCTCACACAAGCAATCACATTTCTTTGACTTTTGTGTCTATAAGAAATTAGATATTTTCAATTGAGTCTATAGTTGTAATGAAATAATGAAATGAGAGCATTTGCTTGAATGAAGATATCAACTTGATAAGTGACCAAGATGAGATCAAATGATGACCAAAGATGACAAAACTCCATTGTTCATGTTAGAAAATGTGTCTGTGAATGTGTTGGATTTGATTCAGTTTTATCTAATTCTTTTACAAAAGTTTATGGGTTTTTTAAGAATAATAATAAAAACAAAATATTTACACATGGCAAAAAACCCTAAAACACGTACAATTTTGTCATAGTATAAATATTTGGTTAAATTTACCATTTTTTACTATTTCCCTTTTTATACATTTTGGAGATTTGTATTCTTATAACGATTTATCTATTTTTAATATTTATTTCATATATATTATCATTATTTATATAACTTATATTTTTAAAATGTGAAATAACAATATATCATTAGGACATAAATTGCAACATCCCAAGTTCTAGGTGAATTGAAATTAATTACATCAAATTATTGAGATTTGTTTTCCTTTAATTTTATATTTTGGTGTCAAAATTAATATGATTGAGAAGATAATTAATTTAAATTTATTTGGTAAGATAAAATTTGAAAATTTTGGTTTTAAGTTGATAAAAGATTTGGAATATAATGTATAATTTTTTAACTTGAGAGGGAAAAGGATAAGAGTCAACCCTAATTGAATATATATACCCAGTTTTGAATTGAAAGTATTTATTTTAACAAGAATTGATTTAAGTGCCAATCTCATGTTGAAAATATGATTATTACTTGTGGCAGTGTATGTGAGCACTAAACCATTATTATTTATTAGTACTCATTTGTCACATAACATTCGTACACATACAGTCAATCAATAGTCACATTCAGATAGGTGTGAGTGTGGTTTCATCTTCATACTATACCAATGATTTTTTTCCATATTTACCACGACAAAAAGTACAAATCATGACAGGGTGGATGATAAGTGAAACAATCAGAAGACAAAGATGGATGGATTCACTTTAACTGTTAGCTGATATATATGATAGTCAATTTGTCTTCCATTTGAATCAATTTATGATTTAAGATGATATCAAAACAAGTACTATAGGGAGGTTTAAAACCTTCTGCAATTGATGTATTAAGAATTTTAACTTTGTTATAAAAGCAAATATATATTTAAACTTATTTTTTAAATCAAATACGTCATCAAAACAAAAAAAAAATAGTGCTTGTTTATTACCTAAACTAAAAGTTTTCATACCTGAAAAGATAATTGCACAAAAAAAGAAAAAAAAAACTCAATTTATCTTCAGAGAAGATTTAGTAACTCCTCAAATATAGATTTATGCATTTTGTAAAACACAAACATTGCTAAGTATTTCTAAAACATATCTATTTTTTATCTCAATTTTTGATCTCACAAGAAGCAACAAAGACGATCATATGACTTGAGACCACTCCTTTTATATTACTAGTTAGAACTGTGTGCTTACACGTTTTTCACAAATTTAGATATATAAGTTAGAATAGAACTCAAATATAAATATAAAACGTATTGAAGTAACTAGTAAGTTCGAGTAAAAAAAATTTAAAACAACTATATGAAATAATGGAATTTTTTTTAAAATAATATATTTTAAAAAAATATTGTCAATAATAAGGTAGGTGCTGTCAAAAATAGAGTAGTAAAGTTGTGTAACAGATACACTACTTCCGCTAAATTGTGGATCACATACACGCTTATGGGCCAAAAGCTGAGTGTAGTGTTGACTGGCAGAACATGCACTTTTATCGGAGTAGTGTACCTGGTACACGACTTTATCTCTTTAAAACCCTACCAACCGAGCATTCGGCCTTACATTCGAAGTTGAAAATTTGCTTTTGCGGTTCGTTCTCTCTTCTCTTCTTTGCCATTCTGCCTTCCATCCTTCAACTAAATCTCTCTACACTTTCATCCTTCACCAAAAATCAGTCACCCCTTCCATTCTTCACACCAAAATTCACCTGCTCATTCCATTTTTCACACCAAAAATCACCCACACTTAAATCTTTCACCAAAAAAAGTGTTCCTCCCCTCCATTTTTAATTCCCTTCGATTTTTTCGTCACAAGGTATGTTTATTTAACTAAATCGTAGTTCGGATATACGATTTTGTTGTAAAATAATTTAATTTATGTTTATTATTTGATTTTATTATTTTGTTGTAAAAATTATTTGAATAATTTAATTTACGTTTGTTATTTGATTTTATCATTTTGTTGTAAAACTTATTTGAATTTAATTATATTGTTTGAATTAGATATATTATTTGGATTTAGGTTTGTTATTTGATTTACTTATATGATTTGATTTTTTATATATTATTTGATTTTAGATATGTTATTTGATTTTAGGGAAATTATTTAATTTTAGGGAAGTTATTTAATGGTAGAAAAATTAATAATTAGTAATAACTGTAAAACCAAGAATTAATTGAAAATGAGAGAACAGCATTTTTCTCTACTTTTTTTTCCAACATTTTGCTATTTTTTGAAATTTTAAAGCTTAAACATATTATTCGAACTTTTTAAGGTTTAGGCATTTTTCTAAATGTATTTTTCACTCTTTTCTTTATATATATATAACAATATTTGTTAAGCTTTTGAAAATTCAGAGTTCAATGTTTAGATTTTAAGGAAATATACTTAGGTTTAAATGTTAAAGAAAATATATTAATTAAAAATGAAACTAATCTTATTGATATGTTTTAGATTTCGAGATATTTAATCGTTGAAAAACTATTGATAATATTAATATAATAAAAATAATATAAACACTTCAACTTATTTTCAAAGCATAAAAGTTTTATTTATTTTATTTATTGGTTTTCTTTTTAGTTTTTTGTAGTGTTTGTTCAAGTAGATGTTTACAAAATTGAGATCTTAATATTTCCGTGGATATAAAATATGTTACTCTAATGCTAGATGCATTTTGCATGCTTTAATTCAAACTCTACCTAAAAATTGTAGAAATATAAAATTTCTATAATCTACTCATCAGAATAGGTAGGAAGAAGAATAATTGTTACAATTTTTTAAAAAGATGAGTAGAGAAAAAATATATTAATTGAAGATCATTGTTACCCATATTCAAACAATTTTCTATAGTATTCGAAATTCAATGTTGAATCAGGGTAAATACAATTTGAATTGACAATATCTCATTTAAACAAAAAGAATAATAATGATAAAAAAAACACTCTTCATTTGAATATTACCACATATATAATAGTTGAATTTATATTGGTCTAAAGATGCAAGAATTAAAATCAAAGCTTTAAAAATTCTTCGGTGTTGGTATTATTGTCAGGTGGATATTACATCATTCTAATTTTATCAAAAACAAATAAAACCATGTATAGATATCGTATTTTGTCCTTCATTTTTTTATTTTTTTATTTATTTATTTATTTATGTTTATTTTATTTTTATAAAAGATTTAAATTTTAAATTTAACTTTAGAAAAACAAAAATAAATTTAAATAAATAAATAACTTTTTTCCCTTCCTATTTTTCTCAATCATTCCCACTGTCTTTGTTTTTTCCCTTGTCCTACTCTCCCCCTCTCCCACTTTCTCTCACTCTCACGCTCCTACTCTCCCCCTTTCCCACTTTCTCTCTCTCACGCTCCCATTCTCCTATTTTCTCTACAATACTCTGTCTTCACTCCACAACTTTGCCTTATAAAAAGAAAGAGAAGGAGGAAATTTTTTTTCGAGGAGAAAAAGGTTGAGATTTTTTTTCAAAGGAAAGGGTACACAAATCTTTTCATCTACTTGTCATTTGGGAGAATTTAAGAGGATTGAGAAAGTAACATTTTCTCCAAATCAAGTGTGGTTTCAATTTTATTGGATTTAAGCCCGGCCAATTTGCTACGAAAGTTTTTTTTATTTAGGCCAATTTAATTATTGTGGCTTTTTAAATTCATGGTTCATGGTTCACCGTGTTGAATTATTTGGCACCATTTGACATGCTTTATTTTATTTGGCATTTTGCAAACCCTTTTTATTTGGCATCCTGCAAATCTTTATTTTATTTGGCATCTTGCAAATAGCATGCTCTTATTTATTTGCATTCTGTTGGCATCCTGCCTTATTAATTTGCATTCTGGTAGGCATCATTTATTATTTATTTGCATCTCATTTTATTTTACATCCCGCTTTATTTTGTCTTTATGTATTTGTTTGCTTATATTATTTTTGTATCTATTTTATCTTTGTATCTATTTTATCTCTGTATTTATTTTATCTATGTATTCATTTTATCTTTGTATTCATTTATCTCAATCTCTAAGTATTATTTTATGTCATTATATTATTTTATCTCAATGTGTATTATTAAAAATATTATTTATCTCAATCTCGCTATATATTATTTTATCTCACCATATCACTTTATTTATTTCACAGCCTACCTGCAACTATTTCACAACTTATATAAGTATTTCACAACCGGTGCATTTCTCAAATATTACACTATTTTGTCATTATTATTATTATTATTTATTTTCTAATTTAAATATTAAAATTTAAATCAAAGAAAAAGTATTGTTTTTATGGGTTTTATAATTTAAATTTCAATTTCTCCATTTAAATTTTAATTAATAATATATTTTAAAATAATTTCATCTTGTTTAAGGCATTCTTGGTGGTGAATTGAGTCATCCTCATCCATACGTACGGGGGAGAATTCAATGGTCATGAAAATAAAGCCCAAAACTGAAATCCAGCTATTATATAGCTCCACTATGTAAAAGGGCTAATTTGAAAAAGAAAAAAAATTAGCTTCACATTGCAACAAATGTTTACGTTGTAAATTTTATCGAATTTGGTTTAAACATTGATTTTTTCAAATATTCACCCTTAGAATAAGATTTAAAAAGTATTTATAATAGTCGAGTTAATTTGGCTCACTTACATTTTTTTTCTTTTGTGATCTACAAATCTCTTTGCCTCAACGTCCAATTCTTTGGTTGGTAATATGAGTGCAGTTCATCTAGATTCGAATATTATTTTACATTTGAAAACTAAGCAGGTAAAATTGATATATAATCTTAGCATTTTACAGAAACCCACTACTCAATTGGCCATGATATATTGACAAAACCTCTTTGTACTACTAGTTTCCATCGTCTCCAAATCAAGCTCAATGTCCATTAGCTTGTGGGAGGGTGGAAGACAAGCCCTGAAGAATAGTCCATCAAGGACAGGACAGCTCGTTAAGGCCATTGTTTGTTAGCGTTGGTTTTTATTCTCAAATATTTGAGGAGTTTTCTTCCTTTTCTTTGCCTACAAATAGGCTTTAATTTTCTCTGTATCCATATGTGAGAAAATCAATGAAAGTTTTTCCCTTTATACAAATTCTCCTTTTAATTTTTCTATAATCGTTAAGAGGAGGCTTACAATGAGGTATGACTGCATGTGTAATTTAAACCAAATACCATCTTTCGTGGGGAATCAATAAAGAACGTGTGGGAAATATTTTATTGATAAATATTCTGCGTACTTTACATGAGTATCAATTTGTGCATAAATAGAGAAATTAGACAAAGTAAATAAGGAAGGTAATATAATTAGCCTAAATTATAGAATTTACATTAATACCCTCCCTCAAACTCAAGGTGGTAGAGTGGCGATCAACTTGAGTTTGGTAAGTAATTGACAGAAGCGATTAGGTGGCAACGCTTTGGTGAAGATATCTGCAAGTTGCTCAATAGTAGAAACAGAGCGTAAGAGGAGGGTGTTGCTTAAGAGGTGGTGACGAACAAAGTGACAATCATTTTCAATGTGCTTTGTACGTTCATGAAAAACATCATTGTGAGCAATCTGAATGATACTACGATTGTTACAATGGAGGAGGGTGGGACCCTGTTGAGGGGCACCCATATCAGCAAGGAGCCAACGAAGGCATAGAAGTTCAGCGGTAGCATCAGCAAGAGCACAATATTCAGATTCAGTACTGGAACGAGAGACAACACTTTGTTTCTTACTAAGCCATGAGATGAGATAATCACCAAAGTAGAAACAGTAACCTGTGGTAGATCGTCGATCAGTGGGATCCCCAGCCCAATAAGCATCAAAATAGCCAGATAACACAAGGGAAGATTGAGAGAAGAACTGGAGACCATGTCCCAAAGTTCCCTTTACATAGCGAAGTATGCGTAGAACAGCAGTAAAATGAATGGTTCGAGGAGCAGCCATAAACTGACTGACAATATGAACAGCGTATGTGATGCTGGACGAGTCACTATTAGATAGATAAGGTTGCCGACAAGTTGCTGATACAAACTCACAACTTTAAGAGGAACACCATCAAACGGAGTTAGATGGACATTGGGATCCAACGGTGTTGAAGTTGTGTTGGAATCAATAATTCCTAAGCGGGCTAAAAGATCATAGGCATGTTTTGCTTGAGACAACAAATAACCATCTGAGCTTTGAGAGACTTCAAGACCAAGAAAATAATTGAGAGATCCAAGGTCTTTCATCTCAAAGTGTTGACCAAGATAATGTTGTAGATCGAATATGGCCTGTGAATCATTACCAGTAATAATCATATCATCAACATAAAGAAGATGAAGAACAATACCATGGGGTGTCTGTCGTGTAAAAAGCGCAAAGTAAATAAGAAAGGTAATATAATTAGCCTAAACTATAGAATTTATATTAATAGAACGGATAGCTATAGCAATTCAAAAATCTATTTTCTGTTTATATTACGAGAGATGTAAGACAGAGTCTCAAGTCTGCAATTCAACCCTGGAACTCCATGCAACACCAAAAAGGTGGCTAGGGAGTCTTTTTTTCAACCATTTATGTGGCTGTAACACGGGACATCGACCATGCAACGTCAAGTGTGTCTGTTATGACAAATCAATTTTTGCTGACGTAGTAAAATCCATGTACAAAACTGTCATTTCTGTTCATGCATGAAGTGTTATTATACTAGAGTTCTATAACTATAAAGAGGATATGTATTATGAAAGGGAATGTATATTCCAACTTAATTTTCCAATCAAATACAACATCAAAACAAAAATTATTTAGGGTTTATTTGTTTACATACACTTAAAAGTTTTCTTTATACAAATATAACAAAAGAGATTAATGACACAAGAAAAGAAAAACTTGATTTGATCTTCATAGAATTAATTCTTTCTGAAATGTAGACACACATTTTTGTAAAAAACAAACATTGTGTCGCCACGATGTCCCACCGACATCCTAAAAAATGATTAATTTTAAAGTAAAACAAAAAGAAAAGAAGTCGCTACCAATCTTTTTACAGTAGGATTGAACACTGGAATAAAGTTAATAAAATCAATAAAAAATGGTATTTGAAAAACTAGAATTGAGTTCGGAAGTTATTTGTGTATGAAGAAGATGTTAGAAGACATTGACCACATTTTATATCTTGAATTGAAATCATTGTTTAATAAAATTCATTTGAAAAAAAATTAAAATTAAAAAATGTCTTATTTCATTGCTCATTCCAATATTTGAAGTGATATCCCATTAAATAAATGGAAAATTTTCTGATGGTGAGAAATTATTACAATTTTTCCAAATTCATGACAGTCTTTAAATAACTTTTTTTAAAAACATTTATTAAATTCATTTTTTCTTGAGATCAAATTTTGAACTCAAAAAATATTGATCCTATTGTCGGAAAATAGCTAACCAAACATATTTCTAGACTTACAAAATCTTAGATTTAATTTTGAATTTTTCAAAAACATTAAAAAAATTATAAATCTTAAAAGCATAACTTTCTAAATATTTAAAAAGAGTTTTATGGAAGATTTCAAAATTAATTACTGAAAGAAAAATGATAATTTTTAAAAATTGTAGATTTTACAAAATATTACAACCTATAGCATATTTTATCACTGATAGTCATTGATATACTATAGTGATAGAAGACTATCAGTGATAGAATCTAAATTTTTTCTATAACTTGTAAATATTTTGATTTATTTTGCTATTTTTAAAAATGTTCCTAAAGAAAATTAAACTAAACGAATCTTTTTTAGAAAAAACTTTGAGAAATTTTAATTAGAAACCAAATAAGAGTTAATGAACAATTAATATAATAAGAAAAAATCAAAGATGCAACATAGTAAATTAAACAAATAAAAAAAAATAGATTTTTACAAAAACATTAGAAATTGATATCGAACTCCCAAAGAATCTAGAAATAACTAACTTTCACATATTTCAAAATCTCATCATTGAAATTTTTTTAAGGGAGAAGGGTAAAGAGAAAAATGATATTTTAAAAAAAATCAAATTATGACTTATTATCTATGATGCAACAAGAATCTGTTGAAATAACACCACAGTAGATTGCAAACAAAAAAAGATTCAAAGTAAAATGTTAAAGGAAACATCCATGCATACATATATTTATGGGTAATTGTAATTGATGGTCATTTGAGGAATAATAATTAAGGATATAGCAATATTTAAAAAAAATTATAAATATAGCAAAACTATCGCTAATAGACTTGTATCATTGATAGACTCGTATGATCTATCAGTGATAGACCAATATTTACAACATGGTCTATCAGTGATAGACTTCTATCATTGATAAAATTTGACAAATTTTGATATATTTGCAAATTTTTTAAAATGTTGTTATATACTTAATTATTTTGAATCTAATTGCTAAATTTGCAACTATCCCTATATTTAAGCATAGATAAAGCATAAATGAGATATGAATTTGAGAGTTGTATGATGGCATAATAAAAATAAGAAGAAAAAAAACATATCTTTTATCAAAATTGTAACGTCCCGAGTATAAGAAGGGGACATGAATGAACCAGTATCACATCTGAATAAGAGGAATTCTGAGGACATAAAAGTAAGGTTAAGAAAGATTTAAAAGAATTAAAAGTTACTACCTATACCAATAAAGTGCACATTACTTTTCGGTGGCTCCATCATAGGAACTCCAAAGTTTAGCTTAGAGCTATTTTTAGGATGCATATGAGTGAGGACAAAGCATGTTGAAAAGACTCGTGTTGGTTTGTGGGGACGACTTTCTCTTTAATAAGCCTTTAAGACATGTAAGGATATTGTTTGTTGTTAGGTCGTAGGGAAATGTCGGGAATCTGAATTTTGAATCCTTGTCAGAATCCTTGGGTCTGAGGCGTTACAAACAAAATGAAATAGAATTTAAACTAAAGGAATAAAAAAGAATAAATTAGCAAAAAAAACTAAAATAAGAAATACATAACCCTAAAGTTTTAAAGTAGTAGTAATAATAATATTAGTAGTAAGAAAATGTTGCAAACCGTAGCCGAGAATAGAAAAGTTACAATAGTAAAGAACAGCAACAGTAACAATGACAACAGTAAACAATGACAGCAGGAACAGTGAACAGCAACAGCAGTAGTAAATAGCAACAATGAACGGCAATTGCAATACAGAAACAATATGAGCGTACGGCTGAGTCACTGAACACGCTCCATTTAAGACGTTTCACGGCTCTACTCAAGAATGTGCTAACAGATAGGTGTCTCATCATCCCTAGAATAAAACAGCCTCTCATATACAATTGACTTTGCACAGAAATCAGCTTGCAAAAATGAAGATCACTCAAAGACAAGACACAGTGTTTATGCTCGGAAAGTTTTATTTTAGAGAATTTGAAAGTAATGTTTCTAAATTGATATGTATGAATGAGAGGAGAACGACACACATATATAGTGATTTTGTGAGAACAGCTAACGGTGACATAATAAATTGAGGACCATGGGTTTTAAATAGCCAACGATCACATAATAAATGGGGAACAAATCGTTCAAAACAGAAAAGAAATAAAATAATTTTCGTTTTGGTTAATAAATTCGTTTTTAAAACATTTAAATAAAATTTTTAGTAAAAAGAATATATAGATATTATTTTTACCTCTCCACGCCACGATCGACAGACGGTGGTGCGCATTTAGAGATATGGACATATCCACATTTTCCTATCTCCTCTCTCCTTCCTTCCAAAATTTGGGTGCCCTAAGGACCTGAACCCATAGATCAAATAATTAGTATAAAACAGAGATTCCACATTTAAAATTAACCAATGTGGGAATGTATTTGATAATAAAATAATATTATAAATTCCTTTCACAAAATTTTTCATCCAATAGAAAAGAAGAGAAGGAATAAATAAATTAGAAAAATAAATAAAACAAGGACTGACACTAGCACAAGACGGTGGGGGTGGGTTCAGAAGAAGAAAACGAGGATTGACTTCTCGTGCAAGTTAGAAGAAGAAAACGAGGATTTGGGTCAGCGACATTTGGTGAGTTGAAAGGGTTTGCATGAGATGGGATTCAATTTGGGGAAAATTGAATTAAATTTTATTTTAATAAAATATGTTTTTGCATTGTTATGACAACAAATAACCGTCACCGAAAAACATCATTTTTTCTCGCTAAAAATGCAAATTTTGACATTTATGACATTTTTTCTTCTTTCTTTTATAATTTGGATTGTAGTGAGGTGTCATGGTAGGTCATTTTTCTTGTAATGAATAAAAAGGGTGGGCAGCCACCCAGTAGCAATAGAAATAGCCTAGCTATTGCGATAGCAATAGCAATTAATATTGATAGCCTTTGCGATAGCAATAGCCTTAGATTTTGTTATTGCAAATATAACAATTAAATTCAAAATAGTTAAGGATATAGCAACATTTTAAAAAATTTGCAAATATAGCAAAATTTGAAGTCTATCACTAATAGACCAGGTTGCAGATATTGGTCTATCAACGATAGAAATTTATCACGGATAGATTTTGATATATTTGTAATTTTTTAAAATGTTACTATATATTTAATTATTATTTCTAAAATTGTCACCAATTATAATTACTCTACCTTAAATTTCATGCCATTTTATTTAATATAAATGATTCGTTAAAAGATTTTAAAAAATAATTCATCAAAATTGAAAAAAAAAACATATAAATATAAAAACGATAAACTTGAAATTTTTAATCGATGAGAATGCGACAAATTCACAGACATTAGAGTATATTAAAAGTGTTTCTTAATAAATAATCTACTAGTTTCTTACAAACTTCTACTTTGATTTGATTTCTTTGATACAATAACAAAATAACAAAATGAGCTCTCAATGTTGAGTTATAGAATCATTAATATTCTTTCCACCATCTTCAACATTTTGATACTTGTAACCCCTAGCACACACTAAATAATACCCAAAATTAATCACTCCAATCACAAATATCATCCAATAAACATTGTCAACTCTTCCTTGATTGATATCATCAGGCAACCATTTTGTAACCTTATGAAGTAGATCGATCAAACCCGTGCTAAGATAATACGCAACGGCAATCACGAGTGAGATCATTGCCGTTGCCGTGCTACGCAACGACATCGGAAATTCTTGATAGTATAATCCAACTTGTCCAGGAAAATGAAAAGCTTCTCCCATGCCAACCAAAACTAGTTGTGGGAAAAGCCACAAAGCTGAGATTGGCACTATTGCCTCAACTTGGCCATGAGGGTGATGAACATGGGCAATCTTGAGTCTCTTTGATTCTACTAATGCTGACACTACCATAGAAAGAAAATTGAGAACATGGCCAAGACCGATGCGTTCAAGAGGTCGTGGCATTCGTCCGATCAACTTTTGCCAAATAGGGTAGAGAAACCTATCGGCTAGGGTTAGTGAGATAGTGGTGGAGATGAAGATAATGACGAGAAAAGACCCCGCAGGGATTTTGAAGTTTGGACCAAGGTGACGGTCCATGGTCAGAGCTTGGAGGACGGTTAAGCTTCCTTGGATTGCAATGGGGACAGAGAGGAAAATGCTAGTTGACCAAAGAGGGAAGATTTTAAGTAAAGTTTTGAAATCTTCCACTTCTTGTACTTTACAAAGCCTCCAAGGTTTTGCAATGGTTCCATCCAAATGGATATCTCCATGTGTTATTAGAGCCGCATGATTCAAACACCTTCAAGAAAGATCATAGTGTGTCAAAGCTTTTAATTTGGTTATAATAAGTTTAAGAAAAATTATAGTATAATATATGGTGTAAAGTCTGGCAATTTAGATCATTCATAAAGTTAAAACTATACTTAATCTATTAAAGACAAAATTAAAAATTAAAAAAATTATTGAATAAAAAAAAGGCAATACTAAAATTTAGAGGTTAATGATATTTAAAAAATATATATATATATATACAAGATTAAATAGAAATAAATAGAAACAACTTTGTTGCTCAAAAAAAGAAAAAGGAAAATAGAAACAACTTTGAAAGGTCAACAATCAACAAACTTATAATTTAACTTATTTATACTCATTGTTAATAAATTATAAAATTAGTACCCCATCCTTGTGTGTATATTATTAAATCTTTTTTTCTTTTTTTTTTTTTTGTGATTTTGGAAATGTTTTCTTTTGCCCAAGTGGTGGTAAATTATTATAAGGTTGGAGGGTTGACTATCTATCATCAAAGATAATGTTATTTTAAAAGCATTGAAAATTCTACGTCGAAAATATGGACAACCTCACCTTCTTTATGATATATGCGAGTTATATATTAATTCTCACATTTTCTTAAATTTAAATATTTTAACTTGACACTTGAGTAAATCAATATAAAAAGAAATACATGTCGACAATTTGAGTCATAACTTTAACAACAATTAGGAAAAAAAGAAAAAAAGAAAACACGTGTATTATTAAATTATGAAAATTTTGTTGATCCATTTTAAATTTTAATTTAGTCTATATTTGTTGTAATCTTGTTAGAAAGGTCCTTAATAATTAAAGATTATATTTCTTTGTCGCCTCTGTTTTTGTATTAGTGATAACGAAAGTTTTGATTTTGAAATTTTGTGTGACTTTGTGAAATTGTGTACTTTTATTTAAAGTTTTGTGTCTTGTTTTTTTTTTCTGTTAAGAAAATAAATGTAAAAAATGTATCGTTAATATTATAAATGTAAACTTTTGATAGTTTCATTAGTATATTTTTTAAATAAGTTGTTATAACGATCATTTTTGTCCATATACCATTAATAAAAAAAAATTTGAATTTCATCTAAAATTGAAGAAGATTAATGAAACATTTAAAAGTTTATAAATATTTTTTAAACAAAGTACTAACAATTTCATCCAAAAACTAATCATAGAAACATTTCTAAACCTTTTCTTTTAAGTTTAATAATAAAATATTGTAAATTTCAAATTTCAAAAAATATTATTGAAATAATTTACAAAGTTGAAGAATATGTTCTATAATCTATAATTCCTATAGACCCAATCAATCAAATGACTTGTGATGTAACAAAGTCTAGACATTGATATATACCCTTTTTAAGAAAAGTGGTCAAATATATTTTATTTTTCATGTATATTTTTTATTCTAACAAATTCAATCATTGATCCAAATAAAAGAAAATATTGTCGTTTTTTTAATCTTATTTTATAGAACAAAAGATTTGACCTCATGAAAATTGAATAAAAATATCAATAATTTTAGTTGGACAAAAATATTTATCGTGGCATCTTCGAATTTGATTTAAATATTTTGATTAGAAATTTGTTGGCTTCGAATTAATATTCCAATAATCCAACCAATGGAAATATTTTAATGTAGATTGATTTGAAATTGATTTGAGTTATTTGTTTTAGAAGGGATTTTTTTTTCAAAGATTTAGATGGGAAATGAATCAAATATTACCCATATTCTTAATTTAGTTTAGTGAGTTTAATTAACTTCAATAAAATTTAAGGTCCTATTTCCTAACCATTCTATTTCTTTTTATATTTTGTTTTTAAAAATATTTTGTTGATTAAATTTTATTTGGTTTTATTAAATTAGTTTGCAGTAATTTTATTTATTTATTTATTGTTGAAGACATGTTTTTCATCTTTTACTTAAAGTTTAAACTTCAATATTTAGCTAAGTATACTCAGAAGTAATTAATTTAATAATGAAGTGAAAAGGTGTGGTTAAAAGATAAATTAGTGAAAACTAATATTACATCTTCACCTTATAAGTCATTATTAAAATAAATTATTGTAGTCAACATGGTTTTTTTTAATTCAATATACATTAATTGTTATTCTCTAACTACCTTAGATTATACTTAAAAAAGGAGAAAAAAAAAAGACTAACTTATCACAATAGTCATAATGATCTAAAACACAACCTACATATATTTATTAATTACATACATGTGTTTTTATTATAATTGTAATATGTGTTGTTTTTCAAATTGTAATTATATTTATTGGTTATTATTTATTGTCTTTTCTAGATAAATTATAAAAATACCAATAAATTTTCTTCTTTGTTTAAATAATAACTATTAACTTTCTAAAGTTTCAATAATACCTTTAAACTTAAAAATAAAATAAAAAACATTTTCGTTATACCATTAATTGTAGAATGAAAACCACCCAAACACTTAGTTTCATATAAATGCTCATGAAAATTTAAAATTTTCATTAATACTCATAATGTTTTTAAAAAGTTTAAATTAAAAATTCTTTAATTACTATTTATGTAGGGAGCTGACATCATTATTATAAGCGTATCATTTTAAAAATGTCTCTAAGCATTTAGAGGTGATGTTAATATTCTTAGCCTTAATAAATAAAGTTTAAAAATTGTTTTTACGGTTAGATATGTATGAATGTCAACCATTTATCATCTACAATAATGATTCCCTCTTCCTCAATTACCTATTCAATGACAAAACTTATAAGAGAAATATCATAATCTATTTATGATAGATCACGGTAGATTACTATCGTTGTTTATCAAGATATGAATACAGATATGGTAATCTATATTGATTTATTGTAAATAAACGGTGAAATTTTGCAAATCCTAGTATTTTTTGTTTTCTATTTTTTTTAAAGTTGTTTAATAGATGTGTCTTTACAAGAATAGTTTCCATTAAAAAACTAACAATAAATATATTTTTATTCTTTTAAAATTCAAAGTTGGAGATATTTTAACAAATTTAGTGTTTTTATTTTGTTTTTGAAAAATGGTAAAGTAAACAAGCAATCCAACTAAAAAGATCAAAAGTAGAATAAAGTAGATGATTAAAACATAAGTCACATACCTAAAACTCTTTGTCAACATAACTCCATCCACAACTGGCATCCCCACACGATGGTCCTCATCACCATAATAGTAGCAACCTTTATCACTTTCCACCTGTACCCGAGCCAGCCTCTTTCGAGCCGTAGCTACAAGAACTCGAGCGAGTGAAGTGAAGGGACTCCCTTTAGGCTTATCGAGACGATAGAATCGATTTCCAAACAAGAAAATAGTTAGGGAAATGACGTTGGCGACAAGGCAGATGCCAAAGCCCCAACCCCAACTAACATTGTCTTGAATATAGACAATAGCTGTGGAACTAGCAACAAATCCAGCATAGAGAGTGACAAAAAACCAATTGAAGAAAATGTTTTGATCTTTGGTTGTATCATATTGATTTGCACCAAAAGTTGCTGTGGTGAAACGAGAGCCTCCAGATCCAAGACATGCTAAGATAATGCTTAAGTATAAGATTGTGTATTGGAGTTTTGAAGGTGATGATGAACATGTGATTGAGGTATTATTATGATCACATGGTTGTGGTCTTAGAGAATGGATTGTTGCTGTTAGTGTAAGGGAAACCATGGCCTACAAAATGAATCATATGCATTATTCTTTTTTACATATTAAAAAGCTGAGTGTTGGAAAAATGAGTAAAGAAAATTGGTGTACAGATAAAGGAAGAGCAAAGCAAGAAAAGAAAAGGATAAAAAAGATATTCGAGAAAAAAAAGTTGAAACCATCTTGAGAATACATGTTGAGATCTAAAATGGAGAAACATTATTATATCTTTGTAAGATATATGAGTTATTATACTTCTCTCATCTATCTATTGGTTTTTACAGAAAAATAATCTTTGTTTATTTATCTAATGAATTGAACCTAAAAAAGAAGTTACATAAAGATGGTTACATCTCGAGATACATCCAAATATTTTTTTTCAATTAAAATTTGATCTGTATACATGTTTGAATGATGAATAACCATAACTATATTATTTCAACACACTTCAAATATAATAAATGTTTTAGATAATTAGCATCTAATAAAATTAATAGTATTTCAAAAATAAATATACAGTTTAACTGACAGTGTATGTAATTATCAATTTTAAAGATTAGAGGTTCGATTCTTCTCATCCGTATACTCTAAAAAACAAAAATAATATTTATTATTATAAACACCTTGAAACAAACAAGATTATTAAAAATATACTATTTTGGTCCACGAAAGGAGAACATTAGACACAATTGGTTGAGTACAAGTTAGTATAAATTAATGGTGAAAGGGACAAGTTTTAATTAAGTTTGTAAGAAACCAAATAATTATTTAAAAAATACCCAGAAAAATAGTGTAAATAAAGAAATAATAATAAAAAAGAAATCACCAAAAGAATGAAATTGAAAGATAGAAAAGAAAGAGAAGTAGTAAGAAAAAGAAATTACCAAAAGAGAAATGGAAGTGGAAATGACAATGACAAAGAAAGATCCAAAGAAAGAATCAGCAAGAACAGCTCCAGCAACAGGAAAAACACAAAGGCATCCACTAACAATATTGGAAATCAAAGTAGCATCAATACTATTAATGTTGTATTCCTTAATCAAATACACTATCAAATTTGAAAGCCATCCTCCTGTTGCCAATGTCATGCCAGCAAAAGAACCTGAAAACCATTGATAAACAAGAATAAACAACACAAAAACGATTTGCATAGTTCAATAACCATATAGTATGAACGAGAATATTTTTAATTTATTAGTATTCAAAATACAGAGTTAACGTCGTCTATTAAATTTATATAGCAAGATCTTGTATTTGATCATGATTATATTCAAAGCAAAAAAAAGTAATTAAAAATTAAAATAGAAGAGAAAAATTAGAAAGTAGGAGATGACCTATGATGAAGGGGAAGGTGATCCAACCACCATGTTTGTTGGAAGTTTGAGCTTCTTCTTCTGATCTATTTCCTTCTCCCATGTTTATGAGTTTTTGAAGAAAGTTTTGAGAAATGGGAAATCAACTTAATAAGTTTGGAACCCAAATCTCACAAACTTTATATTACTTCTATGCTACAGTGTGTAGGTTTGCTTTTTCAAAATTGTCATCATTATTTTGATTCTCTAAAACTTAACAACTCTTTCAATTAATATTAATATTGAATAATTTAATCATATTTCTCAGAATCATAGTTCAAATTCGAGACTTGTGTATAATATAGTTTGGAAAGCTCATAATATGGACAAAATTGAGCTGACACACACATATATATTTAGAAACATTATTTCTATCATCATTTATATATATATCCAATTGAGCCATCGGTGAACATCGACCATGATCTGTATTTCCCACTTCATCAAAGTGGTGGTGTTCAACATTTTGTTCTTTAACCACCAATAGTGCTTCTAAAGATTCTCTCGGTCTACTAATTTGATGTTCGAATTCATGTCTGTTGTCAAAGTTTTGATACCAAATCATTAAACTAATTTGTTTGTGAGACCAACAAAGAAACAATTGACTAATGGAGGGCAACGATTTTCATTGAGACTCAACTTCTTTTTATGTGAGATCCATAGGTTCTAGGGCTCATTCATTTGTCTCTTCCATCTTTGCTCACATCATAACCTTTGATGATTTGGATAGCACTTTCAATAATAAATCGAAACTTTTTTCTAAAAGACTGACTTGAAAAACTAATATAAAAAATAGTGTGGAGGAGAAAACTATCAAACAAAAATAAGATACTTTTTTTATTATTTATATATTTACCATTTTTTTCTCATTATATATATATTAAATATTTCAATTCTAAAAATATATTTACTTATTAAAATTATATTTTTTAATTTATTATTTCTTAATCAAAATTATACATTTTTTTTATTTTTAATTTTTTTTAAAGAAAACACATATATTAACAAAATATGTTATTAAAAATATATTAAACAAAATTCTCCTACGTTTTGGTTGATAAACAATACTTTTTATTATCTCATAACTCTTACATTCTTAAATTTGTATCTTATATGTGTATAGTCACTTATTTTTATCTTACATATTTTTTTATTCTTTAAAAAATAATAATAGTAATAATGGTTAAGGTTTTAATTTTTTTAAAAAAGTAAAAATTTTGTAATAATATAAAATCTTATAATAATCAATTTTTTTAAAAAAATAAATTTTTATAAAAAATAGAAAATAAAATCTTAATGAGCAAATCTCCCATTTTAGGGGTAAAAAAGCAAATCAATTTATATTAGAGAATATCATTTATATTAGAGAATATCTCATTTTATTTATTTATATTATTTTTAAAAAAAATTAATTTATTTTCACAAAATCCCACAATATCTAATTTGATTTTATTCTGATTGAATTTTCCTGATAGATAGGACAATAAATTCCCCAAATATAAAATAGTTTTCTAATTTGGTTAAGTTAGGTTTTCTAAATTTAATTTGGAATTAAATCATAATTTCCATTGATCAGCTTTAAATTATTTCACAGATTCTTGTTTTTTTTCCTTTTGCTATAAAAATTAAATTTTTTTATTCAATTATCCAAGCAATGTGCATTGGTGGCTTCAATTTTATTATTATTATTATTATTTAGTAAGCTTCAACTTTTCTCAACTATTATTATTACCATTTTAATTTGTTTAATATATTTTTATAACATATTTTGTTAATATATATATATGTGTTTTAAAAAAAAATTAGATATTGAAGAAAAATATATGTATAATTTTGATCGAGAAATAATCAAATTAAATTAAGAAATGTGAATTTAATAAAAAAAATCTTAAATATTGAATATTGAGATATTCAATTTCTGAATTATTATTATTACCATTTTAATTTGTTTAATATTTTTTAATAACACATTTTGTTAATGTATGTGTTTTTTTTTAAAAAAATGGAAATTGAGAAAAAAATATGTATTATTTTGATCCAGAAATAATCTAATTAAATTAGAAAATGTAAATTTAATAAGAAAAATTGAATATTGAAAATTGAGATATTTAATATATATATATATATACAAATAAAATAATTAAAATAATAAATTAAAATTGGAAAGGTGATATTATTTTTAATAAAAAAAGATATTTTTAGAAATAAAATATTTAATATATATATATATATATATATATATATAAATAATAATAAAAATGTGCGAGGTCCACGACTAATACATAAAAATAATAAAAAAAGAATGTGCGGGATCCATGATTAATACATATAAATAATGAAAGCATAGGACGCACGCATAATATATATTCTAAATAATTAAAAAAGAAGTCCAAAATTACCCTATTTTTCTCAATAGTTTTCGCTAACTTCATTCTTGACAATAGTTTCTAAAATCACATTATTTTAGAAAAAAGTTCAACAAACGATATAACAATATTTTTAACAAATTATAAATATAGTAAAATCTATTAATAATAAATCCAACCACTTTTAGATTATTGCTAGTGATAGATTCTATATTTAATAGACTCTTATTAACAATATGGTTAATTACTAATATAGTTTGAGAGTTCGAATCTAAGTTTTGTTATTTCTATTTCTTTTAACTTATGTTATATTTATATATATATATATATATATATATATATATATATATATATATAAATTATGTTATATCTAATATATATCTTGAAGATCCAAAATATTGTTCACCGTTTCCTATATTGTGGTTTCGGGGAAAAAGTGTTTCCTTCAAATTATTTTGATAACAAAAGCGAGATAACAATATTTTTATTCTAACTCAAAAATTTGAAAGTTATTTAGACTATAATTTTCTAGCAGCTTATTATTTAACCATTTAGGATGTACATGTAACTAACCATGTCAATATATATATATATGTGTGTGTGAAACTAACCATATCAGGTGTACATGTACTTTTATAGTTTAGAATCTTGTTGTCACATTTTCTCACCTTTCTTTCTGTAGTCGGAAAATTGATCGAATGATTGTTTTGAAATAATTTTAATATTGAAGAGTATGAAGGATAATTTTAAAAATGATAAGGACTTGATCCTAAAATTTAAAGAATTTAGTATTTATGATTTGAACTTAGACTATAGTTATGTATAGTTTTATGAGCTTCATTATAAGCTTAATTACTTGGTTGTAGTTTTAAGATGTCATACAAAAATGCAACTTACTTAAAAGAAAGAAAAAGGAAAAGATCGGTGCTTAATGTTCAACGAAAAAATGAATAATGATTCAGTTAAAGATGTTTGGACACATGTAATAAGATTGAAATCATTATGATAGTAATCCAAAATTCATTTAGTATTAAGGTTATTTCGCTTCGACAACTTTCAATTTAATATATTTTTTATTGTTTTCACTTTTTATGATTTCATTTTTGTTTCATCGTCAACTCGACATGCATTTCAACATTATTTTGATTCTCAGTAATTTTCATTACATTCCAGCTTTGTCTCCAATTAGATCGTTTTTAATTTGCTTCAATTGAAAACCTTTAATTAAAAAGATATGTTAATTTCCAGATTTGATCTCTTTAGTTTGAAGTACTAGATAAAGGTTAAAAGATAGTTTTGGACAAGGTTAAAATTGAGAAGGTGTTTAGTCTTAAAATTTTGAAATTCATCCTTATAAATTGATAAACTTTGTAAAAGAGGGGAAAAAAGTTTTTAAATCAAACTTTTTATGCATAAAAAATAGTCAAATTAAAATCAAAACAACTTAGCATGTTTAAATAGTAAAAGTCTGTTTTAAAATTAGGAATTCAAAAAAATGTTAAGAAATGACCAACTAAAAATGTACAAATGCAAATGATTATAGAATTATTTGTAATTAATAAAGAGAAGAAATCACATATATGTAAATTAAAATAGAAAATTTTAATTAACTTTATATTGACGTAGACATGATGATGAACGTACAATATGGTTGACCGATATATAGATGTAGATGTGATGACAAATGTAGATTATGGTTGTCTAATATGCTTATGTGGACATGATGGAAAATGTCTAGAATGGGTGATTAGTATATTAAAGTATGGATAAAGTATTTGTGAATCGGGAGGAGTATTATGTATATAGCTTGATTGCCTGATGTGTTGGTTTTTTCCATCGGCTGACCTTGTGATAAAATTGAGTAATTTGATTGTATATGTGTTGCACCGAAGGAATGATATGATGGTAACTTGAATTGTAAATTGAATTGATTGTTTAAAAGGCTAGAACTGACTGAGGGAAAATTGTTAGCTTTTCTATTGGGTAATGTACCTTACTGGTGTCCCACGGGATCACCACCTGTTGTGCATCTTTCGGGAGCACTAGACTGATATGTGTTTTCTGAGGAGCACTAGATTGATATGTGCGTCCTTGGAGGCGTTAGACTGATTATGTGTATCCTACGGGATCACAAGACTGTTAAAGTGCAGAGTACCCCCAATACGAAGTTAACAATTTTATTTTTTCTCTAACGGGACCAGTAGTGGGTCTCTTACTAGGTATGTTAATACTCATCCTTTTATGTTTAACTTTTCAGGCAAAGGTAACACGAGAGGCAGACCGACGAGGGATAAGAAGGAGATGTAATTGTCGTAGGGGAAAAGTCTTTCAAACTGCTTCCGATTTATGTTTTTGTTTTTTTTTTTATAGTAATTGAAACTGTTTTGGGTTTTCATAATTGAACTTTCTTTACTATTGATATATTTTTTTTAAAAAAAATTGTTTGAATTAGGGCCCAAATAAAAACTCTTTGACGTTGTTAAAATTTTATTTAAATTATCAAGTCTTATGTTTAAAGTATAAGTTTTGTATTGAAGTAATGATCTTAATTTTGTCAGAAAAGTTGGATCGTTACAATTGGTATCAGAGCCTAAGTTTTAGGTTCTGTAGACTGACTTATGATGTAAGTCCATATTTTTGTGTCCCTATGGCTAACACAATCCTTCATCACTCGTCAGGTATGCTTTTATGGTTTATATGTATGGTATTATCAGCATGACCTTGCCTAAGTTAAACTAGACTGTATGAGGTCCTTTGTTGTTTAAGACTAAAAAGACTTTTGGTGGATAATAGGAAGCATGCCGCCAAGGAGAGGTACATGTAGGGATGGTCTTAGAGGTCGAGGTAAAGGAGCAGGACGTAATCAGCCTGCTGTGGGCCAAGCTGACTAGCATGTCTCTGCTGCACCTGTTACTCAATCGGATTTGGCTGCTCTGTCTACTCACCTGGAGCAAAGATTTACAGAGCTTATTGCTGCTGCTATGGCTCAGAACCAGCCTGCACCAGTAGCTCCTCCTGCATAGGGACCGACGGTACAGCAGCCACAAATTGTACCAGATCAACTTTCGGCTAAAGCTAAACATTTGAGAAATTTTAGGAAGTACGACCCTTAAAAATTTGATGGATCATTGGAGGATCCGACTAAGGCAGAGTTGTGGTTGTCCTCTATGGAAACCATCTTTAATTATATGAGGTGCTGAGAAGAGCACAAGGTTCAGTGTGTTGTCTTTCTTCTCAAAGATAGAGGTGTTATCTGGTGGAGGTCTACACTGCGTATGTTGGGTGGGAATTTGAACCAGATCACTTGGGACCAGTTCAGAGATTGCTTTTATACTAAGTTTTTCTCTACTAATCTCAGACATGCAAAATGTCAGGAGTTCATAGAACTAAAGCAAGGACAGATGACGGTAAAAGAGTATGATCAGGAGTTTGAAGTGCTGTCATGTTTTGTTCCTGAGCTTGTTGATAATGACCAGGCCAGAGCAAAGAGATTTGTTAGAGGTTTGAACAATGAGATCAGAGGTTTTTTGCGAGCACTTAAGCCAACTACTCAGGCTGAAGCTGTGCCTAGCAGTGGACATGAGTATTCTGAAGGATGAGGTACAGTTAAAGAGTGTTGATAAGGGAACATCATCTGGTCAGAAGAGGAAAGGGCATCAGAAGTCTGTTGAAGTTCCTCAGAGGAACTTAAGGTCAGATGGTGATTTTCGCCGTTTCCAGCAGAATCCCATTAGGGCAGGTGAAACTGCCAAAGAGAAACCGTTGTGCAACACTTGTGGAAAGCGCCATCTGGGTCGCTATTTATTTGGGACTAGAATTTGTTTCAAGTGCAGGCAAGAGGGGCATACAGAGGATCATTGTTCTTTGAGACCTACTGAGGTTGGGCAGAGCAGTTAGGGAGCTAGAGCACCACAGCAGAGCAAAGTTTTTGCCACTAACAGATCTGAGGCTGAGAGGGCTGGCACAGTTGTTACAGGTACTCTACCAATGTTGGGGCATTTTGCCTTAACTTTGTTTGACTCTTGTTCCTCTCACTCTTTTATATCGTCGATATTTGTAACACATGCATGTTTAGAAGTGAAGCCCCTAGATTATGTTTTAGCAGTGTCTACACCATCTGGGAAAATTATGTTGTCAAAGAAAAAAATAAAAGCATGTCAAATTGAGTTAGTTGGTCGTGTGTTGCATGTAACCTTATTAGTACTGGATATGCGTGATTTTGATGTGATCTTAGGCATGGATTGGTTAGCTGCCAATCATGCTAGTAGTGATTGTTCTCGTAAGGAGGTAGTGTTCAGTCCACCTACCGAGCCTAGTTTTAAATTTAAAGGAGTAGAGACTGTGGTACTTCCTAAAGTAATTTCAGCTATAAAAGCCAGTAAGTTACTCAACCAGGGTACCTGGAGTATTTTGGCCAGTGTGGTGGATACTAGGGAAGCTGAGATTTCTTTGACATTAGAACCTGTGGTAAGCGAATATCCAGATGTGTTCCTATAAGAGCTTTCAGGACTTCCGCCTCACAGGGAGATCAATTTTACTATTAAGTTGGAGCCAGGAACCGCTCCCATTTCTAGACCTCCGTATAGAATGGCTCCAGCTGAATTGAAAGAACTAAAGGTACAATTACGGAAGTTACTAGACAAAGGTTTTATTCGACCTAGTGTGTCGCCTTGGGGAGCACCAGTACTTTTTGTGAAGAAAAAGGATGGGTCGATGCGTCTTTGCATTGACTATAGGGAACTTAATAAAGTAACAGTCAAGAACAGTTACCCACTACCCAGAATTGATGATTTGTATGATCAGTTGCAAGGAGCCACTGTATTCTCTAAGATTGATTTACGCTCAGGTTATCATCAGTTGAGGATTAGAGACAGTGACATTCCTAAGACTGCCTTTCATTCAAGGTATGGACATTATGAATTCATTGTAATGTCTTTTGGATTAACAAATGCACCTGTTGTATTCATGGATTTGATGAACATAGTGTTTAAGGATTTCTTAGACACTTCTGTAATAGTTTTTATTGATGATATCTTGGTTTACTCCAAGACAGAGACTGAACGTGAGGGGCATTTACATAAAGTTTTAGAGACTCTTCGAGCCAATAAACTTTATGTGAAGTTCTCAAAGTGTGAATCTGGTTGAAGCAGGTGGCTTTCCTTGGTCATATGGTATCTAGTGAGGGAGTTTCTGTGGATCTTGCAAAGATTGAAGCTATTAACAGTTGGTCTCGACCCTCTACAGTTAATGAGGTTCGTAGTTTTCTAGGTTTAGCAGGTTATTATCGGAGGTTTGTGGCAAATTTCTCTCGTATAGCTACTCCCTTGACTCAGTTGACCAAGAAGGGAACTCTTTTTGTTTGAAGTCCAGCTTATGAGAGTAGTTTTCAGAACCTTAAGCAAAAACTTATTACTACACCGGTTCTTACAGTACCAGATGGATCTGGTAGTTTTGTGATTTACAGTGGTGCTTCTAAGAAAGTACTGGATTGTGTTTTAATGCAACAGGGTAAGGTGGTTGCTTATGCCTCTCGTCAGTTGAAGAGTCATGAGCAAAACTACCCTACACATGATTTAGAGCTGGTAGCAGTAGTTTTTGCACTAAAAATTTGGAGACATTATTTGTATGGTGAAAAGATACAAATCTTTACTGATCATAAGAGCCTTAAATACTTCTTCACTCAAAAGGAGTTAAATATGAGACACCGAAGGTGGCTCGAGTTAGTAAAAGATTATGACTGTGACATATTATACCATCCTGGTAAGGCGAATGTGGTAGCTGATGCTCATAGTAGAAAAGTATCACATTCAGCAGCACTTATTACCAGACAGACCCCATTACACCGAGACCTTAAGAGTGCTGAGATTGCAGTATCAGTGGGGGCAGTTGCCTCACAGTTAGCTCAGTTAACAATGCAACCAACTCTGAGGCAGAAGATTATTGATGCTCAGAGTAATGATCCTTATTTGGTTGAGAGACGTCGCCTTGTAGAAACAAGGCAAACTTATGGGTTCTCCATATCCTCTGATGGTGGGTTGTTGTTTGAGAGGCATTTGTGTGTGTTAGCAGACACTGCAGTTAAGACTGATTTATTGAATGAAGCCCATAGCTCCCCATTTTCCATGCATCCTGGTAGTACGAAAATGCATCAGGATCTGAAACGAGTGTATTGGTGGCATGATATGAAGAGAAAAGTGGCAGATTTTGTTAGTAGGTGCTTGGTGTGCCAGCAGGTTAAAGCACCTAGATAGAAACCAGCAGGTTTGTTGCAGCCTTTGAGTGTGCCAGAATGGAAGTGGGAGAATGTGTCTATGAATTTTATTATAGGATTGCCTAGAACTCTGAAGGGTTATACAGTGATTTGGGTTGTTGTGGACAGACTTACGAAATTGGTACATTTTGTCCCAGAAAAATCCATTTATACAGCTAGTAAGTGGGCACAATTATATTTGACTAAGATTGTGAGACTGCACGGAGTGATGGTAAAAGTCTGTTTTAAAATTAGGAATTCAAAAAGTTGATTAATAGACAAGAAAATGTTAAAGAAATGACCAAATAAAAATGTACGTGTGCAAATGGTTATATAATTATTTGTAATTAATAAAGAGAAGAAATCACATATATGTAAATTAAAATAGAAAATTTTAATTAAATTTCAATATGAAACTTATTTATAAATGATCTGTATTAAAAGAGTTGTATGGTATTCATAAATATATATTTCAAAATAGTCCAAGTACCATTGTAAAAGCAATGAGTTGTTTTCTAAAAGATTAAAAGTTAATATTTAAAAGGAACTTATAAATTTATTTGATATTATATAATTAAAATGTATATGAATAGAAAAACATCCCATAAACATTATTTTTTAATAAACAAAAAAATCATTGAGCCAACTAAACAAATAACTAGGAATCATAGTTGATATATAATTTAAACAATTAAATAATATTTTTATTTTAATCAATTATTATATAAAACTAATAGTATTGGTTTTTCCTTTTTTTTTTTAAGTTCAGTTAATACTTCCAATGTTGAAAACCTTCTTCAAAGTAATTTTAAAAATTTCTAAGAAATAATCCATATGTCACAACCTCAATTCTCATATAATAAATTTTAATATCAAAATAGTTAATTAAATTAGTTACATGGCATTTATATTTTAGAAACATATAAACTTAGAAATAAAATTACGTCAAATATTATTTTATTCAATACATTTAAACCTCATTAAAAAAGCTAAATGTAGTTCTTAATTACTATATAAAAACTTTTAATTTAATTAGTTTCTTAAATATGTGGTAAATATGTGTCAACTTCTATTGCATTGAAAAATGTTAAAGACCACCTTATATAGATTTATTGTTCAAATAGTGAGTGAATTAGTAGAGATTTTGAGTGAAAATGTCATTTAAAATTAAAATAAAAAAATAAGAAAAAAATAAAAGTTCATATTTTTTTAAAAAGGTGAACCATACTCATTCATCAATCATTGCACAAATTTATCAGCATCTCTAATATTATAAATATTTGTTTTAGGATTAAATGTGCAATTATATTGATACAAATGATACGTGTATGCACGTGCTAATACACCAATAAATATAAAAGTGAGAAAACATTTGAGATCATTTCAATCTTTAACTTCAGTTAAACTTTAGTGAATTTATATCCTCCAATAAATTTTATTTTAAAAATCAAGATATGCTTTTAATAAAATATAAAGCATGTGTTTGGTACAAAATTAATAAAATATAAAGTATTATAAATATCATTGGAAGTAGATACATTACCATTAAATTACGCCACATCATCACGATAACAGTGTGATACTTATAATTTGATTGGGTTTCGGTAATTAAGGGTCCGTTAGGTAACTTCTTTGTTCCTTGTTTCATGTTCTTTGTTCCTTGTTTCATGTTTCTTCTTTTTTTATAACAAGAAACATGAATATGTTTGATAACTGCTTTTGTTTTTTGTTTCTTGAAAAAAAAAAAAAAAACATGAAATGTGTTTGATAACTGTTTCTTGTTTCCTTATTTTCTTCGAGATTTATTTTTATTTTATTCACATCTAATTCAATTAAACATTGCACCACCCACTTTATCAAACCTAGATAGGAAGGTCTTCTAGTAATCTTATGGAGATCAAGATGAAGTTTGAGATCTAAAGGACAGAGTCGACGAGGAGGAAGACGAAAATCCACAATGAAGAGGAGGATTAAAATCCACGACGAAGAGGAAGGCAAAGACCAACGGCGAACACAGATCTGGCAAAAACCCACAACAAAAACTCAGATTCGCGCAAAGAGGAAGAGGAAAACCCATATCCGATGAAGAGGAAGGCGTCATGTACAGGAAGACGATGAAGGCAAGAAGGAAGATGGCGAAGATAATGAGAGGGAGAGGAAGATGATGGTTATTTGGGGAAGACGATGGAGATAAGAGGAAGAAAAATGAAATCACGTGAGAAAATTGAAAAGGAAAAGGAAATAAAAAAATAATTGAGGAATCTCACGGTGCGACCCAATGGAAGAGACCGTGGGATGTGTTGTTACATATCCCTCACCCACTTACTATGAACTACTTCCTCTATTCATCTTGATATTGATCCATGCAACACTCTTATAAACAGTTATATCAGATTTTAACCTACGATGTCTAGGTTAGTTTTATTACCTCACATCTCTCACGCATACTCATAAAACTAGGTTAACTAGGCTCAAGAACTTATTACGATCTCCAGATTGAAGGTGTTCCGCAAACCATCAACTTAAGAACCTTCAACCTTAGTCATCTTATCTGACTTGTTGACAAGATCTAACCAGGTGAGCCCATTATAAACAGTTTTATAAGATATCGACCTAATTCAACAAAAAAAAATATTTATGTTTAACTTAGGTGAGCATGCAAATTATCTTTGTTATAGATTTTAAAAGTCTAATTCATTTTATAACACTTATAAAAGAATTGGGATAAACTATAACAAACAAACAATAACTAATAATATATAACAATTATACAAAAAAAAAAAAATTAATATGGATTTTAATTTAGGAGAATTTTCAAAATTAGCAAATTTTACAAAATATTTACAACCTATAGCAAATTTTATCACTGATAGTCATTGATATGCTATAGTGATAGAATACTATCATTGATAGAACCCAAAATTTTGCAATAGCTTGTAAATATTTTAATTTATTTTGCTATTTTTAAAAATACCCCTTTAATTTATTTAACTTTTAATTAAATTATATTTAATTAAGTTAAATAAATCCTTAATTAATTAATTTCATTAAATCACATTTAATTAAAATTAATTAAATAATTATTTAATCAAATTAATTAATTAACATGCATACTATACATTATAACAATTATAACATACTTTCAATGCATGAACATGTTAAACTATGGTGGGATTTTAAAACTATATGGCATACTTCGTGCACATACAATTTAACATAATAATTAAAACATACAACACATGTATAATTAATTAAACACCCTTAAAATAGACTGGTTTTGGCTCTTAAATTAAGCTATGAATTAAATTAGTACAATAATAATTTGGTGAAGTACATTAGAGCTTCCGAACAACTCGAACCGGCTAGAAAACTACCAAAACTGCATTGAACCAGCCTAAAAACACATTTGAACCGGCCCAAGAACCCAATTGGGCTTGAACCAGCCCAAAAACACACAGCAGTATGCGCGGGTTAGACTCAATCGAGTCAAACTCAAGTTGGGCATGGGTGGGCGGACGTAAGCAAATGGATGGGTTGCATGGGAGATGGGCCGCACGCAGAAATGATCAGGTCAAATGCAGGCGGCTTTGTCAAGATGGTTGCAGGCAGTGCAACACGGGTCAGATGCGAGTGATGCGTGGCCACGCGCCATATGACTGATTCTGGGTGCGAACGAGGGACAGGTCGCGAGCAGGTCGGTCGGCCGGTTCATGGGTTAGGTTTTAGGTCTGGGCCTGAAATTCAGGTCTATCGTCTTCTTTTCTAAATTTTTTTTTAGCTTTTCTTTCACGTGGTTGAAGAAATTACACCCTAATTTCAACTCTAATGACTCTATAAGAATTACAAACCCTTTGCAATAATAAATTAAGCCATAAAATGGGTTAATTACAATAATTATTACAAACAACAAGTTTAATTTAGTTTGCCAAAGCCATAATATATCAATTTTAGTTCAACACACAATTTAACTAATAAATTGACAAACCCACCATATGCAATTGAATAAAATTAAGCATGCTCTGATACCACATGATGGAAACGGTAGACATGCGCAGCGGAAAAAAGGAACAAACTTTACTCAAATAGCAACTAAACAAAATTTAGTAATCAACATGTAAAAAAACCCTAATATAAACAAATATGGGTTTAATAGAAAAACTTACTTTTGAAGCTTTTCTTCTCTTGTATTCTCTTCACGAATTTGAAGTCGGGACAACCACTAGAGCTTACCCGCTATTTTCTGGACTTGGAACTGAGTTGTGGGACTCAAAATGGTAGAGGAAATAGAGAGAGGAGATATCTTTAGGAGGAATTTAACCTTTAGATCATTTTGTTGAGAGTAAAAAATAAAAGAGTTATTGGTTTTATTTTGTAATTCTCAATTACAAAATTAATTTTCAATTTCAAATCCAAGAATTTCACATTTGCATAAAACCTCTTTACAAGTAAACTACATGCAAGAGCTTCCCTATCTCACCACTTGATATTCTCAGTTGGATAGGTGTCTGCATGCAATAAGCCACTTGCATGTAAAATCTCAACAAGTGTTATTATTTAAATTAGTCTAAGGGCAATATGGCAATTTAACATTTAAATCAAATTCAAAGTTTGACTTTTCAAGTCCAAAGTCAACGTTTTGACTTTTTACCATTTTGTTCATCTTGATTAATTTTAACTTTCCGAGCATGAATCCGCATTTATTTCTTCAAAATTCAAATCACATTTGAATATAAAGTCGGTCAAAGTTTGGCTTTTCAAAGTCAAAAGTCAACATTTTGACTTTTCACAACTTTGACCATTTCCATCAATTCCAAGCTTCTGAATATGAATCCATATTCATATTTTTAATATTTAAATATGAAGCTTTATCTTAAGCTTATAACCGACGACTATATCAAATATATTTGTCGGTTTCCTCTCTTTACCTAACTCGAACAATTTGAATTATTCCATCATAATGTTCTAAATTGATTCCTTGTGAGCTAGCGGGGAAATCCAATGTACCTATAGATAATGGGCTCCAACAATCCGAGATTAACTGACTAAACTCTTTTAGACCAAGTTAATTAACTAAAGGGTCATTCCACTAAAGTCCCGTAGTTGCACTCCTTTCACTATAGATATATTTGTGTCCATGTGATATAACCATGAAAAGTAAGTTAATCCTTCATAGGTTGTTCGTAATCTCAATTGGATCAAAGTACCGTTTTACTCCCGAGACTATATCTTGCTCCTTAAGTCTCAACTGATCCACTATTGCACAATTGGTTTAAGGTCCAACCGTAAACTGCATCCCTCTCGGGAAAATGAGAGGATGGGGCCCCTTATTCAAGACTTGGATTCAGTCCTTAAGGGAACAACCTATCTACTATTCCTAGAGCGGGTAGGAACGAATTATGTCTTGCACCCTATGTCCTTAGCTATCCACCCAGTCTTACCTCTAAAATGGGAGGCTTATTGGGCCACCGTTGAGTTGCCCTCACCTATGCAGATTTAAAGATAATTTCGTGTGAACAGAAGTTCATAGTTAACTCATGATTAAGATTAAGTTACACTATATATCTATAAACAAAATAGTCAATTTTATTAAAGTTAACGATGTTATAACTTAAAAGTGATTATTTCTATGGTTCCAATCTTATGTCCCCACTTCCATGTCTCTACATGAACGATTCAAGATCACATCATTTGTACTAACTACAAAGCGAACTGCATCCATAGTGTCCCTAGAATAAGGTACCTAACCGTATTCGTATACTATAGACTATTTAGGCTATATACTCAAATTTGATCCACATTTATGTCTCTACATAAAGTTCAAGTTTACTCAATAATAACATCGGATCCTTAGTTTATTGACTTTAAGATTATAGTATCAATAACAATTTTATTGAATAGAGTATGATTTACAAACTACGAGTTTTAGGACATAAATTTCAATAGAGAAAAAGGAAAAGAAACCAATAAAAATAATTGAGAAAAAAGAAAAGAAAACCGATAAAAATAATGGAGAAAAAGTAAAAGGAAACCAATAGAAATAATTGAGAAAAATGAAAATGAAAAAGAAACCAATAAAAATAATTAAGAAACGGAACATGAGAAACTATTTTTTTTGTTACCAATAATTTCTTATAAAATGGGAAACATTTCTATTTTTTTTAGAACGAGAACCAGAAAACGTTACCAAACATCTCTGTTTCTTAAAAGTGTTTCTTAAAAATTGAAAATAGAAACAAAAAACAGGGAACGAGAACGTTACTAAACGGACCCTAAGTTTTCTTCTAGTCAACCCTAGATATAAAAATTGGGTCAAACAAGCAAATGGACCCAAGTCCAAGCCTAACAAATGGGCTCAAACCTACCTAAAGCCGATGAAAATTCTTTTAAATAGAGACATTTCCATTCATTTTGAGGATTTTGGGTTGGAGGAAGAATTGATATAAAAATTGGGCCAAACAAGCAAATGGACCCAAGTCCAAGCCTAACAAATAAATGGGCTGGAGAAAGAATTGAGGCTCTTGGGTTCTTTGAAAATTAAAATTTCGTTGAATTTCATAAAATTTAAACCACTTTCTGAAAATAGAAGACCAAAAAGTTCTAAATTATTATTAAAGAGAAAACACATATATCGGTTATATTTTCAAATAAATAGAAGAAGTGGAATTTATTTTATTCATTTTAATATTATATTTTCTTAATAAAAGAATAAGATTGGCGTCGCCCGGACTCGAATAGACTAACGTGATAACCAACTACACCACGACACCTATCCTTGTAATAAGAAGGAAATTTAAAATTATATATATTAGGGAAAAAAAAGAAAGAAAAAAACTCATAATTTGATACCACGAAGTTCTTCGCAATTGGCTTCTTCCCAAATTTGCTCACACATCACATCGTTCGATCGGAACCCTAGAAATTGTCATCTCCGATCCACGACCACCAATGGCAGAGCCTCTCGACATGAGCTTAGATGATATCATCAAGAACAACAAGAAATCCGGTTCCTCAAACTTCAGAGCTCGTGGCGGAGCTTCTTCTGGACCAGGTCCTTCTCGCCGCTTTCGCAATCGTGGTCTTAATAGAGCAACGCCTTATTCTACTTCCAAGGTGAAGGATTTGGGTTTTAACATCCCGATTTCCCTCAATCTTACTACCATCGCCTTCCTCTACCTCTTCTTCTTCTTCTTCTTCTTCTACTACTACTACTTCTTCTTCTTCTACTGCCAGTTTCTCATTCTTTTCAAAACGGACTTGGGTATTTTTTTTTTTTAATGTTTTAAAAAACATGGGGGTTTAGGCGCCCGAGACGGCTTGGTCACACGACATGTTTGTAGATCACGGTGCGGCTTATCCTTCGCATCCTCCACGGGCTTCTGCGATTGAAACTGGCACCAAGCTTTATGTTTCTAATTTGGATTATGGTGTCTCCAATGAAGATATCAAGGTATTTTAGTTTTGGATTTGAGACTTCGAAAATGAGAGAGTTGTTTTTTTTTTCTTCTTGTATGTGTTACTGAGGTTTGGTTCTAATTTTATACGCAGGAGCTGTTTTCTGAAGTTGGTGATGTCAAACGGTATTCTATCAATTATGATAAAAGTGGGAGGTCGAAGGTGTGTTTCAAGTTGTGCTAATACACGAGGACTCTTTAATATTTTAGCCATGTCCTTACATTTTAAAAATTTTTGTTCTTAGGGAACAGCAGAAATTGTTTTTTCACGACAAGCAGATGCTCTTGCTGCTATAAAGAGATATAACAATGTTCAGCTGGATGGGAAGCCCATGAAGTTGGAGATTGTTGGAACTAACATCGTTACACCTGCTGTGCCTGCTCCTTCAAATGCTAGTTTTGGGAATCCTAATGGATTTCTGAGAGGGTATAACATTTCTTCAATTCACCTGTTCTAGTTTTTCGATTAAAGTTTACAATTGAAATCATCTATAACACAGATAATGGTATGCGTTCTGAAGTAGGTAAAAAAATTATTTTCTTTACAATAACTATGTAAGGCCATGATTCAAGCAATTGTTTTCTTAAGTTGTACAGGGGTTTAACGTGGTTTTTTGAACATTTTCCAGTTCTGTTATGACTTACTTCAAAGTCAAATAATTTTTCATTACTTTTTGATATGTCCGGCGAAAGTTTTGAAAATATCAGCATCAGATCAAACATAGAATATTCAATTTCAACAACTTGTCAACATATGTGTGTGGTGTAGTGTGACATAGAGGTGGTATTGTTCTTGTAACACTAAGGATGTAGTAAATAGTAATCAATATGACGTGCATCCAACAGTTTTTATTTCTCAAGTTTGTATTTTACGGCATGTAATTAGCTGCTTCCTACACTTCATAGTTATACTTTTTAACAACTGTGAGTGTACGCCTACTTATTCACACCTTGGCTGGTACTTTAAAAAACCACATGAATCTACTTTATTGTTGGAAAACTGCATATTGTTGTCTTTAGGTATTTGAGTCTACAACTCGTCTATTTGATCACCATACTATTTTTTTGTGTACTAAAAACTTACAAGATTTCTATTTGAGTTTTCCAATGAATGATATTAAGGGTTCTAGTTCTACCACAGTATGCAAGAAATAAGAACTTAATTTGGATTTCTTCTTTTGAAGAACTTTATTTGATTCCTTCTTTTGCATGTCAAACCTTTTAGAAAATAGTATAGATAATGATAACTTGGATTGTTTAATGACCAAGTTTGTTGAATTGAAGATGAAAGATGTCAGGGTGCAATAAAGAAGTTTTTTGTGGCATTGTCAAGGGTGTGCTATTTTGTGTGGCACATGTTGGGGAAGGAGGAATAACAAAATTTTAGAGGTCTTGAGAGACCTTCAGTGTTGTTTGGGCCTTTCAGGTTTAGCATCTCTTTGTAGGTTTTGGTGATGGTGACAAAGTGTTTTGTGATGGTCACGATTTCGATAGCCATACTAGTGATTTGGAGGAGATCTCTCGAAAAGTATTTAGTGCCCATTTCGGCCAACTCTCCATCATCTTTCTTTGGCTGAGTGGGATGTATGTAATTATTCCTTAGGTCTTCTCTTACTTGATCAGAGGCTCTTTCTTTAGTGTGCTTTCTTTTTTTTCTGGGCTCTTTTTTATATGCCCTTGTATTCTTTGAAATTTTTTCTTAATGAAAGTTCATTTTTTAATTTAAAAAAAAAACTTTAAATAAAAATGATAATAGTTGAGTATGGAACTGTTTGCTGCTTGAACTTTTAAGGTGAACTCAACTAAATACTTTTGCATTACCCCTTAAAAGTAAGGGCAATATAATATGCTTAATTGAAGTTACTGTGATGGTTTTGTTTCTAGGCGCTGAAAGTCCTGTTTGATTAGTTTTATACTAGTGAACCTATCTTATGGAAAGATTTTGGGGAGATTGGTTGCGAGAATGATAGATGATGCAAATATTTAGTATTATGTCGTAGATCTGGAGTGAAGTGGAAGTTGAATGTGGTGTTGTCAAAGTCTTCAAGTTTTTGATATATATTGAATGAAATTGCTGAATTCTAGGCTTTTCATTCAATTTTGATTGCTTTTATTTATTCTCTTAATCGGCATACATTTAGTAAATTTTCGTTTGATTTTAACAGTGGACGTGCAATGGGTCGAAACCGAGGTGGTGGACGAGGACGTGGTCCTGGAAGAGGGCGTGGACGTGGGAGTGGGAGTGGCAGAGGTCATGGTGAGAAGTTATCAGCCGAAGATCTAGATGCGGATTTGGACAAGTACCATGAAGAAGCAATGCAGATCAATTAAATCATTTGGTGTCATTTTCTGGGCTTGATATCCCTAACTACGTTAGGTGCTTGATGATGAATGTGATGAGGACATGTTTTTCTATTTTCAAGTCATATCATGAAGCCCTGACCTTGAGAGAATTGCTAGACCTTGCTAGGATGTGGAGTTTGGGCTTGTTTTGTTGTTTTGTTCCAGTAAACTATTAAGAGAGGTGTTCATATATGCTTGATTTGTAATCTCCCGTTTCCAACCTATTTTAATCTTCTTCAAACCTATTTATTTTACACGAAAATTGCACTGGAACTGGCAAAGTCGATCACACTCCTTGTCTACATGGGAGGATTTGTGTCCATGACATGGGAAGTATTGGTCCTAACAAAATCAACCACATCTGGTGTTGAGGCTACAGTTCCGGTACACCGCTTTTAAATCATAACTACTTGTTAGCATGATAGATACAGATGTAGCTGATAGTCTATTCTGTGCATTTTAATTATTGGATTCTGACTGCAGAAATTTTACTTTATTGCATTGCAGCGGTTGGTTTTAAAACTAATGTGTTAAGATCTTCTACTTGTTGGCATGGAGAGGGAGGGAGGGGTGTGGAGTTGATTACCAAATGTTCAGAAGTTGGCATCGAAGCCCCTGAACCATTTAGAATTGGTATGCAGAAATAAATCATTGGTGCTTTTAGCTTTGTCTCATTGGTGTGTGTGGCTTTGACATTCCTGTGGTTATAGGGCCTGCAGTCTTGTTTCTGAGAAAAGTCCAAAATTTTGCATTCAATAATTAGAATGCAAAAAGGCATATACCATACAATAATTTTGGCATTCTTCAGTTTTTGGGTTCTTTTCTGTTTTTCATTTTAGTTTTGATTTTAAGATCTTTAGAAAGCCATAAAGTAGAGGAATTATTCTACTGTCATTGCACTACTAGGTAGAAATTCCATTGCAGTTGTGGTCAGAGTAGGACCAACACTGAAGCTACAAAAGCAATACATTTTAGTTCTTAGATTTTGTTTCTATATTATGGTTAGGTTATTACTCAGATTGTTGTAATAGTTTGTTTGGGAACTTAAAATGTTTGTTTGTTAAGTATCAAGGGTTTCAACATTGGCTCTATTTCTTTGGTGGTTATCCCTTCAAGATGATAGTAATTCAATGTTGTGAACTATGTTTTTTGCCCTCTAAAGTATGTCTTTAACAAGTACGTGTGATTTTGATCATTTGGTCTTTTGTTACTTTTAAATTTTGGCTATCAAATTATGTGGTTGTAATGTTTTGAATTATGAGAACACGTTTTTTGGACTAGGGAGTTGGGATTCAAGCCATTGGCCTTACGGTCAATTACATGTGTACCTAAAATTAATATTCTAAATCAATTTAATTATTTCAACAGTCTATTTGTTTCCCTAACACTCTAGTCTCTAGATTATCATTACAAGAAAAGGAAATGGACCTAAAATTATGTAGTTAATTTGACATAACCGTATAATTATTTTGGGATAAGAAGATAAATGGTCAGATTTAATTAGTTTGGAAACAAGGCAAAGAATTTTGTAGCTCCAAATATTGGGGGATTCTAAGGTTTATTTTAAAGAAATTACTCTTTCGGATGGTCAAACTGCTAATCCTACGTGTGGATACACCGTATTAGGAACCCTTTCCTTGGAGCATATGGAACAAATGAAACAATCTTCTCTTCAATGATAGACTCTATGAAGATAACTTCTAAAAGACTTAATTGAATTAAGTTTTAATGACTACAGATAGACCAAATCATTGGTAGCATGCCTTACAACTTCTCTTTGGAACTTATTTTGCAAAACATGAACACCAAAATATTTTTTTAGCAGAATTATGCAGATTTTATTCCTTGTCGTTTCCTCAAAGCAGTTCTAAAGGTTAGTCGCATATACTATACTGTTGTTCAATTTTAGGGCAAGTCTCGTTTCTAACAAGTAACCAATTGATATATCTTGTTGGTTAAGTCTATCATTTGAGTGACTTGCAACGCCTTCTTTCCTCGTAATGAAGTCAAATGATATCATTTAAAACTGATCTACAATTACAAAATAAACTGGAGCTACCTGCAAGATGTGAGTATGCCTAAATCAAACAAAAAATTTGCAACTTCTTTTTTGTGGAAGAGACCCTACCAAATTTATTACTCTATTTAAACTTATCACCAAGTCAATAAATGGATGTACACATAGGAAGACCAATTCAACTACAACCATAAATGCTCTACATCT
Organism: Cucumis hystrix; assembly: GCA_025688845.1. NCBI lineage: Eukaryota > Viridiplantae > Streptophyta > Magnoliopsida > Cucurbitales > Cucurbitaceae > Cucumis > Cucumis hystrix. The sequence goes on from CM046894.1 coordinate 1,456,016, forward strand.
ATTAGAGTTGTGCTTTGTGTCACAATCGTAGCGTTTCAACCTCGAGATGGACGATTGTGCGGTACTTGTTCTAACTCGATGAACAAGTTAGTCGATCAAAATCCGAAAGTTGTGAGGGTAACGTCGACGTATGTCGTAACCTTCCTTTGCATTCTTGAAAAATTTGTTTATAAAACGCGAGAAAAAAAGAAATACATGAAAATAGACGTTACAATAAGCATTAAAGATGGTCAATTGCAAGGAAAAAGGGTTGCTTGCAAAGAGTACAGCTAATGCTTGGGCGGGAATTCAACTGATATGTCTCCCCTATAGTACATTTTGAACATTTTCAGCTCTGGTAAGCTTGCATATGAAAATGTCGAAACGTCACACCCAAGCTTTATGACTTTAAAAGAAAGGCAACTACCTAAACTAGTAATGCAACATAAAAATAAGATAAACTGGGATATTCGAAACATATAACCATACGTAAACACACCTTGAAAAAATATGACCGTGACACTCAACACCAATCATATCTATAAAATGTCCAAACGTTCATTTATTGCTTATTGACTCTTGTTTAGAAGATATTTTCAAGATGTTTTATATCTTGAAAGAGACCAAATGGGAGAACAGCAGTAATAGAATATTATCTTTAGATCAAAACATACACATTTATTTTCATATTTATTCTATTTTCATATTTATTCTTACTTGAGAATAAGAAACAGATCTTCCTCTCAATCTTGTAAATGCTAACTATTCTATTAAATCTTCAGAACCTGCAATAATATTTCACCAAAAAAAGTTCTATATATTGTGGTCTAATGAAGAAATAAAACAAGGGGAATTTCCATTGAATTAAATAATGTTCTTTTCATTTCTTCTGTTCTCTTTGAACATTTTAGCAATAAAAGCTTGGAATGAAAGTCAATCACACGATAGGTTTTGAATCGGTAAAAAATACATACATACACACACAGCCCCTAGCAAAAAGGGGGGACAGCATGACCTAAGAATAAGAGATGTCTTTGTGTTGTACATATACAAACTTTGAGTTTTTTTTTTGCCTAGAAAGACTTGTGCTGTTTAGGATTCTCAAATCTCGAAAAGATGAGCCGAAACAAGGAAAGAAATACTGCCCTTATACATGATATTACGAAGTTCCAACAAGATGAGGGCCAGTACCATGGATATAGTAATCTGAAAAATAGGCTTATAAGATGCCTAGGATATCGTCCAACCTGTACCAAAAAGCCTTGATCAAACTTTGCAATTTTTCTAAGCATAACAATACTTATTGCTATTGTACCCACGCATCAGTAAGGTTGGGGAAAGCATAAAGTTATCAAGTTTCAAATGATGAACATGCTTACAAGTTAAAACTTGTTTCAAAACTTACTGGGAATAGCAAATCCAGAGCATCCCACGCAGCATGTCGAACAGCTCTGGTTGGATACATGGGACCACCGGGAGAGGTAAAGCTATACAAACAAGTTTTTAGCCGTGTACTTGTGGTCATTCTGAGTTCCATACCTATATGAATTGATAGCCTTGATTAGAATCTGAACAATTAGCAAGGAACTCTAGAATGTTAATCAGTCAGCCAATTACCTTGGAGAACAATCAGGCGTGAAAGATAATGCAGCAGTACAGGTTCCACCTTCAACTTTTGAATCTGACCAATGGAATATTTTGATACCGTTATGGAACTTGAAGATGTATTTAACCATAGAAGCAGCACAAGCTATTTACTGATAAGACTATCAAAGAAACTAAACAACGGTAATTATATATATGATCATCTACATCATTGTTCAAGGAAAAAGATGTTTCAATAGAAACAAGTCACAAATTTTACCTGATCAGTAAGTTCAATCACAAACAAATCAGCTGGACCACCAACTAGTATAGCATTTGGGAAAGGAGGAAATTGCTTCAGAAAACTCTCGAGCTTATCATCTGAAAACAGCAAGGTTATTATATACAGGTGGGCACCCAAGTTCTAAAATGTTAGTGGGGAAAAAAGCCACCTTACTAATCAGAATAGATTTCCAAATGAAATTTTGTAGCTAAAGCTCACCTGAATCATAGAAAATTAAGAACCGTGAAAGTAAAAGAAAAAGATCTCTTTGAACCTGCCATTGACAAAAAAGAACGAGAAAAGGTTGAGGAGAAGACATAAAGGAGTCGATTACAAAACAATTCTCTAGAAACAGCTGTATTAAAGACACACAAGTATAACTGTAAAACGACCTAGATTGTATAATATTCATAGCAAAATAGACATAATAACTTGATTCTATATTCAACTCTAACCTGTATGGGAATTTTGTTCAATCTGGCAGGTTGAAATGCAACTTCTTCAAGAAGATACTGAACGTCAATATGAAGGAAGCACAAGTTACTAAGCATTCACATATCACCAAAAGAAGAGTAGAAACTATGGACCAAACTCTTACATTAAAGAGAGACTTAAATCGAGTAGTGTTTGCCTGAATATCAAGCCTGAATCAGAATACAAAGGTCATTGCAATAATAGTAAAATGTCAGTAGTATTATATGTCAGCATAAACATGTACCCAGAAGCTACATGAAATAATGATATCATGAAATGTCTGATGAAATACCCAGGCATAAGATGCTAATTCCAGTTAAAAAGTTACAATTCTGCAATGGGATAGAATATAGGGGAACTAACAAACAAATGCCCTCTCCATAATGCAAGAGAGAAAAGACCACAACATAAAGGGTGCACTTATCCATGGGTTAGTGTCAGAACCAGAAATGGATCTAATATGTGCGTTATCAGTACTGACAGATAAATAGAAGCAACTCTTTGACGTTCAATATGAAAATTGGAAGCTAAAGAAACACCACGTTCTAATGTTAAGACTTAAGCACAATCAACAAATTGAATACAAAGACCAACATTTATTGACCACATGTCAAATGTTATTGACACCAGTCAGACACTTGTGAGAATATCTCAAATAATTGTTGACACTAAATAAATGTATAGATACCTTTTGAGTTTCGTTTTTAATAAGATATTGTATCTTTTAGGAATATAATGTGCTGTTCACTTGTTCTCAATGTGTTTCAAATATTTTCCATCCTCTTAATCTTTGTTTGTCAAATACATTGAGAGGTGCTGTATAGAGTAGGCAACTAATTTTATCAAGTTTTATGTTGTTTTCAATGTGAAATATCATAATCTAAACAAATTTTCAACATGAGACTCATTGATATGTATAATAAGATTCATTATATCCATATAAGAGTATAGATATTTTAACAGACGTATATTGTATAAAATGCCTTGTGTCTGCTGTCCGTGCTCCTTTAAAATAATATTATAATACGATCAACAATTAAGAATGCATGGAAAAATCTTATAATATGTTTTTATCGACTGTTCTACAAATACAAACAAATTATAATAACTTGTCAATTAACTGACTTTGGTGTCCCACGCTAGAGAATAATAAGAAATCATAAGGATACATTGCATGATAGTGCAATACACGAAGATCACATGATGTTTAAAAGCTATGAAAATTTCCACATAAATGAAATTGATGTTAACAACAAATTGATAAATCCATACCAGAAGATATTGGTGGCACCTTGAACAAGAGCTGATGAATTACGAAGGTGAACTTCTTCAGAGTTTTCAATTTCTATTTCAAAGAGCTGCAAGATAGATCTCCATCAGGCCAAATCTTTCTAATGAATAGAAGAAAAAGAAGAAAGTAACTCCAACGGCAGATATGTTTGGACAACTTTCAAGGGCAATCACTGCTTTTAAAACCCAATAAAAAAGAACTTATTCTGCACCTGATAATGATTATAAAGGTAGAATCCATTTCAGTGCCGAATAGTTGGTTATAGAAACTAAGAAAGCCAGATGGAGGGTAAATTCTTCAAGAAATTTTAGACGGAAAACAAAATAACAAACTATTCCATCAGTGAAAATCACATTGGCTTCAAAAAAATGCATCATCTAGGTAACCCACCCATTTGTGGAATAAGAGGGTGAAAATATGACATGTAAATGATTGGCTCCACAGTTTGACAATCAAATCAAGGATTGGTTTCCCGCTTTCTGGCACCTGAACATAGTAATCGGCAAGAACGTCGTAAAAGCATAATGGATCATTCATTCCATGCTCCACAGGTGCAATCGCATCTTCCTCCGTGCTGAGAATTATTTCTGCTTTATAAAGCAGAGCATGAGTGGCTAGTGCTCTAACACAATACGTAACACCATCGACTCTCAATCTCATTTAAACTATGTAAAATAATAAAAATAGTACCAGCTTTGACAAGCTAGTTAGAAGTACTCAATTAATCAACTCTAATAGGCGTAAATCTCTATTTCATTAAAGGGGAAACAGAAAACTTGCTTTATTTAATGAATATTGGTGCAAAGAAGCAACTACTTTTATTGGAAAAGATGAAAAGACAGAAGGGAACAAAAAGATAACTTAGCATATTTGATGCAAAATGATAAATTTTGAGATCAAAAAATGTAATAAAAACAATAAATGTAAACTGTTGACTTAAGCAATTTTAGGCCAAATTACAAAAAGTACCCAGAACTTCATTTGTTACAAAGATACCCTTATTCTTTCACAAGTTGAAAATTACCATTGACCATCATAAATGTTTCAAAACTACAATTGAAGTAGAAAAAATTTACAACGACCTTACTTGAACAGGATCTGTCCTATAAGTTGTACATCAGTGTCCTTGAGTTAGTAGAAAGAATTTACGATGAAAATTCAGAGTTGATTCGGGTGTGATAGTGGCTTGGACCAATGTGACAGTATTCCCAAATTTGTATTCCAAGTTACCACCACAACATTCAAGGTCCTAATTTTCATCAAGCATTCTAACCAATTTCTACTCAAAGGTTAGTACTGAAATCTTTATGAAGGATAATATTGCAACTCCTAAAAGGATAGGGGTATTTTTTAAACCAAGGAAAAGGTTCGTGGGTCCTTGTAATTTAGCCGTTATTTTACCATGGATCAAGTCAGTCAATATATCCATTTGATATCAACAAGCATAAAAATTTAAATTAGAAAAACTATCCGGTAGCTGGTATGTAACTTTTTTAAAATAAAAAGCAGGGTTCGAAAGGATTTTTGAGAAACTTATAGGACAAAAAGTAAAAGCATTCATCCGTATGCTATTTCTGTTGTCAAATATAAAATTTTGCATTACCACAACACACCTTTGGCTCGGTCATCAACTTCTAGCGCTATATCAGCAAATAATTCTTGCAGTACATCTCGCCTCTGTGATGAAGAAGCTAATGCCTACATTTAAAAATAAAACTAATAATAAATAAATCTTAAAACTAATTATTCACAATCCACTAGGGATTCAACCACTCTAGGTTATACTGTCCATCACAATAAGCCTCAAGTTCATGAAAACCAAAGTGTAAAGTAAACTGTCAAACTTATACTGAATTAGAGTTTGCCAATAGCCTAAATTATACTAATACGGAAGGTGGTGCTCACCCATATACTTTCAACTGAGAAATGGATTGTGATACTACCCCATGCTAACAGAAAAAGTCAATATTCAGCCTTGTCAAAACATAGCAGAAACAACGTAGATGTCTTCAGTTTCCACCCGCCTTTTTGTGGGAAGGGTCAGACTATACGGACCACAGAGGGTGGGTATGGCATTATGGAGTATTTGTTGAAGAGGAATAACAAAGTTTTAAGAGGGAGCACCAAGTTGTTTAGTTTCATGTTCTTTGGGTTTTGGTGTTAAGTCTTTTCATACCATTTGGGATTCATTTTGCTACATCGAAGCTAGTTTTTCTTTCAAAAAAGAAATTAAAAACAAAACAAACAAGCAAAGAGAACTACCTCAGCCTTCCCCTGCATTCTTAACTAACCCTTCACTAATCCCACAATTCCAAAACCCTGCCAAAATTCACACCTCGTCCTTCAAACTACTAACTCACATCCTAACAAATTCCCCTTTTACCACTCTTTAGCAAGTTACTACAATGGGAGGTCTAACATTGCCATCTAGTTTCCATTCCCATAACTTCTCTCATCAAAAAACAACAAACCCCACTTGAATTCACAGGCTCCAAAAATGCCGGAACTGAGTTTAAATAAATCAATCCACAAGTTAACGACGATCAACAGGAAATAAATCATCCCCAGATAGATTCCCAAAAAGGTTAAAAAGAAGAAAGTGAAATTCCCATAAAACAGTAAAAAGAAGAGAAAAAAGGAATCGTATTATCCAAACAGTACAGTACGGATAATCCAAAGGAAAGAAATTTTCAGATATTCATCAAACAAAAATAAAGGGGAGGGGAGGCGAAGAAAAACGAACCCGCTGAAGCTTCTTCTCAATCTGTTGAGACAAAGCGCTAAGATAAGCAGAACTCCGAGGCGTCAACGCCCGAGACATTACGAAGATGGAGAAGGTGTTTAACCCTAACTAATATGGATCAATGGCAGGAGGAGAAGAGTGAGGTTATGGAGGAAGAGTGGGGATGGTTAAGCAACAAGAAAGAAGAAGAAATGGGAAGAGAATGCATTGAGAATGAGAAGATCTAAAGAGTTACAGAGAGAAAGAAAGTTGAAAAATGTAGGAGAAAGAGAAAGGGAATGAATAATGATTGATCGATTTGGCGGTCGATGGAGGCAACAGCGTGCCATCGTGCCGCACTACATGCCATTCATATGCCTACACGCCCACCTCTACTTATTACCATTATTTCATACCTATATTATTTTAAATCAAATCACATTATATTATATCTACAAATATATCAAAATATTATCATCTTTATAATAGATCAAAAAAAAATTACTAGATATCATCAGTTTATATTGATCTATTATGAATGTGTTAAAATTAATTTTATTAAAATTGATTAAGGATGATAATTTATAGGTAAAGAAATACAAAATGTAAGAAAGTGTTTTCAAATTTTATAATATATGAATGTTGATAGAAGGTAAATTTTTTAAATAAATTAACCTTAGTTTAACCAAAAGAGTACATTGTGTATATCATCTAACATTTAGAATATTGGTGTTAGCATAAATGTGTTGAGAGAAATATTGATAAAATGTTATTAATTAACATTTATAATGGAAAAACGTGAAAAAGGTATAAATGTCTAACATATGAAAATGTAGTAATGTTTCACATGTCCACAGAAATTTAATATTTTTTAGTCATGCCTCCGCCAGTGATGGGTGAATATTTTCCAATGGACAAGAAATCCCTCCCTGCGTCACTCTAACCTCGTTGCCAACCTTAGCTTCGTGGATCATATACTAGATCCATTTTAATTTTTGACATTTGTGAGTCGTTAGGGTGAATATCTATATCTTTTGATTTTTCTTAATTGAATTTCATTGTTAATTCTCAAACGAAATGAGATACCTTGTGATAGTGTAACCACTTAATGCTAACTCTACACAAATTTGAGTTGCTATACATTTTTAACCATTGTAAAATGACAAACTCTCCAGATAAAAGTATAACTGTCACACGGCCCAAGTCCTACCAATTGTAGTGAATTTCAAATTCATGGTTTTGCATGTGATTGCATAATAGTGGAGTTTATTTACTGAGTATTTTATATACTCAACCTTTTAATTAACATAGTTTTTAAACAAAGGCAAAGAATATAGTAGGCACATGATTAAGAGATTCAAGATGGAGCCATGGCTTCCATGTTAACTCATGTAGTTTTGAGCATTTTGGATCTTTATTCACAACTTTTTAAGTTACAGTTTTGTATGTTGTAATATTTTCTAATTTTGAATTGATTTGGTGAAGTGATGATCTACTCAGAAAAAATAAAGTCTTTTAAAAGTTGGATTATTACAATTTGTATATCTCTAAGTTGTTTTGTAGATTACTGTACATTCTAAGTCTAAAGTATCCTTATGGTACGGTTCATAATGAATTGTTTGACATCACCCATGAAAAAAAAGGTTTTTTTTTAAGTAGGGTAGTTTTGAATTTAAATTGAAAAAAATGGATGAGTTTAAAATAATTATAATTTTGTTTTTTTTTTTGCCTTTTGTGAATTTTCTTTTTATAATTATTTTAAACATTCATTTACCATTTTTCTCTCTCTCCTCCTCTGTCTATTTATAATTATAGTTTTTTTTATTTTAATAATTTATTAATCATGTTATACTTAATGATTTTTTTTCTTTTTTCACCCATATAGATTTACTTAATCATATATTAATGATTATATACTTAATTATGTTTTAGTTAATGATTTTTAATTTAATAATTTTTGTAATAATTATTATTTCTAATTTTTTTATGATGCACCTCCATATTTTTGCAATCTGATCGACATTTTTTTCTTTTATTTTACTTGTATATTTTTTTTCTCAATCTATTTAATAACAATATTCAAAATAATTTGATAATTTTGCCAATAATATAAAGTTTAGGGAATGATTTTATTTTGTTTAAAATTTATGTAATTAATCTATATGTTTTCTTTTCTTTTGTTATTTTGGATGTATCCAGTTCATACTACTATTATTAAATTGACATTGTTTTTAAAAGATTGATCCAAATACATCAAATTTAATTTAATTAAAACATTAAGAGAATTAATCAATCATAATAATAGTAATAATGATAGTAATTATTTTCAGATAATGCTAATATATTTTACAACAATAATAATAGTAATGATAATAATAATGATAATGATAAGTATGATTGATTAATTATTTTAATATTTCAATTAAATTTAAATTTTATGTATTTAGATCAATCTTTCTAAAAATGGTGTTGATTTAATAATTGTATGAGCTCGACACATTCAAAATAACAAAAGAAATGAAAACATATAGATTAATTACATAAATTTTTTCCCTAAACCTTAAATTATTGGTAAAAATATCAAATTATTATGAGCATTGTTATCAAATATATCAAGGAGAAAAATATATTAAAAAATTGCCAAATGAATTAAAAAATAGGGAGTTGCATAGTATTTTTTTTTTTTTGAAATAATAAATTATTACAAAAATTATTTAAAAGTCATTAAGTAAAAATAATTAAGCATATAATCATTAATATATGATTAATTAACTAAATTTATTAATTATATATGAATTTATGAAAAATTAATAAAATCATTAAGTATATAATTAATAAATCATTAAAATTTAAAAGTATAATAATAAAAAGGGAAGGAGAGAGAAAAAAAAGTGTGAGTTGATGTTTAAAATAATTATTAAAAAAGAAAATCTACTAAAAGACAAAAAAAACTATCTCTTTTACTTAATATGTTTTAAACTCACCCTCTTTTTTCAATTTAATTTCAAAACTACCATACTTTTCCAAAAAAACTCGAGAAAAAAAAATGCTAGAAAACCAATTAGGTTAATTTAACTTTTGGAAGGACTTTGTTAAAGTGATAGTGATGGACGCATTGGTGCATAAAGAAAGTCGTACCAATATAAAACACATGTGACGAAGCATGAAAATAAAATTGAAAAGGCAAGAATTAACATTTGAAAAAACTCTCAACCGAAGACAAATTCACTATGTGAAAAATTGTTAGAACTATGGAAAATGATCCTCTCTCCCGACCTCAATTAAAAAAGCACTCTCGATCTCAAAGCTTTTATAATATTTTCCCACTCTAAAACTAGAAAACATAAAAGGAATTTAATTAGAGTTATCAGACTAAACTTAAAGAGTTTCTAACCCAAAGGCTATTAGAAACTAAAGGTATGGATCCTTCTTTAGTGTTTGGAGTCTATGATTTTAATAAACATTTTCAAATGTGGAGGACAATTTCTAATGTTTTGTTAGAAATCCAGATTGAGAATTAGGGGTGTAAGTTTAACCTAAATAACTTAATAACTCGAACTATATTAACCCATTTTATATGGATTGGGTTGGTTGAAAACTTTTGATTTTTTTCAGGTTGGGTTGAAAAATTCGAATGATATATACATAATTAATTAATTACACATTATGACCAACTAGTTTCTAAAAAATGAAAGAGTATACAAATTAATAAAATCAAATTAGAAAGCATCGTGTTTGGGACGTTTTTTAAACTTATTTATTAAAATATTAATGGTAGTTTTATTTATCTTAAATATGATTTTTTTTGTATTTCATTGTATTAATTTTTTATCTATATTTCTACATTTTTGTAAGTTTGATATCAACATGAGAAGTAAATCGACATTTTTATTGTATCATAAAAATTTTCTCAAAACGCAAAAAATAAATAACAAAATACCACTAATAAATAATAAATATGTTCCCTTATTTAATAATACAAAAATTATCTCTCATCTCTAGTAAGAAAACAATTAGGTGTAGTTGGGATGCACCTATCTTCTTCTATCCATTATAGAACTACTATACACAATAATACATAGCAATTTGACAATTTGATTTTTCAAAACATATTTGTTTCTAAAAGATCAAAACTTATTTCAGATTGCACCTAATCATTACTCCTTCCGATATTACTCATTTAGAAGTGAGATATTTGTTAGATAAATTGTTCCACACTTGCCTCAAAACCTACCCCAACCAAACAGATGGTGCTAACCCATAATACTAACTCAATAAAAAATATTCTTATTAGTGTTTAATTTTTTAAACAAAAATTTCAATGGCAAAAGAATAAAATTTCAAAGTAAAAAAAAAAAGTAATTTGACAACGTTATTTAATAAGAACATGCTTTGTGGGATGGTGTTTTCTCAAGGTATGCTACGCATTAAGCTTAGTTGAATTTACCATTTTAACATATGTAATCGACAAGATACTTCTAAAGAGTTGTTTGATGTACTTTTATTTATCATATTTGTATTACACACTATTTATTTTCACGCTCTTCAAGTAAGTCAAATTATTTGGTTTAAGATTTTTATTTATTTTTTTGGTTTGAGATGTTTGTTTATTAATGTTTTAAATAGTTTGAGGCTTTCATTTCAAGAGCTTCGAGTTATTCTCTTTTAAAATATTTTATTTTTAAATCATAAGGATCTTTTTAGCTATCCAATAGTAATAGATAAACAATAAAAATTCATGCTTGAACTTCAATTTTTTTTTTCTTTTAGAAATCCAATGCTAAAGGAATCATCTCTATATCTTCCAAAACCATACAATAATCTATCCCTTTAGTACTTTCTCAACTTTTGACTTTGTCTCTTGTTTCAATGTATAAAAACAATATGAAAACTTTGGCATCATCCATATGTGTACTTTTAAATTTTAGCAATGCCTTTTATTTCTCCAATACAAAAAATCATATATATAAACAATAATTTATTTCAAGCTACACACCATGTCAGCAGTCAAACTACATTTATTTCAAGATTTAGGAAAAAATATATTTTTTTAAAAAATCCCCAAAGGTACATGTGCTTGGCAATTCCTTCCCAATTTTATTTTTTTTATTTATTAAAAGTATTTTTATTAATTTTAAAGAGTCTTTAACTCATATAGCCTAAATTGATATATGATATTACATGAATGACCTAAATTACTAATAAATTTCACAAAAGTTCTAAATGGACCAATATATTACACAAATGTAGAGCTCAAATTACTTTAATACCCATTTCTATTATTTAATTGATTTATAACAAATATCTAAATAGAAAAAATTGTGGGATATAGTTTTGGAAAGAAGTGGGGCTCAAATTAATTTAATACCAAATTCTATTATTTAATTGATTTATAACAAATATTTAAATAAAAAAATTATGGGATACAGTTTTGGAAAGAAGTGGAAAACCTTTCATGCTTTCCTTCTACGAAAACGATCGTCTACTCCTTCCAAGAATTCGGAGATGAAGAAGAAGACATTATTTGACGACCGATAAATACAAAACTTCTCGAACATAATCTAGTTAGAAAAAATTTCGAGGTTAGTATTGTATATATTCAACAAATATGAAACATTAGTTATATTAGGTATATTTTAGATATTCGATTAAATAGGCAATCAAATGAAAATGTAGTTTTGAATGTGATACATTTTAGGCTTTATTGAGATTTCGGCGGTGAAGAAGAAAACTTTCGATGGCCGGCAAATACAAAACTTATCTAACAGAATCTGTCTAGAAATTTCGAGCTTAGTATTGTATATATTCAAAACATATGAAACATTTGGTATATTAGGTATATTTTATATACTCGATTTAAATAGACAAACAAACGAAAATCTAGTTTTGAATGTGATACATTCTAGGGTTTATTGAAAATTCAACGGTGAAGAAGAACTACATTTTGGCCATCCTATCAAAAAATAATAGAACTATATGTCAGTATATAGTATTATTGTATATAATATGGGGTATATATATACTAAAACACATAACAGAACTATTATAGATTGCGGATATATTAAAGTATAATGTAATCAAATACATTTATAAAGGAAAAATATGTATGTATGATCATGTCGTTTACTACTGTTTTAGTAATGTAATAATCCAAACTTTCCTAGTAAGTTGAGGTCATCAATATTTAAATAGATATAGATTTTTATTTTTAAATATACAAGACAATATTTTAAAATTTGAGGAAAAACTTTAAATAATAATAATATAAACAAACAATTAAAATAACTAATAAAAAATACTAGTTTGGGCCCATAAAAATAGAAGAAATACTTAAAATAATTGAACCGAAGTTTTGAAATAAACCTCAAAAATATAATTACTGGAATATAAATGCGGAAGACAACTGAACTATTCCCTATGGTGATCCACGGTCACTTCTTATCATTCGTCAGCTTGCCCTTGCCTCTACCCTTACTTGAAAATTAAACATTTAAAAGAATGAGTATAAATTTATATTCAGTAAGAGACTCATATTAGTCCACTATGTGTCTGTTAACCTCTCGTTAGAGTCCTGTAATAAGGTACCACATACTATTGTTCTCCCGAACAAACACTATCCAGTGGTCCCGTAGGGACACATCTGGGCTCTCGGTGAACCCGAAGGGATCATCCTAAAGGAGAGTCGAACAGTAAGTGATCCCGTCGAATCACATCTCAAACTAGCCGCACAAGTATACATAGATGGTGACCCCGAGGGTCCCCCATACGGTACGACTCTAACAGGCAGACCTAACAGCATACTATAGCCTATGCATGCTTATCATAACATCAACGTCTCAGCTCAGTTAGACATAATTAAAAAATACATATTTGATCATAGCATGCCTAAATAAATAATACGGTATCTCAATCATAATATGGTTACTGAAGTAACCATTTGTAAGGTTATCTCAAAAAGACACATTATACCTCTCTTAGTTACACCATTAAACCATACAAAATACAGAACGTGCATGCAACTTCCAAGTGGGGGTGAGTAGGTAAAATCTCTTACCTGGAGATTTGCAAAAGAAATAGTACTCCTCTGCTTGACAGTCAAATCCTCCTAATAAACTCCGTCCTAAACATGAACAAAATTTAAACTTAATAATTTTGCCAATCTATCACTTTACTGTTTAATTAGGCAACCAACTCAATCAAACTTACCCCAAGATTTAAAGTTGATCTCAATACAACCTTGAATGAAAATTTGCACAACTCAATTTCTCAACCACATTTCAACCTTCAAACAACATAATTCAACTCATTCCAATGCTAACTCATTTAAGACCGAAACAATAATTATTTGGACGTACCAAACCCAACGAGAACTAAGCAAAAACTCACCAAGGGCTTAAATATGTTGCAGACGGCTAAAATTGAAGGTGGCTCGGCTAGCAAGGCTTCAGCTCGGGTCTTGAGACTCACGGCCCGCATACGGCTCACACAGGAAACGACTCGGATCAACGAAGACAACTCATGCAGCTCCGTGAAGGGACACGGCTCTAACTGATGAATACGGCTCACGGTGCTCAGACGTCAACGGCAGCTCACCCGAGGAGACGCGACTTAGGCTCGAAGCTGACGAAAAACGCACACGATCGGATTCGGCACGGGTGAAGCACGAGGCGCGGACGACTGGAGGAGACTGGACGGCACAACTTCACAATGGTAGAATGGTGCGGCTACGACTGATGGATGAAGACGTGAGGCGGAGAAGGCTTCGTCCGGGCGATCCTCATCGTGCAGAGGCTGCGTCGGTCGTGGGATTTGCAACGGCCGGAGGTGCACAGTGAAAGGGCTGCTAGGGCTTTAATCGTGAAGGAAAGAGGAAGAGTGGAGAAGAAGGTGAATAATAAGTTCACGCTTCCCAAAAATACCCTATTTAATAATAACAATATTATTATTGTTAATAATTATTACTATTATTATACCTATTAATTAATTCTTTCTCTTTTTACTTTTTCCACCATAACAAACAACCTCTCATCTCTCCTCATTTAATAAAATTGTATTTATTATAATTGTATTTATCATCTTAAATCCTTCTTTTTTTCCAACAAAAGATACATTTTCCTTTATAATTGTATTTATTCCAAAATAAAATTACTATCATTCCTCCATAACTTAATACATACCCATATAATTAATTACCCATAAACTTTTACTTTACCAACCTAATTCACCAATACTCATCACTCCAACAATCAAAACTTTAACCATAGAATTCTTATTTCCAAAAATTAATTACATAACCTTCCGAAATACTTAATTTCCACAATTTCAAACAATTTCTCAAATAACACCCAAATTCATCGTATTAAAATTAAGAAATTTAACTTATTAGTGTTGGGGTGTTACAAGTAATATTTATTATATAAACATATAATTTAAACACAAATTTTGTAGGAATTATGTATAAGATATTATTATATATAATATGAGGTATATATACTAAATAACATATATGAATTCGAAATTCTTACTGTACATAATTATATATGTCATATTGTATATATAATGTGGTATATATGTGTAAGGGCTGCCGGTGACGGATGAAATTTTCAAGATTGTTCATGTGATGGAGATGAAAGATTGTTAACGGTTATAATTAATTAACATAAAATTAACTATTTTAGACACACTAAAACTAACGTAATTGTTAGTTTCGTTGAAAAAACCATCAAAGTAGACTGCAAAATACTGGCCATCCTAACACAATAATATTACAACTATATGTTATTAAATAATATAATTGTAAATAAGATGTGGTATATATATAATAAAACATCATACGGGGTAAATTAAAAAACTATTATAATAGAAAATAAGATGTGGTATATATATAATAAATCAAATATACAACCTATTATATTTTGCGGGAATATTAAAAAACTAGTATAATTGTAAATAATATGTGGTATATATTTAATAAATCAAGTCAGAAAACGATTATACCTTACGGGTATATAGTTAATTTATAATAAATATAAATCGATGATATATTGTCACTGTATATTATAGTTTACTACTGTTATAATTATGTAGTATACAGTATAATAATGAAAATTTACAAGAGCGAATTATCGGATGACATATTGTAAAATATGTGTATTATATATGTGTTCTTGTAATTAATGGAATGTAGAATAATGACAATAATTGAAAAAGAATATTAACCGGAAGTTTAGTGGGAACAAAAGAAAAAATAAAAACTCCGACCAAATATGAAAAGATTAAGAACAACGATATTGAAGGCAACGAATACTACGGAAAAAAGTAAGGTTAATGTGAAGGATGTTGAGGAATGAAGAAAACAGTGAAGAAAATTAGAAATTTATGAATGAAAAGTTAGAAGGTTAACGTTATGGAGATCAAGGGTTGCCGGCAACGAAATCTATGGAAAAAAGGAAGGTTAACGTTATGGAGTTTAAGGGTTGCCAGCGACGATTGAAAAGTGGGTGAAGTTTGGTAATAGAGATGAAATAATTTTCACGGTTATAATAAATTAATTTTCATAATTTTCCATATTAGATTATATTTGGTATTATACTTTATTAAAAAATTAGATTATATTCTAAAAAAATTACCATAATAATAACACGCATTTATATAATGAATGAATGAATAACATAATAAATTGAAAGTATTTTTAATAAGGAAATAATTTAAAAATTATTACGAATATAATATATAATTAATAATGATTATAAAGTTAGTATTGTCCAAAAATTATACGAATTTCTAATTAAGAAAATAATTTATACTTTAGGACATTTGTGAAAATTCTTAGTCAATTTAGTCTTTTTATCTAAATCTTTCAATTTTAAATTACTATAAAAGAATTTCCATAGCAAGACATAGTGAAAAAAGATGAAATAATTGTGAGAATGACAAAAAATTGGATAACAAACTGAGAAATAGCAAATTTAAAAAATATTAAGATTTATAGCAAAACTGGAATTGTAGACTTCTTTTTTACTTTTTTTTCTAACCGATTATACCCATTTGTATACTAAAATTCTTTTTCATCAGATACAATGTATTTGTATAGGTAAAAAATGATACATGATATCACAAATTCACAGATAGAGTGTATTTGGCAAAACCATCAATTTTGGAAAATATTAAATAATTTTTTATTTTCGAACTATATAAGATTACACTAACATCCCCTAGATTTATGCCTACAATATACATGATTTTTTTATTTTTAGGTTTCAAATCAATTAATTAACAATTTACTTCTATAATTCATAATATATATAATAATGATTATTTGAATTCAAAATTTTTTGTCACCTCTAAAATAATGGTTAATATAATTTCATCATTTTCCGTTTCATAAATTTTATTTTAATATTTATTAATATTTTATTATATAATACATAATACATATTTTTCATATTTTTAATAATAGTTTGAAGTTAGATTTTATAACATCCAATAAAATCGTCAATTTGAATTCTTTTAAACGATCATATCTCTAAAACAATGGCAAACATAAATTCAACATTTGTTTAATTATTTATATTTCAAAATATTTATAAAAAAAATTTGAATTTAAATTCCTCCAAAATACATATGCTTAATAACAATTTGAATTTAAAATTTTATCATTCCCTAAAATTGTGCTAATTACGATTATTCACTTATTTTATTAAAGCAAATTCACTCTTAAAGTCGTGCTATTTAGTTTAGTTGGTATCCCTAAAATAATGGCAAACATACATTCAATATTTTCCCATTATTTATATTTCAAAATATTTATAAAATTTGAATTTAAATACCTCAAAAATACAAGAATTTCACTTTTTTATATTTTCAGCCGATTTTACTTGTATATAGGAAAATTTTTATCGATAGGTACAATGTATTTGTGTATGTTAAAATGATGGAATATAATCTAGAATTACAGATACAGTGTATTTGCAATAATTCGGTTGTGTAAAAATATTAAATAAATATTTATTTTCGGGATGGATCTGATTGAATCAACATCCCCTAGATTTATGCCTACAATTTATACCAGATTTTCGTGTTTGTAGATTTCAAATCAAGTAATTAACAATTTATTTAGTTATGGTTGTTAAAATTAAAATTGTATCTTACCCCCATAATTATGATCCATTTAATGTATATATGATTATTCTAAGAAAATTTTGATATTTTTCCTATAATCGTGGTATTTGATTGATTTCCCTAAACTTTTCATATTTCTAATAACAATTTATTTAACGTAATAATAAATTGAAATTAAAATTGTTATCATACCCCTATAATTATGATGCATTTAATAGGATTATTCTAAGAAAATTTTGATCTCCCCTATAATCCTGCTACTTGATTGATTTTCCAAAAACGATGTCAAACATAATTTCAAAATTTTAGGATTATCTTATTAATATCCCTTATCTATTTTCCATAATTATTTTTTAAAAATAGTTTTTAAATTTTAATTTGAAACCGCCAAAATATTAAAATTGCTTTTAAATTTTATAAAAACAGGTATTGTTAATAATAATTTCAATTTAAAATTTTATCATCCCTAAAATCGTGCTATGATTATCCACTTATGTTATTAAAATTTTTATCATCTCCTAAAATCGTGTTATTTGCTTCATATCACCAAAATAATGACAAACATAAATTTAACATTTCCGAATTATTTATATTCCAAAATTTATAAAAAAAAAATTGAATATTTTATTTTTGGAAGGAATTAATTGAGAAGAAAATATTGTTTTATTTAAATTGAAAAAGAAAAAAGGAAAAGGAAGATATTTAAGGGAAAAGAATAATATAATAGTATTTATTACTATTACTATTCATCATCTTCTTCACTCTCACCAAACCCTAGCCGCTGATGACACGTCCATCTCCGTTCGAGTGTTCTCCGTCCAGTCAAGATATCCACCTTTGTAGCCATCCCCTCCATTCTGTTGACTGAGAACTAAGCCATTAGGAAACGTCTCCTCCGCTGCACGTCACTAGTCACATTTTTACTCCATCTGAAGTCGAGCGCCTTTGCGCCGCTTGTTTCTTCATGCATCGCACGCCCAGCTGCGTTGGTCTCCTTGATCACCATTTGTTCACCGGTTCTGCCAAAACTTCCAGCCACCATCAGTCGTCGTATTTTAGTGAGTTTGTTGTACTTTTTCCTAATAGCCCCTTGAAGTTAAGAAAATCCTTTGATATGCGCTGAATGTATAAAGACTTTGAAGGTTTTGAGGAGAACGAAGCTTGAAGCTTCAATCTTTTCTGCAACTAATCGAAAACTTTGGAGATTTGGTGGAATCTAGGAAAGTGGAAGATAGTGAAACTGGATTATTTTCGGCTTTGAATACCTAAACGTGCACGATTTCAACAATGATGTGTTATTTAATTAAAAGGTATTTGGGTTTTAGGTGAACAATTGTATTTATGACTGTATTTTTATTGGCCAGGGGCATTTGAGACATTGTTCCATTTATTTATTTTTTAGATTTTTCAATTTTGCTATTCTAACAATTTAAAAATAAATTTGCTATTTTTCCAAAGTAAAAGTTATAATTTATTATTCTTCTTGACAACCCAAAAAGATTAACCAAAGTCCTTTGCAAAAAATAGTGGCTAGAGGTTGACCTACGGATGGTCGCTAGACTAACCTAAATGTAATTCATTGAATATATACCCTTTTTTGATATAAATTCTGAACTAAAGTTTTTTTAAAACTAAATTAAATCTCACAGTTTTCATTTTAATGCTGATTTTATAAGGTACATTATTAATGACTACAGATTAAGTAGTCAACAAGTATGTTTGAGTTGAAGATATCAAATCAGCATAGAAAGATTTAGAAACAAAATTTAATACGAATTTTCACAAATGCCTAAACTAAAATTTATTTTCTTGATTAGTATTTTGTATATTTTTAGGAAAAATTTAACCTTATTTTTATTATTTATTATATATAATTTTCGAAATTAATTTCAAATTATTTTCTTATTTATGTTAAACACAAATTTATTAGGTAAATGATAACTTCCTTATTTATGCTAATTAATTTATAGTTTTATTATGGAAATAGTTTATTTTTTAATATAAAATTATATCTTTTCTAATATGGAATAATGTAAATAATTAAATATAAACTTATATAATTATTTTCATCACCATATTAAGAATCTTATAAATTTCTTCCAACACCCTTCATCTTTTCTTTTGTGATTTGTCACATATATACTACTGCATATATTCAATAATACATACACGTATTATTTTTTATGTTATGTGATTTTTTTTATTGCGTATATATACCAATATATATACATATTATATATCCATTCAGTATTTTTTTTATTTCTTTCATATATGGTACTAAATAATTCACTTATGTTTTGTGATTTTTTACATATATACTATTGCATATATTCAATAATATATACACATATATTTTTTTTTAATGTTTTATGATTTTTTTTTACTGCATTTATATACCACTCTATATATAGATTATGTATCCGATCAATATTTTTTTTAAAATTCTTACATATATACTACTGCATAATACATATATTTTATGTGATTTGTTACATATATACTACTTTATATATTCAATAATACATAAATGATGTTATCTTCAATATATTCAATATACCTTGATGTATTTCGAATACGAAATACAAATTCTTACTAGCCTTAAATTTTTGGCAAATTTTTTCGAAAGATCACTATACCAGTCAGCCACCGATGTTCTTCTTCTTCACCGTTTATACTTTCCCTAATCTTCTATTATTCAGCGTCTTTTGTGAAGAAAATGGAATCAATATTCAACATATTCGAAGAATGAAACTTTTACCTTTTATTAAAAAAAAAAAACCTAAACCGTAACCCGATTTCTCTCTTTGTCGGTCCACCTTCTATAAACAAATTGATATAAGAGCCTTTCATTTATGAAATATACACCGTATTATTCAATATATAGTATACTTAGGTGGAATATATAAAAAAAAAATACAAAATGAAAGAAATAATGAACAGAGTGAGAGATTAGAAAGTGACAGAGAGATGTAGAGATGAAGATTTTTTGAACAAAATAACTCAAATAAAATTAATTAAAGAAAATTTTTATTATAATATTACCATAATATAATTATTCCTTTACTATATTTACATAGAATATCTAATAAATGCAAGTATGAATCATGGTTAATTTTTCTTTTTTTTTTCTTATATTTTTTAATATATTATCAATAATGAATATGGGTAAATTAGTCATTTGGACCTTATATTTATGTAAAATATTAGTCAATTTAGTACATTTCTAAACATTTTGGAAAATTTAGATCAATTTTGTAATATAGTATACAATTTTAGACTATCTGAGTTAAAGATTCATCAATATATCTATTTTCTTACATATAAAATATGAGGATTTGTTGAAAAAAGAAACAAAAGATACTAACAAACTATTATAAAATATGGAAACCTTCCCAACTTATCTATTAAAAAAATAATTTCATTGCCTAAAGAAAGTAGATTTTGTTGTGTGGTATTGGGAATTAGTAAATAATTATAATGATAATAATAAGGGAAAATACCCTTCCTTTAAAAAAAATTATAAAAAAAAAAAAAGAATTGTTTTCATGGTAAGATATTAGATTTAGTTTTCCTTTGGTTAAGTTTTAAAATATCACTCTTCTAGTTCTTAAATTAGATTGAATTCTTTGTTCACACATAAAGTGGTTTAGGGAGAAATTTAAACATGTATCTTGTAACAGTTGTGTAATACAAACAGTTAATTCTTGATAAGTTATGTACTTGAGTACCTTCCTAATCTTAGTAACCAATTTTTTCTATTTAAGATCTCTTCCAGATGTAGGTGTGATTACATTGGATTACTTACTTTGTTGTATTATATCTTTTCTTATTATTGCTTACACTATTTACTCTGTCAATAATTTTGGTGCAAATATAATTCTCTAGATTAACACCATGTTTTTTAAAATATAATCATGATATTACGGCTCTAACATCTTCTAAGTATGCTCTTTTATTTGAAAAAAAAAATTCTCATCCCTATAATGGAAGTTTTGGTTGCATTTGATAGTGATGGCGCTCTTTGTTGCTTGTTTATGTTTGTTTTTTTTAAATAATAATAAATAGATATTTTTCTTCAATGATTTAAGGACACTTGTTTTGACTAATTTATTTTAAATTTCCAAAAAAGAAAGAAGAAAAAAACAACCATCTTTTATCTTCCAAAACCATCATCCAATGATAGAATAAAACACCTTTTCATTTATTTATGAAAAATTATTAAAAATATTTACAAAGTTTTAAATTAGAACAATGATATACACTTATAGAATTTGATAGGTAGCAAACTTTTCAATATTTATATATATATTTGAGCTGATTTGGTTATATTTTAAAAGGTTTATTTATTTGTTTGTTTGTTTATTGGTTTTTCAACTTTTTTCTTACGTCTACTATTTTCATCAATAAAATAATATAATTTTCTCGCATTCTCCACGTGTAATTAATTTAGATTTTAGTATCCACATTATTTATTAATACAAAACTATAGAAAAAAATATTAATTTATGTCAGGCCACTCACCACGTCAGCCTTCACCACTAAATTATTGGAACAGTCACATATTGATTTTGTATTTTACTGCCACTATTTCAATACTTCAATAACTACTTAACTTCAAATATTATATTTTACTTCTAATCCTTTCAATTTTATTTTATTTTAAATCATTATATTTTTATTTAATTAAAACTTATCTTTTTTTTTTTTTTTATCAAAATTAGTTAATTTGTATTTTTTGTTGATGATAGGTAATCTACCATCCCAATTATGAAAAGGGTGGAAAGCAATTTTATTTTGGTCGTTCACTATCTTACTTAAATTTAGAGTCTACAAATACAAGTCTCTTCACATTTCTATTAAAAGAGTTCACAAATAAACGTTTTAAAAGTCTAGACAAAAACGATCATTTTTAAAATTCAAATATCAAGATAAACACAAGATTTGAAGTTTGCATATCAAAATAGAATTTATACGAATAAGAACGTCACCGTAATCAATTTTTTAAAAAAAAAAACATAATAACAATGGATTAGTTATTTACATTTTGGAAGGAAACAATAATTTAGTTTTGGTCAACATAAAGATGAAGTAAATAAACAAAAATATAGCAATCTATTATTCAAGATATTTTTAAATTAAAAACTAAATTTAATCTGACCGTTTCATTTTATTCTTGATTTTTTAAAGTACATATTAAGGTCGAGCAAGTCAATGTTTGACGTTCATATATCATACTTTTATTTAATCTAATTTACCATTTATTATTTATTTATTCCACCCTAATAAAAAAAATGTAGAATTGGTCACCTTGAAGAATTAAAAAAAAAAAAAATCGTTATATTTAATTTCTTACTCTTAAAATATTTTGATTGTTCCACAAAAACGAAGGGCCAATAAAAAACTTATTAAATTATCCATTTTAAAAAAGTGTTAAAAATTGAATGTGGTATAGGGTTTAGTAAATAAATAATTAAAAAAATAAAAATGTCGTAATTTAATTTGATTGTATTAAATGTAGATAAAACGAGTCGTTTTGGTCAAATAAAACAACAATCAACAACGGCAACATTGTTGACGGAAAGAAAAGAAATAATTAAAGAAGGAGAGAAAAAGTTGACTAATTCAAGTTGCTTCATAAGACAAAAAAAAGCCTCAGTCAAAAAGGTCCTAAAAGCTTCTTCAACCTCATCCATGGAAGAACCTTCCTTATAAAACTCTCTTTTCTTCTTCATTTATTCTCTCCATAAATTCCCCCCTTCAGTTTCTCTTTCCCTCCATACCCATTCCCAAACTCAACCATGAGAAACCATTTCTTCAAATCTCCTGCTCGATCCACACCCTCTCATTCCCCTCCCCCGTCTCACGGCCTCTGCCAGTCTCTGATGGAAGAGAACATCGACGTTGCAGAAACCCTAATCACCAAGTGGGATTGTACTGCTTCCTCCTATGCTGACATCACTCCTCTGTTTCAAGACGACCGCTACGAGGCCAATCAGTACCTCAAAGCCGTCAAGGACTTGCAAACAGCGATGCAGTATTTCGGCTCCGAGCGTATGAACTCTCACCATCTTGTTCGTGCTCAGAATTTGATGCAGACTGCTATGAAGAGGTTGCAGAGGGAGTTTCATCGGATTTTAGCGGAGAATCGAGCGCATTTGGATCCCGAATCGATTTCTAATCGTTCGTATAGAGATTCTGTTTTCACTGGGAATTCTGATTTGGAAGATGAGAGTGAAGATGATTTACGATTTGCGAATGAGAATAATGTTAGTGAAGAGGAGCGGATTTCGAGATCGGCTATTAAGGATTTGAAATCCATTGCGGAAGGTATGATTTCTGCTGGTTATGGTAAAGAGTGTGTGAAGATTTATATTGTTGGCAGGAAATCGATTGTTGAGGAAGGTTTGTATAATCTTGGAGTTGCGAAACCCAATTATCATCATGTTCATAGGATGGAGTGGGAGGTTTTGGAAGTAAAGATTAAGAACTGGTTGAATGCTGTTAAAATTGCTGTGAAAACTTTCTTTGAAGCGGAGAAATTCCTATCCGATCAAGTTTTCTCCAGTTCTGCTTCGATTAGAGAATCTGTTTTCTCGGAAATCACCAAAGAAAGTGCTCTAACTCTCTTTAGCTTCCCGGAAATGGCTGTGAAATCGAAGAAAACGCCGGAGAAAATTTTCTTGATTCTTGATCTGTACGAAGCGATTTTCGATCTATGGCCGGAAATCGAATCGATGTTCATCTACGAATCAACAGCCTCCATCAGATCCTTAATCGATCATTCGTTAACAAAAATCGCCGAAAGCATCCGCTCCATGCTCATCGATTTTGAATCTCATATCCAAAAAGATTCCTCCAAAACACCAGTACCAGGCGGTGGAGTTCATCCACTCACTCGTTATGTGATGAACTACATCGCCTTTCTCAGCGACTACAGCGGAATCCTCCCAGGAATCGTCGCCGATTGGCCGTTACTTCTTCATTCTCCATTACCGGAATCCTTCTTCGGCGGTAACGATTCAGAAGAAAATCCTCTCACCATACGCATGGCTTGGTTGATTCTAGTCCTTCTCTCGAAGCTCGATAGCAAAGCAGAGCTCTACCACGACGCGCCTCTCTCGTACATCTTCCTCGCTAACAATCTCGAGTACATCGTCGTGAAAGTACGAACCTCAAATCTCCGATTCGTTCTAGGAGATGAGTGGATCGAGAGCCATGAAACGAAGGTAAGGCAGTACGCTTCGAGTTACCAACGGATGGGATGGAGTAGAGTGTTCTTATCGTTGCCGGAGAATCCAATGGCGGAAATCTCACCGGAAAGAGCAAGAAAACACTTCCATGATTTCAATATCGCGTTTGAAGAAGCGTACAGACATCAAGCATCATGGATCGTTACGGATTCGAAGCTTCGAGAGCATATCAAGATCTCGTTGGGGAAGAAACTGGGAACGCTTTACGGTGAGTTCTATATCAATAACCGGTCGCGATTGGAGAATCTTTACGGAAGTGAATCGGAGGTAAGATTTGCACCGGATGATTTAGGGAATTACTTGTCGGATTTACTTCACGGCGATGGGAACTCGGGAGGGAGTGTTTCTTCCTCGTCGTCGTCGTCGTCGTCGCCGTACCATTTTCACGGTGG
Organism: Cucumis hystrix; assembly: GCA_025688845.1. Classification (NCBI taxonomy): domain Eukaryota; kingdom Viridiplantae; phylum Streptophyta; class Magnoliopsida; order Cucurbitales; family Cucurbitaceae; genus Cucumis; species Cucumis hystrix. Next base: position 1,481,112 of record CM046894.1, read on the forward strand.
ACGGCGGAGTGGATGAGGAGGGCGAAAAAGGACGAATTTTGAAAGGGATGTGTGAGGATATAATGTTAAGGACGTGTACAAATCAAATTGATTGTGTTTTTTTTCTTTTTCTTTTTCCCTTTTTGATTGATTGATTGATTATTTTGTAACGTAAATTTTCTACCGCATTGGTGGGGACATTATATGTGAGAAACCTTTTCTTTACTTAAATCATTATGATCTTTACCTCAACTTTCTTTTGTTCAACGTTTTAGTCTAAGATAAAGATATGGTATCATCATGTTCATGCTAACGCTCAATTATATACACAAATGTATATCGGTAATTAGTATTTCAAGGTCGAGATTGATATTCTCCCACGAAATTAAGCAAATATATGGCGTAGACATGGAAATCTTAGAGAGAAAAACTAGCCCCAAAGCATACAAACAGAAGAGAAATATACCACCTCTAAAATTAAGGAAAAAAAGAAAAAGAAACCCAAGATCTAACACCATTAAACTCGATCCATATTCTACCCTCACAATCTTCCGCTCAATGTTATAGCACTCACTTACAGATTTATTAAGGGGTAGAGGACACGTGCCTCTTTTACATTATCAGTTTTTGTATTTTTAATATTAATATTGATTATAATATATATTAAATACTGCTTTTTTTTACCTAAATTCTGGTTCTCGTGTATTAGTTGTGTCCCACATTATAACTCTCAAGTCAATAGTTCACATATTTTTAAAAAATGCAACAAAGTGGTCATCTAAACTTTCACTCTCTCAACAATATTCCATGAAAAATGTGTTTTTTTTTCTTTTTTTGATGTAATTTTTAAATTCACATATTTACGACGGTCTTTCTTTATTGCTACAAATATAGTGAATGTTATTAGAGCATCAGCGAAACATCGAAGATATTTTTTAATATTTTTTAGTGTGTCCCTATTTAAAATTTTTAAATCCGCCATTGATAGCATTTCTGTCAAAGACTCCACATATTGTCATTGTCGACACCTGACGAATGCAAGGATCTCCTCTCTGATGATGTTTGCTAGTGCAAATGTCGACAATAGACATCGACTTCATACTTTAGAGATCAAGAGCGCATTTGACCTTTTCTTTATGGGAATACGAGAGGTAGTGTTTCTTCTTCATAGCCATTGTCGTGGTCATGGTCGTGGTCGGCAGAGTGGATAAGTGCGGGGCGGCAAATGAGGACAAATTTTTTAAAGTGATGTGTGATGATAATTTCATATGGGTAGAAATCAAATTTTAGTATGGTATTATTATTATTATTATTATTTTTTGTAAATTGATTATTTTGTAGTTAAAATTTTGATTCATATGGGTAGGGACATATGTCTAGTGGAATAGTGATGTTTTGCTCAATCTTTTTGGTTTAACGTTTTAGTCTAACTTATCTTCTCATGTTAAAGATCAAGTTTATATAAATATGGAACTCCAAGTCTCCAACTTGTTGATACAAATATCAAAATCGAAATCTCAATAAAAATATATGAATATTTTTTATAATTAAAAAAATAAATATTTTATTATTTTTAGATAAGTAAACATTATTATAAATATAATATGAAATAAATTCATAACTTAACTAAATTACAACAAACCATCAAATACCATAACCTCCTCCATTGTTTTTTACCTTTGTAACATAAGCACTCCAACATCTTCTATAACCATGGTTGTAAGGTTCTCTTTTACAAGACACTCACAATTGAGTTCAATTGTAATATTCTCTTTTTTCTTTTTTGGTTTGCTTTTTTCTTTGCATTGTTCTTGAAAATTCTTATTTTATATCACATGCTTATTATTTATATTATATCTATATTACAGATATTTCAATGTTTATTTTTTGTGTTTCGTGAAATTTTCTACAATATAATAAAAATATGGATCCATTCTCATATTGATATAGAATTCATGGAAACGTGAAAATATCAACTTATCAATGAATATTTAATATTATGCATCCAAGAATATTTTAATTTTAAAAAATTAAAAATAATTTAATGCCTCAAATAATATTTTCTATTGTTTAAATATTTATTATTTATATTATTGATCAATTGCTATAAATAAAAAAAAATTATTTACAAAATATAATAAAAACAAAACTTAAATTGACTAGAGAGAGTTTAATATATTTTGCTATGTTTTGTAAACTAGATTTTGTTATATTTTGTAAACCGTTTAAATATTTTGCTAATTTTGAAAATTAATATAACAATGGTATTCTTTATCTTTTATTTCTCTCAGCTGATTTTGCTATTTTGGCTGATTTGTTTATTTCATGTATCTTTATTTTTTTAAATCAAAATGTCAAGTATGTTGATTTGATGGAAAACTTGTAGTTTCATTTATTCATACTCCAATATACACATGGTGAATTTCTCTATCTACATATATAATTGAGTAGCGATAAATTCAGAAAATTTATTAACAGATGATTTTATAGTTTCCGTCAAAACAATTCAATTTATAAGTGAGTAGTTTTAAAAATTAATAAATCTTCTAATTTTACTTTTAGTACCTTTCATAACTATTATTACTTTTCTTCAAAGAAATGATAGCTATGCCGATTTTCTTTTAAAATATTTTTCAATTTAGATTTCAAATTAAATCTACTTTAACATAATATTGTAACAAGAATAAAACAAGAAAATATTGACATATAACAACAATATCATAACTTAAACAACCCAAGTTTGCTTAAGATTCATAAATTATTTTAAGAAATAATAAAATAAGTATAAAATAAATGAACTAATACAAAAAAATAATAATGATTTGAAATATGAAAATCAAATGTATACTGATAAAATAACAAACTTGAAAGAAAAGAAAATAAATTACAAAACTTACCTCATAAATTAGGAGATAAAGTTGAGGAAAAAGCTCATAAGAGGTTGAAGAAGCAATTCTAAAAAATAAAACAAAAAATAAGAATGATTTTAAATATTAAAAAAAGCATATAAATAAAATAACGAAATTAAAAAGAAAAAAGATAAATAAATAATTACCTCAAAAAGTTGAAAAAGAAGAAAAATAATAAAAAATAAAAAGCTAAAAAAAATAAATTGAAGTTTTGTAAAAATAAAAGAATAATAAAATGAATGAAGTTGAATAGCTTTAATTTAGATATGGATAATGGGTTGGAAGGGAAATGAGAAATAGATTAACCACTAAATATTAAAAATTAAATAGTTTTCTTTATATATATTATATAAAAACGGTAAAGTTGAGGGGCTCGAGCTCCAAGGCTTATACTAAATCTGTGATGTTAGATTGAACTTGAACCCCAATCAATTTTAAAAGATCCTTATCTGGTGCTAACAATAACCAAAAACAATATTTTAATTTATACAGTACATAATATAATTATTTTTAAGGTTTTGAGTATCCAAATACGTTCAAATATGTTATTCTAACATGATACTCAATACATGTCTTTGTATATTTTAATAAGTCATTGGCCAAACTATCATAGTACATACTACTCACTTCATTCAATATTTAAACGTCATTTCATTTAATGATATGTTATTGTATTTCATAGTCGTCCCACACAATTCTGATGCGTTTTTATTTTACATTCCAACTAAAAGAGAAGAAATAAAAATTTGTTACTACATGCATCTTCTACCAAACTTTTAACCAAATATGTTACGCGCTATCATTTAATTAGAGGACAAAAAGACTAAATCGTAGTTCAAAATTCAAAGTTAGATGTCACCAATCACATACATTGAATACCAAAACACAAGTTGGGTTTTGAGTAGGTGATGTTCATAATTTCACCTTAATTATATACGCTTTCCTAAAAAGTTTTGCGTTTCAAATTGTGTTTTTCGAAACTCTCGTTCTCTAATCGTACCATATGCATTAAATGCATATATATGCTACCTCTCCATTCAAATTTTGTAATATTTGAAACAAATCACATTAAATTTGTGTTGTTTGATTTAAATCACTTGACGTTAAAGATGATTAACACAAATAAAAAAATTGACCGAACCAGCGTTCGTCAATCGATTTTATGCACTTTATCGTCTGTTGTTGAAAACTTAGTCGACCCAACCAAAGTATCTTTTCTTTTTTAAAAAAAATCATTTTTGTATAAGATATTTGGTGTGTTCTATACGAACTATAAACTTGAGAAATACAAATCAATTTTTATTTTACTTTATTTGTCTTTCTTATATGACTTTGCTAAGGAGTAAAGTTGTAAACCTCGTGAAGTTATATATAAAGATTATGAAGTTGAACTTTTTAAACCAAACAAAGAGTAAAGTTTACAACTTCATTTCCTCAAGCTAATCAAACATCACCTCATTTTCCTTCTCTCTTTTCTTCTTCTCATCCTCCTCTCATCTCCCTTATTTCTTCTTCATTTCTACTTATTTTCTTCTATTCGTTTTCTTTTTATTTTTCCTATCTCACTTTTTTTAGTTCATCACAGAGTTAAGTAAACCAATCGATCTCCCGTAAAGTCAACCAACTGACATTTCCATCTACTCTAAACCATCAAAATCGACCGGATTGAATTGGGTCTATAAAATCATAACTTGAGATCATTGCATACATATTAAAGGATTTAAATATATATATATATATATTATCTTTTTTCTTTATTTAAAACCAGTTGTAAATACCGTGTTTATTTTGGTATTTGACATTTGAATTTTATGAAATTTTAGTTATTATATTTTAAATTAGTAAGAAAATAATAAGAAGAAGAAGAATCTGACAACTCAAAACAAATTTTAAGTGTTAGGTCCAAAAAAAACTCCAACCCAACCCATATATACCTCTGGTTCATATCACAAACCAAGTTTAAACAACAATTCCAAAAATTAATATTAGAAAAGCGTTCAAAAGTATTTTTATATATTTATTTATTTTTTTGTTTTTCCTTGTTCTTTGAAAGATATGGGGCATTTGGAGAGTGGAGTGACTTATTATAATTTGTGGTTCTTATAGTTTGTGTTTTTTATAGTCTGTGTTTGAGATGCAAATTATTATAGTTTAAGTTATTATAATGTATGTTTAGGAAAGTGAGGAATAGTGACATATAGGAGAGATGGGGGGTGAGGAATAGTGAAAGGGGGGAGTGAAGAATAGTGAAAGGAGGGAGTGAGGAATAGGAGAAATAAGAAGAAGAAAAAAAGTAGAATAGTCTTAATTCTGGGATTATGATAATCCTTAGGGCAATAGCCCATTCCACTTCTTCATAATCTGAGGGTCAAACAATTAGGAGTGGGTCAAAAATATCTTAACGATTCGAAGAAGAAAAAAGTGTTCAAATAAGATTAGGAGTGGGTCATTGTCCTTTGCATGTATTCTAAAGGACAATGGATAAGGATCAACCAAATTGGTTAAACTATATCATTTGAGCCAAATGAAAGTATACATATAATTGTTAGCTATTAACAAAATTGGTCATATTTTATTGTAGATTTAAAGGGTGTGTTCTAGAATATATATTCAAATGTTTAGTTTTAAAAATAAAGTATTTTTTAAGAAAAATTGAATATTTGGTAGCAATTCAAAATAATTTTTGAAGTATATTGTAAGTCGCTTTCTTCTTTTCTTTTTGGGTGTTAAGAAAGTTTAAAATGTAAGATCTAATGACAACACTAGATGGATGAATAGGGTTATGTTCACCGATTTTAATTTTGTAATGCAAATCAATATATTAGATAAACCTAACATGCAATCTAAAAATTTGAAAATAAACCGAGTGCAAAAGTAAAGCAAGTTTAGGAGGAAAAAGATGACACCAAATTTGTAGTGGTTCATCAATATGCCTACATCCTCTCTCCATGGTTACTTTATTGATAAAAGTTTTTTTAGCGAGAACAAAACCTATACCACCATTTTTCTTTTTTTTACCTACGTTAAAGAGAAATCCAGATCCTATCCTTTCCACCGGTTTATGATCCAAACCAATTTCTTTTTCACACGACTCAAGGTGCACCAACACCTTAATACAAAACCCCAATAATTAAGAAAAACTAAACAAAAATAATGCACCTCTAAATAGGTAAGATTTATAAGTTTTGCCTCACAACACTCGAGCAATTTTCTCTCAACAACTACACTTACAAAAATTAAGAAAAATGAGAGAAATTGAGTTTTTTTTTTTTGCACTTGGATGATGGATCAAATAGAGTAGAGTAAATTGGTGAATTTCTCTTAATTTTTTAAAAAATGTAGCTTAAAAGGATGAAATGAAGGATTGATAATAAAAATGAATGGTTTAATCTCAACCATTGGATCTGGGGTAAAAGGATGAATGGTTGAGATTAAATGAGGATAGAAAATATAAAGAATAAAATACACAGATAAATGAAAGTTTGTTATCATCAAAACATAAGATTAAAGCTCCTAATGGTAACATAAAAGACCTCTTCCTTTTTTCCACCTTTTTCATCTCTCAAATTTGCCTTTCCTATTTTGTTTTCACTAATTGAGTACTGACCTAATCTCAAAAATAATATATATATATATATATATATACAAAAAAAAAGAAGTTGTTTTTTAAAAACCTTTTATTTTATTTATTTATTTTTACTTTTCAAAACTTTGGGTTTAATTTTAAAGACATCCTTAATTAATAACTTGATAGCATTAACGGTCAAATTATTTCATTACCTCAACTGGTATAATGCTTGTAATATCAAGCTATCTTGAAATTAGAGATTTGATTCTCTCATCACACACAGATTAAGAAAATTAAAAAATCAGTAAAATTATCTCCAAAATTAGAACATCTCAAATAATTGATTTGATGTCGAAACGTGCTAAACAATGTCATCATAATTGAATAAATAACACATGCAACATGTATTATTATAACTCACTAAATCCAAACAAGGCTACCAATTATGCCATTCATGATTAAAACAAAGTACATAGTGTAAAACTAGAAAGGCAAAGTTTAATTAGAATTCAAGAATCAAGTCAAATGGATAAATCTCAAAATAAACTTAGCTTAGTTGTAATTGATACTACTTTTCATCTTAGAGGTGAGAAGTTATGTCATTCATCACCAATTTGTTATACTAAAAAAATTGCACACTTTCTTTTACTCTTGATAATATGTGGAGTGGAGAACTAAACTTCTAAAAGCATCAAATAATTTCAAATAATCGAGGAAATGGCCACAAGAATCATGTCCAAGGACATTCTTTGTACCAATTTACATTCACATTTGATTTGATATGGTGTCCTTACAAAAAGAAATCGAGAGATAAATGAATTACATCTAAAAACCTTGAAGAGTATAGATTTTATAGGAAACAAATGAACTCCAAGAATATCAATGAAACAAACAGAGAATTTGCATACGATTTTTTCTTTTTCTTTTGTAAAGGTATTGTGATTAAAGTGTGAGGAGAAAGAGTCAACCTTTGACTTGATAGTATAAGCATTTTTTCCGTCGATCTATGCTCATGTTGTCAATATATTTTTAATTTGTAGGTAGCCAAAATCAAATTGAATGTGTGTTCTGTGTGTGTATGTATGTATGTTTATGCTAATTTTGAAATTGAGTTTGGACTAAAATTGACCGCATAATGATATATATGTTCCTAGTAAGGTGGTGGATTTCTATATATTAACATAATGGGCAATTACCCAATTACCCATTCAAACCTCCAAAAAGGTGATGGATTTGATAGCACTTTTTATCCCCTACCTCAAAGCTTGAAATTTAGTTAGTTTTCAAATTTCTTTTGATAATGTTTTGAAGCATAGCTCATTCTCATAACTTCTTTAGTTTTTTCCAAGTTTGTAGTGTAACTTCTTAGATTCTGTTGTAATGATCAAGCTCTCTACAATTTTTTATCTCCGTTTTACATTTACATAAAAATGGAATCAAAAGAGCGAGTTTGTAATGAAGTGTGAATGAGATTGTAATCTTTGAAAAATTAAAGCAATAAAGAAAGTCACTCCTTTTAGGTAGTGGATGGATGTAGGTATTGTCGAACCACTTAATTTTGTGTGTTCTTCACTTTCTTTCCCTTGAAATCATCTTCCTTATCTTCTTAATTCTATTTGTCTTTTCAAAGAGCTTAAGAGAGATTTATTTTTCACTCTTTTGGTTTATTGTGTTAGTTTGGATGTGTGAAGGTAGAGTTTTTGTTTAATGGTGTGTATGATGTGCTTCCAAATTGAAGCAACATGTTTGGGTTTGGACTAGACTCCTCTCTACTTGTGTTTTCTATTGGACATGGGAATTGGGTTTAAGCCCTACCGGATTCATTGTTAGAAAGGATGGGTAGAAAGTTTTTGAAGAAAAGGTAAAAGGTCTCTAGCACTCTCCTATCAATGTAATTGTTGTTAATACGTTTATTAACCATTTTAGTAGCAGTCTCACCGTTGAAAGAACTTGTTAAAAATGATGTAAAATTTGAATGTATAGAAAATGAAATTCAATAAATTTCAATTTCAATTGATCGAAATACTTTATCTAACTTTGTGATGCATGTGAAATGGGAATTTTGTTTGATTATCTTGAGTTGGCTAGTTTATTGGAGGTAAATGAAGCACAACTTAACTACCCAACATATGACAAAGACCTACACACACTTGTAAGGACTTACAAGTTTGACAAATAATTTCTTACTTGTAGAAAGAGTTTTCTATTCAAACCGATCATGAAGGCTTGAAGTAGCTTAAAAACCAAACACTTAATGTGTAAATTTTTTTGAGATATTTTCAATATGTCATTCATTACAAAATTGATGTGTTAGCTAATGCATTATCGAGAAGATATACTTCGTTTTTTTTTTTCCTTGATGCAAAATTTATTGATTTGCATGAAGTTGAGAAATATGATATCATTGAATTTTCAGTGTTTAGGAGGAAAAATATCGATAATTATAATTTTTATTCATAAGTATTCTATTCAAGAATTACTTGTGAAGAAAACTCGAGAATTACTTGGAAAGAAGACTCCAGAGTAGACTTATAGGATATTTTAGGAAATTTAAAACATACATATTCAACATTGTTTACTGGTTGAAAATAAGAAATAATATAAATGGAGTGCACACAATGTTTCAAATATAAAAAAAAAGTCTTTACACACATAGGATGTTTCTAATAAAATGTGGTTTGATATTAATATGGGTTTTGTTCTACGATTAACAAAGGCTAAAAGACATTGTGATAACATTTTTGCATTAGTTAGTAAAATAACACACTTCACTTTCATGTAATACGACTAGCATAATAAATAAACTCTTAGTTGAAAAAATTACAAAGAAAAAATAGGAAAAATGAGACCATGTATTTAAACAATATTGTTATAATTGAACTAAAGATATTTTTTAACTGATTTTCTTTTTCAAACTCATTTTTATTTAAACCAAATGTGAAGACACAATCAAAGAGTGGCCAACAATGTCACCAAAAATGGTATACCACAAATTTCAAAATAGTGTTTATGGTACCTAATTACCTAATTGAAGATTAGGTTAGCACCCAATGGCCTACTATGTTGTTACATTATCAAACCTTGCAAAATTTCTAGTATGTTCTAGTACTTTGTGCAAGTTAGAGCCAAGAAAAAAATCAACCAAACAATCATTATTATTCCCATACCCTCATTCACTCATATATTAAATAAATCCTTCGGTAAAATTTATCAGTTAAAAATCAATTCGCATTAATTTCAAACTTTTTCACACATTTTTCATTTAAAACTATACTAAAAGCACAAAAGCGAATTGGGCTATTTTAGTATTTAAATTTAGGAGGTCAATTGATCAAATATCTCCATTCTTCCATCCTCATCCATCAAACCAAACAAAGATCAGCAGATTGAAGAAAACACATTGATGGGCTAAACAAATCATAACCAATACAAAGTTTAATCATCAAGATGATGAGGAGTGATACAGAGTCTCCAAATTCATCAAATTCATCAGTTTTGGAGCTTACATTTGATAAACAACACAGAAGAAGACCCTAAAATTCAAACAAACTACATACAAATGGGCAAAGAACAAGTCAAAGTTCTTTCGTTTTTTTCAGATGAAAAAAATAAAGAAAAAATAGAGAAAAAAAAAACCTAAGCCTTCTTTGGAGATTTAGTTGCTTTAGGAGTCTTCGATGGAGATTTTGGTTCTTTAGTAGTTGCTTTCTCACTTTTCTTTGGCAAAAGAACTGGATTTATGTTTGGAAGAACACCACCATGTGCAATTGTTACACCAGCAAGCAATTTCCCAAGTTCTTCATCATTCCTTATGGCCAACAATACATGTCTAGGAATTATTCTGTTCTTCTTGTTGTCTCTGGCTGCATTTCCAGCCAATTCCAACACCTAATTTTCCCCCAACTTGTCAAATTAGAGATCCATATGATGCAATTCGAAAATGATTTGAAATTCTAGATCATAAACCCTACGATTCAATCATGTTAATCATACATCCCAACACAATCAAGCAACGGAATTAACTTGAATTCAACATTCCTAACAATAATTCAGTCCCAAACTACAGCAATCACACATCGAAAAGCAAGAATTACAAATCCCAGCTCAAATTTTAACGATCGTTCACTTCAAACTCATCAGTTCTTTGAATTAAACTCGAATCCCTAACTAACAAACATGAAACCTAAATCTAAACAAAACAGAAAGAAACACAGATCTAATACAGTAAAAGGAGTTCAGTAGTTACCTCAGCGGCGAGATACTCAAGAACGGCGGCCAAGTAGACAGGAGCTCCAGTACCAACACGACGAGCATATCGTCCATTCTTCAAGTATCGACCGATCCTACCAACGGGGAACTGGAGGCCGGCCTTAACGGAACGCGAAACCGGCTTCTTCTTCGGGCCGCCGCCCTTTCTTCCACCAGCTCCCTTCTTCAACTTGCCGCCGGTTTCCATCGGAACTAGAGTCGGGTCGCCGTAAAATCAAAAGGGTATGAGAAGAAAATGGAATTGGGTGAGTGGATATGACGATGAGAAGGATTGAATTTGCGGGAATGGTTTTATAGAGCCGCATAAAAACGACGGGATTTGGGGAAGGAGGAGGATTCAGAAATGGGTGGTACGTTTTGGCCGTACGATATAGTTCAATCGACGGATGTGGATAACTGTTGAGCGATCCGCGTAATATAAAATGGACCAATCAGAAGAGAAGACATTTATAATACTTTTGGGTGTTTAATCATAAAATAATAATATAAATGTAAAACTATGGATTTCTTCTCCTCAAAATATATATAACTAAAACTAGGGTTTTCTCAAATTTTACTTAAAGAAACTTATATCTTATATTTAGTATTTGTTTGGATTAACTATAGATTTCAATGAAACTTACTTTTTTTATATAAATGTAATTCAAACAAAAATAAAATAGAGAAAAACAAAACCTAGAATTGTTGTTTTGAAATCCTTCTTCTTGAAATTTTGTTTGGTGTGAAATTGAAAAAAAAAAATTCGTGTGAAATTTTCACCTCATCGTATCAATCACAATGATAGTATAAATTTCAGAGTTATGTGCATTTTGGTTCGATTTTGATCTCTAATGATTTAGAAATGGTTGTTTCATTATGACCAAACACAACTAACAAAAACAAATATCATAAAAATACTTGATCAATAGAGAGAGAAAAAAAGACAAGATTATTGTCACAGGTGATCGGCAATCGGTCGAAATCAATTTTTCAATCGTTAAGTAAATGTTTGAACTGACCACAACCGTCGATGAGTAAAAGTTAATTGATCAAACTTGAACGAATTCAAAATCACACAATCAACAAAGTTATACTTTTTAGACAAGGAGGAACGTAGGATCCTTGTGGTGAATATTTAGGAGAGAAAAAAAATTGTTTTTCAGCCAAAAACAATTCTAAAGAAATCTTCTTCTATTAGAGAATGTGAGAGGGATTTACTTCTTTTGGGATTCTTTGTATTATTTTTCAATAAATGAGAATTCACTCGCCATTTACAAAGGTACCCTCCTCCCCCATTGCACGGAAATTATTATTATTATTTATTATTAATAAATAATATATATAGTGATTTTTAAAAAAATATAGCCAACAAGCAAAATATTTACGAACAATTTTGAAAACGAAAAAAATCCCCGAAAAATACCAAAAATATTCGAATTGTTTAGATTTATAAACAACCAACTAAATCTAATAAACGATCGTTTAGATTTGACTATCCAATATTTCAACATTTTTTTACTATAGTTTGAAAAAAACAAATAAAACAAAAAGTGTAGAAGGAGAAGATAAAAAGACGATAAAAAGAAAAATTGGAGAAGAAAAAAGAGGAAAGGCAGGGCAAACCTGGAATATTTAAAAAAATAATCGACTTCATGGGCTTTTTTATTTTGTTACCCGGACCATACATATTTGGTATTTTATTATAGAAAGATTTAGAGGGAAAGACCTTTCATAAATGTCCTAATTTTTCAATTATTATCTAAAGTAGAAAATCGTGGTATTTTTGAACAATTTTAACTTTCATTTAATTGTTTGAAAATAAATTATATCCGTAAATCTTAAATAATTTTTTAATATTTTCAAAAATCTTAAAGAATTTTTTTTCTTAATTATCAACCATCTAATTTATTATATCAATTTTAACTTTCTTAATTATTATATCATATATATTTATATTTATTAATGTAATATTATTACTCGTTTATGATTTAAATATGGTATAAATTATATATCTTTATATTATAATAATTATTTTTAATTTAAATCATAAACCAAAATTATTTCTTCATTCTATCATCAACACGTTGCTTTTTTTTTTTTCCGTTTCCTATAGAAAAATAAACTTATTCGCTTTCTTCCATTTCGATTTGGCGATTTTGAATTGGTTAGTTTTTTTTTTTCGTTCATTATTCTTTTTGTATAATATTTAATTTTCGTTTTCTAGCATATAGTTTTTTTCCTCAAGAAATTTGTTATTTCTACTTCAATTCATCTTCTTGTCATATTCGGTATACACAGATTATAGGATATATATATATATATATATTTTACACATATGGTAATGTATCTTTTGAAGTAAATTTCTGTGTTCTGTTACATATATACTTGTGCATATATTGGATAATACGTTCATATAATACGTTAACAATTTTTTTTTCCTGTAATTTTTAATACTTAATTTATAACGCATACCATTGCATACACATATTATGTAACGGTTCAGTATTTTTTTTAATCATTACATATATACTACTCCATAATATATATATATTATGTGATTTGTTACATATATACTACCTCATTATCTAATATTGCTTACAAATATATACCACTTCATATATACATTAAGACATATAGTGACATATAGTAACTGAAAATATTTTCACTTCCGTCATGTTTTTGTTTTTGTTTTTGTTTTTTTTTTTTTTGTTTATCGTATAGTAATGTTATGTTGTTAGTCATATACACATTTATATCTTAAATATATGGTAAACTACATATTTCTTAATAATTAGTATTTAAAATATATATTTATACAGTAAATACTACTAAAACAATATAATACACATTCTCAATGTATCTAAAATATGGAGTGAGAATATCATAGATATATATTCTCACTTCATATAATTATATATCTTCTATTTGTCAATGTATCTATATGCCTTGAGAATATCATAAATATAATATGTTTGTTATATGATTTAGTATATATATACAACTTCTTATTTACGTGACATATAGTTGAAGGGATAAAAGCTCATCACATCGAAAGATTTTAGAGAACCATTCTTCAAATTAATTTGGAAATCCCAAAATACCAGTACATTGACAAAAATAATTAAGAAACTAGTTTTCTTATTAAGACTTAAAGGCTAAGCATGCTTTCTAATTATAGATTAGAGAAAGAAAAACTTATTTGTTTATGTCTCTGAATCTACAAAGAAAATTTCCAAATTCGGACACCACCCATCGAGACCTTCCTATCCTCTAGAATGAGATTGGTTTGCAGGAATCAATTAGGATGAGAAAAAATTTAGAGAAAAACTATTCTCTCTTTATAGAGAGCAAAATCATTGACTTTTTTTTTTTTATTAATTCATTAAAGAAAATTGTTTTCTTCTAAATATTTATAACTTTTTTACTTTTTGGAATAGAAAATGGAGTAGGAGAGAATACTGAGATTCTATTAATTTAAAAAACATTAAGTTAATAGAAATTTCAAATCTACTAATTAATTAACCATTAATCAATTAGTTAATAATTAACTAAATCATATTTAATTAATATTACATTTAAATCTTATTTAATGAATATCTCTCCAATATCTTATAGTTTTATATTAATTTAATCAAATCAAATTTAATTAAATAGTATTAAACTAAAATGTTAATTAATTTTCCAATTAATTAATAACTAAATTAAATATCTTATATTTAACTTAAGTTAAATTTGAATCATATTCAAATATAAATTTCTCTCATAACCAATAATTTTAATATGAATCTAATTCACATTAAATTAATATTTGAACTCATTCAAATATTTTTTCTCATAAATTAATTTTGAATCATATCCAAAATTAAATTTATACAATAAAGTTTGATAAACTTTATATTATAATATATCACTATACATGATACTAATTTCCAAAGTAAATTTGAACATTTCAAATTATAACCAACATAAATAAATCTCACTTACCCTTTACGAGCTAGGAAGAGGACTTAATGAACCTATAGATTAGAAGCTACAACGATTTGAGATTAACTGGTTAAACTCATTAACCATATTAATCAATATTCGTTAACTATGTGTTCACTCCACTAAAGACTCACAACTGAACTCTTCTAGATATTTTTATATGTCCACGGATATAGACCAATAACAATAAGTTAGTCCTTCACAAGTGTTCATAATACCAGTTGGGTCAATTTACCTTTTTACTCCTGGTTACCTCTAATCCATAAATATCAGCTATTCTCTAATGAACAACTTGTTTATAATCCAATCAATAAACAAAAACTCACACAACAAGAAATAAGGTTTTTCCTATCGCAACAATACGTCGTCAAAAACCCTCACCCATGTTGTGGAAGGTTACCGCGACGTCGAAGACGACTTCAGCAGGAATGTGGCGAAAAGCCTGTCGGGGATAATTTTGGCAATGCAACTAAAGCCAACGATGGGAAAAAATTTCCCAGCGCACGTGTCAGTATGTCTTGAATAATGTTCGCGACGGGCTTCTGTGGCGTGATGTTGCAAAAACTTATGTGATGTTTGCGTCGGGGAAGACTTTAAATCTTCTTATTTTATTCATTTGTCATTTTTTGTATTATTTATTTTACTTATTTTAACTAATCCTCGATGTAGTAAAATGATTAAAATGAAAATATTTTCATTCATTACAAAATGATACATGAAATATATGTTCAATACAAAAAAACAATTACATAATTCAAAACATTACATTAAAAAAAAAAACTAAAAAATGCTCTAGTGCACCGTAGTTATGGACACGAAACCTACAAATGACATAAAAGTATAGTTAGAATATCATATATACAAAATTAAACAAATTAAATATTGAAAAGTGAGTACCCCAAGTGATCACGAGCCTCTTTGTGCCCGACTCATCTACTCGAGCATCTTCTTCATCTCCTCCATTTGTCGTGCATGGTTCGCCATTTGTTGATCCAGCTCCTCCTTCCTCAGGCGTTGTTCTTTGATCCTTCAGTTAGTGTTTTCAGGGCTTATCTTTAGTTCAGTAGCCTCCACTATGTGTGCCTAGTAGTCATACATATTGGTGGAAGAAGATGAAGCGACACTCATCCTAGACTTGGGTTTTGGGCCCCAACCAAGACCTTTTGAGTAGCTCGGTTGTCTACCCAAAACTGTCTAGCATATCTCGTCCTCAGTTATTGGTTGGGAACCCTTTGGGACGGACTGAGACTAAAGTTCCACCGTTTGATTCTGTACAATAGAAGCTTGTAAGTTTGAGAGATGATCAGACTTGAAAACATAATTGAAAGTATAACAAAATATAAAGTTTTCTAAAACTTACAAAAGCGTTCTTTGCTGTTGTTGAAATGAACTTGTCACTACTACTGGCGTTCGTTTCTTTGAATAACTTGAAACAGTCCACCGGACGATCGTGTAGTTCAGTGTGCTTTGTTTGTCTCTGAAGAAACGACTTTGTGCCGCTCTTTTAGTTGTAAGGTAATTGCGCCCTAACAGACTTGCACATATTTGATTGCTTCTACATTCCAAACATGACGATCGATAATCAAAACGTTATACTTTCAAACGAATTAAATAAATAAATTTTAATTGATTTCAACGTAAAACTATATAAATCACCTGAAACTGTCGAGTGGTGTAGTGGTCATAGAGAAAGTGTCAATCTTCCACCCGATTGCCAATTTCGGGGGGGGGGGGGGGGGGGTTGCTCGTGCTTCTTCAGGGGTGCCAAACTTCTTAAAATGTCGATGGTTACTTGTCCTGGATTCCTCCACACGGGGAGCATTTGATGCTCAACAAACCGATTAAGTGTTGGAGCATTTAGATCAAACACAAAATATTGCTAGAAAAGAAATATGTTTCAAGTGATTATAGCTTTTTATAGGGAATAGAAACATATATAAAGGTTTATGAATTTACGGACTTACCATTCGACCGCCTTTGATGACCTCGATGCACTCTAGTGGTACATCTGCTCACTTCAGGGCCTGAATAGGATACGTATCTCGTGTCAACACACCAATAGTGCAATTGAAACGACGGGCGTGTGCCGAGAAAGGTATGGAAATTCTCTCATTATGCTGTACATACCGCTCTGTTGGGATTTATGTCATAAAACTCGTAGATTGTAAATATAATCTATTGACCATTATTAATAAAGTGTTGTTATTGTAGTAATTGTTATTGATTAAATTATTAGTCTTGTCTTAATAACCCAAATCCAATAAACTAACATCCTAAGTTATTTAATGAGTCTTGAACAGTATGTAGAGACATATAGGGATCAATGTTCAAGATCAGCTTAAAAGGTCTATAGTATAAGGATAAGGTTGGGTACCTTATCCTGGTAACACTATTGATACGGCTCACTTTGTATTTGATACAAACGCAATGATTCAACGCATTCGTGTAGTTGACATGCGAGTAAGGGTATCCTATGCAATGAGTTTCCATAAGACCGGACCGCGAAATAGTAACCACTAGTGTAACTCCGTTAACTAGTTAGGTTTCTATTTCACTAGGATGATCTAGGTAACTTAGTCTTAATTCTGAGTGTGTTATGAACTCCTGTTCGCGAGGGATTGTCCTTTGATTTGTACGGGTGAGAGTGGCCAAATCGTCGACTCAATAAGCCATCATTTTGGAGACAAGACCGAGTGGGGAGCTGGGAACATAATTACACAAGATGGAATTCACTCATTCCCTACTTTAGGGTAAGTAGATGAGTGTTCCCTTAAATGGTGTCTTCAGGTCTTGAACAAATGGCTCTACCCTCTCCATGGCACGAGAGGGGTTTCTATTTATTTTTTATTTTTTATTTTTTTTGAAAAGGTAATGATAATATTATACAACAACAAGGAGGATCTCACAGTCTGAGGTCAAGGCACAAGATAAGAAATAAAACCAAAAGACAGGCAACAATCCGAAACAACAAAATATGACCAAAAAACAACAAAACCCAAAGACAGAGAAGAAAAAACAACCCCACATCCCTGGGACAAGCACAGAAACAAAAAACAACTAAGAAAATCAAAAGAGCGTGAAACGCACATACGGACAAGATAAAAATAAAAAGACTAGAGAACGACACCAACCAGATCAAACAAAAAGAAGAAGAAGAACAAAAATAAGCCAAACAAAAAAAAATAACAATAAAAAAAATAAAACCCCAAAGCCCGGGGACAAGCAGAAAATAAAAAACAAAAGAAAGCCACTAAATAAGACCATGAACATTTTCAGACCAAGAAGCAATACAAGCCCGAATGCACGATCAAATGAGCTGGAAAATAATCATAGGCTCACGAATCTGACTTCCATGAAGACGATGATTATGCTCCTGCCAAATGAAGTATATCGTAGCACACCAGTGAACACGCCACAACTTTGTCCTCACCCCCTTCCCAATGCCCTAATGACATATCCAAGACAACTCAACCCTCCAATACCCAATCCTATGAGAAGAGGACATGGTCCTAAGGATCCTACCAAATTTCCCACCCAAAAAGACAAGAAAAAAACATATGAACGTAGGAATAAGGAGAGCTGAAAAGAATAGAATAAAGTAGCAAGAAAGAAAGGTGCAAAGAATGTATTTCGAGTTTACAAATTAGCAGAATGAACTCATTAACGAGAATTCAAGAAGAATTATGAAATGAAAGAATAGACCTCTCTTTATCCGGACCAGTCCGTAGGACTATCCATTAGAGAATCAAACTATGTTCATTTCTTTTATAGGCTTGATTCTTTCATTGCTATTTCCCGGCTTTTTTGCTTCTTTTTCATACTTTTTCGAATATTGATAAATAACGATAATTGTATAAAAACAAGGCATTTTTCATGATTTCTTGCTGCTTTATAGGCTCAAAACCTAGGAATTCACTCTTCATATTCATTTTGTTTTTAGCTTCTTTCATTATCGTTAATGAGCTTCTTTTCTTTTCTTGACTTTTCACAGGTGCCAGTCCGAAGGACTCTCCATCAGGGAGAAGCGAAGCGCATTCAAAGGAGAGGTGCAAAGAAGAAAGAAGAGAATGGCGATCAGAAGATTGAGAAATCCATATTATGCGCCTCCTTCGGAGTGATCCTCTGGACTTTTTTATCCATTGAATTTCCCCTTATCATATCAATGAGACGACTGAGGCTATTTTAGTGGAATACTTTTTCTCAATATGAAAAGAGCCTAGTGGAGGTGAAAAGAATATTGAACTTGTCTTTCTTCTCTTAAATAATAGTCTGAATTATGTTATTAAAGGGATCTAGTCAGAGCTACGGTCTCTCCGCCGGTCGGTCTAGCTTTCAGTCTCCGATTTACCGATTCCCGGGATTGCATCTACTATTTGAGGTTCTTTCTGACTCTTGATCTAAGGACCTCTAAGAAAAAAGCCTAGGGCTCGCGTAGTAGGACATATTAAGCTAAGCTATGGAGGACCAATCCGGACTCCATAAAATCAGTGAATAAGGAATCCTTCCTTCCTTTCACTTCTTCTTTAACCTCTTCCTATATCTTGATTCTTCCTCTTCCTTTACCGCTCCGTGGGGGAAGTCTTCTTACTAGTCTTATTCAATTCCCTCCCAATCTACTTCGAGCTTTACCGGGTAGATATTTCCACCTGGAAGTCTAACTCTCACTGAGGCTTATGAGATGCCTGCCGATTTCAGCTGCCGATCCTTCGAATGACCTTGATTCTGACCCAGGGGACCCAACTCAAGAAAATGAGTTATTGCAAACGGAAAGGGCTAGTACTAGCAAGATGAGAAAAAGAGAATTACCTTGAAAAAAAGATCTTTCTTCGTCCTACCTTGCTGCTGAAACTGGGTCCGGCGCCCGATTCTTCGCTCCAGAAATTCAGAGTTTGTGCTTTCCCTTGAACTCTTCCTGGTACGGAGTGAGCATACTGGGAGCTCTTCTATTCGCCTTCATTCACGACGAGTTCTTTGATCATTCAAGACAGGTTTTTCATAGACGGGAAGTCCGTCCGCTCTTTCATGAGATCGTATTTTGCCTAAATGAAACTGGTCCCATGCGCACAATGTGAAGGACTAAAATGCCCGGAGATCCAGCCATCAAGTCTCACTTTGAATCTCATTCTTACGAAAGCGAGGCAGATTCTGAGAATGATGCCTCAACCCTTCCTCTCCTTCCTTGGTTAGCACCAGTCTTGAGACTAATCACCTTTGATCAATCCTTTCTATTTCCACTTATTTCATCCATTTCTTTTATTCATATACCATATTTCTCATAATCACTTTTCAAGCGAGGAAGAAGGAAAGAAAAAGAGGGCCACCTCAACCTAGCCTGGAGTCTAACCTGCCAAGCTTGACTTTCATATGTGATAAATGGTAGAGGTTCAAAGAAGATTTCATCCCCACCTGCGCCGCTTTGGATCTGTGCGCATATGGTTAAGACAGGGAATTTGGACTCCACTTCCGAGAAGTCATCTGGCCTCGCCCCACTACGCGGGAGAGAAAGCACTCCACCATATACTAAATGGAAGGAAAGAAGAAAGGGTAAATGAGGACATTTTACCGCGTAGTGGGTCGCCCACCCTTCACTCTTGTCTTCCTTGTCGGTGGATTGGGCTTATCGCTTCGATTGATTCCCATGCGTATGAATGATATACGCTACTTGGTGGTGGGGGTCGGGGTGAGGTCAAACCTCTCTCCTCGCACCAGAAAGTCCATGGAACTCACTTAATCCATATCCCTAGCATGAGTCGAGTCAGAGTCTGAACCTGCTTAAGCAGCCTAACTCCTCGTCTTTTCTCCTTCAATCTCTTCTGGGTCGAGACCTATCTTTGGGATTGGGATATAGTCTTCTCACCGCTCGGACTCTACAACTAAAGAAAGAGAGCGTGTACAGTCTCCTCTCTCAACTTATAGAACTCCTTCTCACCGGTCGGACATGCCCTTTCAATATTCTTTTCACCTCGTATTCCTTTTCTCTTTTTAGCGGTAGTCTGAGACTTTTCTATCCATCCAGCCCTTTACGAACTGAAAGACCTGAATGTAAAGAGAAATCGCAAGTCTTTTTCTTTCCTCAAGCCTATTCAGCCGGGAGCTTCGGATCTTTGGGGATGGAGATTCAAGATTTCAGAGTCTCTATTGATAATACGCGCGTCCTCCTTTCCGAGATTCATGCCTAAAAGAGATGATATGATGGTAGAGGACTACCTCGACATGACCTTTCCTATACTAGGATTGAAGATAGGGGGGAAAGACTTCACAGAGAAAGGTTAGCTAATCATTCCATTGATAAGGCGGGCGGTGATTGATATAGGGTCAGTGTGCCGGTTCGGAGGATCATAGAGGGGGTCTTCCCATTAGGAAGGGATATACTTGCTTGGTATATAACCCGGGGAGGAATTTCTTCAGCGGATCTCAAGTAAGTTCGAAAGCCAGTCCCCACACCAGAGGAGCATAAAGAAAGCGAGCAGGGCCAGTAGTAGATCCATGATCAGTACCAAGTTCTATACTCAGCAGCATCAAGGAAGGTTGAAGCATCACTAGAGACATAGGTGGGAAGATATGATCCACCAGTAGCATCTAAAGCATACCTTCCTGCAGCCGCTTCAGTCCTTTCTGTTGATGGAGCAGTGAATTAAGCACTTTCAGTTGACCGATAGTGATGCTGGTAGATCTGCTACCTACGCCTTGCCTTGATGCTGATGCCTATAGCTTTCCCTGGTATCGCTCTCTAAATGCTGGGTCTACTCTTGCTGAAACGACTTTCAAAGGGTAAACCATAGGAACTACTGCATCTGGCTCTGCCACTGATGGATCATATGCTGCTCTAGCCTCTGCTAGCTCTAACTAATCTCTTTTCTCTCGATTTGAAAGCAGGTTCAAAGAATTTGAGTTGGTATTCGAGCTAAAGCTCCTAGAAGAACTCGCGATAAAAGGCATGAGTAGCTGATCTTAAGCATTTCAAAGAGCTAAGACTGGTATTTACCCTTATGGCATTTCACTGACATTCTACCATTGAAAGAGCGGATACTTGCATTCGAATACAAAGATTGAAGAATTGCTGGTACTAGGCCTTAAAAATAATACGGAAAGCCTATCTTCTTCCTCTTCCAGAATTTGAAGGCAAGTAAAGCACTAAGACAAAGCAGCAATAAGACAAGTTTCAGACAACCGGCGGGCAAGTAATGGCACCTTAGAAAAGGCGGGGGTATACCCTGGGGGATTGAAAGTTGTATATATATACTAAATCATAGAACAAACATATTATATTTATGATATTTATATATACACTAAACTATAAGCAATTTAAAAGTGAAATTCAAATGCAATTTGAATGTGAAATTCATATTCAATATCGAATTCGATAAAGACTGTCAACCTTAAATTTACTAAACTTGAATGTATTCAAATTTAATCTAAACCCTAAACCATTGTTCAATATAATGTATTCAAATTTAATCTAAACTCATGCATTTTCCTAAATTCATACATTATTTAAATTTATATATTTTTCTAATTACAATAAAAAAGATATACATACATATATATACACTAAACTATACATACATATACACAGATTAAACACATATATATACATACACCCTAAACTATACATACACATTAAACTACACATACATATACATATACATCAAACATATATATACATAAAACATTAAACTAAAAATACATATACATAGACCCTAAACATAGATATACATACACATTAAACTAAAAATACATATACATACACCCTAAACATATATATACAAACACATTAAACATATACATAACACATACACATTAAACATATATATACATACACATTAAATTATACATACATGTACATATACATTAAACACATATATACATCCACATTACATATACATACACCCTAGACATATATATATACATACACCCTAAACATATATATATATACATACACTTTACACATATAAATTCAAAAAAGAAAAAGAAAATAACCTAAAGTCGATGGCGGCAAAGAATTCGATGGTGACGATGGCGGCGGCAACGGCAACGGGCGACGAAATCTTCTTCTCTCCCTCTCGATTTTTCTTCTTCTTATGTGGGATTGTGAATAGGTTTTGTGTAAAAATAGGCTACATTTTCTCCGATGTATGCGAATCGGAGAAAGAAACGTTCCACGATGTCAACAACAGGGGCGTCGCGAAAAGTTAAAATATCAATTTATTATTGTCACTTTTTGCGACGTCATTCTTCATCATGTCGCAAATTATCTTCAGGTTCCACGACGTCATTCTCCATCACGTCGCGAATTATGTTCACTTTCCGCGACGTCAACTACCCCACGTCGCGAAAAGTGGAACATTGAATTTATTATTTCAACTTTTCGTGACGTGAGTCAAATAAACGTCGTGGAAGGTTTAAACATGTCGTTTCAAATTCAACTTTTTGCAACGTCTATCTGACACACGTAGTGGAAAGTTGAAACGTGTCGTTTCAAATTCAATATTTTGTGATGTCTATCTAACACACGTCGCGAAAAGTTGAAACGTGTCGTTTAATATTCAACTTTTCGTGACGTCTCTCTGACATACATTGCTAAAAGTTGGAATGTGTCATTTCATAATTGACTTTCTGCGACGTAAGACAGATAGACGACGCAGAAAGTTTGAAAATAAATCAAAGATTACTTTTCGTGACGTCCACACGTCGCGGAAAGTTTACTTATTAAACTTAATTTTACACTTTCGTCGACGTTGTTTGTGGTGTCGCGATTGGTCCAATTTCTTGCAGTGCCCTCTCCTGCCATAGAGAGGTTAGAGCCATTTGTTCAAGTTCTGGAGACACCATTTAAGGGAACATTCATATACTTATACCCTAAAGTAGGGAATTGGTGAATTCCATCTTGTGTAATTATGTTTTCAACTCCCCACTCGGTCTAGTCTTTAAAATGATAAGCTTATTGAGTCGACGATTTGACCACTCTCACTCGTACAAATCAAAGGACAATCTCTCACGAATAGAAGTTCATAATTCACTCAGGATTAAGACTAAGTTACCTAGGTCATCCTAATGAAATAGAAACCTAACTAGTTAATGGAGTTACATCTCGTGATTACAATTTTGCGGTCTGATCTTATGCAAACTCATTGCATAGGATACCCTCACTCACATGTCATCTACACGAATGAGTTGTATCCTAGTGTTACTAGGATAAGGTACCCAACCTTATCCCTATACTATAGACCTTTTAAGTTGATCTCGAACATTGATCCCTGTATGTCTCTACGTACTGTTCAAGACTCATTAAACATCTTAAGATGTTAGTTTATTAGATTTGGGTTATTAAGACAAGATTAATAAAATAGTTAATAACAATTATTATAATAATAAAACTTTATTAACAACTGTCAATGGATTATATTTACAATTTACGAGTTTTAGGACATAAATCCCAATGGATAATAGGGAAGGAGTTGACTATGAAGGAAGGGGTTATTTTACCCATATGTTACTTATTGCTCTTTAAATATCATTGATCCTCTAATGAACAATTAGTTTATAATCCTACCATAAACATTTTATAGCTCTCGAGCCAATGGGAGGGTTAGACCACATTGTTTAAATTCTGAAATCAGCACTTGAGGAAAGAACATATCTACTTTTCCTTGTATGTGGAAATGAGTGAATTCGTTCTTGTGATGTTATGTTTCTAGCTCCTCACTTGACATTATTTCCAAGATGGTATGTATATTGAGTAAGCAATTAAGATTACTCTCACCCAAACAAGTCAAAGAATAATACTCACAAGCAGAAACTCATAACCTAACTCAGGATTCGAATTGAGTTACTAGGTTATCTATTGAAATATTTATCTTTACAATTAAAAGTGTTATAACTAGAGATTTCTTATTTCGCGATATGGTCTCATATATGCAATCTAATTGCACACGATACTCTACTCACATGTCTCCACATGAACAATTCAGATCAATTCATTTATAATAGTTACAACTTTTGTAACACTTACAAAGTGAGATCGTATCTATAGTGTTACCATGATAAGAAAACCAACATTATTCAGATACTATAAATCTTTCAAACAATTATTTGAACATGATTCACTAGTATGTTGACTACATAATGTTCAAGTTTTATGTATTAGTCTTAGATCTTAGTTTATTGGATCATGGATCATTTAAAATAATTAACATTTATTTTTAAATAAAATCTTATTATATAGATAGATAGATAGAGGACATAAGTTAATCTTTAAAAACAAAAGTAGAAATAAGTTAGAAAGAAAGAAGATGAGAAGTTGTCTGTCTTGATTGTTTATTTATCTTCTTTGTTACAGTTTTTTTTTTTTTTTATAATTACTAGTAATTGACACATGCATGGCACGTATACTGTGTAGCTTTAGATTATAGTGTAAACATTGCATGTCTATGTTTAGGTTGTGCTAAATTTAAAAGTAGAAAATTTAAAATGTAATCACCGACGGATTTAGTATAGGCCCAGGAGACTGCCCCCTCAACTTTATTGTCTTTATATAATATGTATAAACAAAACTAATTAATATTAATTATTTGTAGGTAGTTTAGTGGTAACTGTGCTTGTTAGCCCCCCTTCCAACCAGACTTCAAGTCTTCTCTATCTAATAGAATTAGATGTACACGGGAAGAAGTTACAATAATTAGATTAAAATATAGAATTTAAATGTAAGACTTGCCTATATCAAAAATGTTTTTTTTATAAACAATTTGTTTGTTGTACAATTTGAAGGTAACTTATTATCACCTATATGGGTTTGATGCAAACTTTTGTTGTCTTCATTGAAATTTCTCTAGATAGTGCAACATAAAGTTGTCCATGAAAAAACACATTTTTAGGAATATATATTCCAACGT
The DNA here is from genome assembly GCA_025688845.1 of Cucumis hystrix. NCBI lineage: Eukaryota > Viridiplantae > Streptophyta > Magnoliopsida > Cucurbitales > Cucurbitaceae > Cucumis > Cucumis hystrix. The sequence continues at coordinate 1,506,692 of CM046894.1, forward strand.
TAGAAATTGTTTGTCCTTGTGGTTTGTTAATTGTCATTGCAAAACATAAACGAATGGAGAATTGTTTTCTCTTAAACTTGAATGGATATCCATTGTCATTTGATGGGCTTAATGGTATTCGTGGAAGAAAAACTTGTTTTCGTGCATGATCACTCATTGCTTGATTCTCCATGATTTGTTGAAAGACTTCAACTCTATAATCAAACAATAGGATTTAAATGTTGGCACTCTTTAAATCAATAGACTTCCAAATATAAAAGTTTTGAAGATACACAGAAATATTGGTAGGAAAAAAAAAATCAAGGAAGTCTTTTATATAGTAGAAAAAAATGTTACAAAGTATAATTAATTCAAAAAGTTTCTCAATCTTGGGACCTATGGGTTATGGGCCCACCACGCTTCCTCTGCGCCACTGATTAATTGATATTAGAAAAATTGTAATTGATGACCATTTTATTAATAATAATTAAAGATATAACAACATTTTTAAAAAGCTGCAAATATAGCAAAACTATCGTTGATAGACTCCTATGATCTATCAGTGATAGACTTTTATCATTGATAGAATTTGACAAATTTTGCTATATTTGTAAATTTTTTAAAATATTGCTATATTCTTAATTATTTTGAATCTAATTGCTAAATTTGCAATTATCCCTTGATATTATTTGATAATTATTATTTTATAAATATAATAAATTGAAAAAATCACCCTAAAATATGACAGTAGTTGCAATTACAACGTTAAACTTTTAATAACAATAACTAAACCCTTAAAGTTGTAAATGGGTGTTAAAATTGGACTCTCAAGCTTAGAATTGAACTCATAAATGATAAAAATTGCATCCTTAAACTTACATAATCAATACAATCATATAAGTTGAGGATTTTATTTTAAAACTTATATAAGTTATTTGGTGATTTAATTTTTAATTTTAAAAGTTTAAGGGTATAATTGCAACTACCATCATACTTTGGAAGTGGTTTTTGTAATTTGCCATAAAATATTTTATGAGTGCATTGATATCCACGGGATGGATTTTAAAAAATAAAAATATAATTGCATGCTTAGCACCTAAGTTTTCAAAACATGTGTGTTGACAAAGATTTTTAGAAAATGTTTCAAAAGTAATCAAATTTTGAAGGGATATTTTCAAATATAGAAAAATGAACCAAAATAATAAAATATTGCAAAATTTCAAATTCCGTCAATGATAAATATTGATCGATATCGATAGACTTCTATGAGAGTGTATCATTGATAGAGTATGAAAATTTGCTATATTTTACAAATACTTTTAATAGTTTTGTCATTACAATAATTTTTCAGTTTTGAACTAGTTGCATATAACTCGCATAATGAGATGGAATAATAGTGAGAACTACTTTGAGACTTTTATGTAATACATATTAGGCATAAGAAACCACTCTGTTTGAGCATCAAGTCAGTTCATTGTTTCAACACCCGACTACCATAAGAAACCAAAGGGAAAGAGGAAGGATGCTTAAGGGGAAACCAAAGGGCCTTTCCCCAAATCTCTCACAAGGCTTTTGGTTTTAATTTTATAGTAATAACAAAATGTTTTGACATAATAAATATATGTGTTTGGAAAATGATGTTTTTTTAAAAATGTTTTCGAATCCATTAATCCAATCAATCCAAGTCCAAGTTCTAGAAATAATTGTATATATGTATTGTATTTGTGGTTTTAAAATTCAAATTAAAATCCATAGTTGTATTAAATAAATATACCAATTATTCACAATTAAATTATGTCTTATTATAGATTCAATTCAATTTTTTTCTTAAGGTTTAAAGTAGCGTGTTATATAAACTCTCTAACTTTATTTACGTATGTCAAAATGAATATAACTCAACTGGTACAATTGTTGTACTATCAACCAAGCAAAGATTTGATTCCCCCACACCATATATTATTACGAAAAGAAAGAAAATAACTCTATTGATGTCTTTAGGTGTAACTGACATATTGTTTGTAAACAAACTTATATACAAAGATACAAATAAAAAGATTAGGATAAAATGTTCAAATAACCCGAGCATGAAAAGACTATGTATGGAGTGCATGTTTTTGGAAGTTTGGATTTAAGAAGCATGTCGTAGGAGTTCATGCTTATGAAGTGCAAATTTACGAATCTTGAGCTTGTGAAATATTTTTTTTATATTTAATATGTGGTTAGATTTTAGATTTGTTCAAGTTTTTCATCCTTATTATATTAATATCGTTAAGTTTGAAACAAACAAAAAAAGGGGAAGAATTTGACTAAGATTATAATTTTATTGATTTTTTTTTTGTTTGGATAACTTCATATTTTGATTTTATCAGGTTTTACACTTAAATAATTTAAATTAGGACTTTCAACATATTCTAAACAAATATATTACATAATTACACAATTGCCCACAAAAGTTTGACTTCATTTATTTATTTTTGGCATTCTTTTACTTTGTAATAATAATATAGACATTTTTAAATATAGTAAAATATGTAAAAAATATAACAAAATTTTACATTTTATAATTATTAATGTTTATTAGTGACTATTACTGACATTGATAGACACGGTCGATAATAGACATTGATAAACTTCTATTGATGTCTATCAATAACGATGATAGACACTAATAGAAGTCATTGATAAAATATAAAATTTTGCTATATATTATAAATATTTTCTAACATTTTGTTATTTATAAAAAAATCTTTAATAATAATAATAAAGATGTAAGGAATTTTTAATTTTTTTTAGTGAGGAACTTTATGAAACAACTTTTCTCAGAACCTTTACAAGTGACCTATAGATAGATGAGGAAAAATAGAAGAAAATATATTAAGTCTCCGCAAAGAAATGAAACATTAATGTTAAAAAAGAGAAAGAAGAGTGAGAATTAAAAAAGATAATCTAATAAACAATAATAATTTTAAAAATTAATGTTTTAGTTGTTGGGGTCGGAGGTTGGTACTCGACATTCACCGAAAGTGGTGTTTGGAGGTTGGCCGATGAACTTTCTTAGACTAAATTAGAAAAGTAAACGTGTAACCAACGAATTTAGATATTGTATACTTATCCTACCTATGAGAAAGAGTAGAGAGAGCCTCCGCTTCCTAAACCCTTCCTTCATGGAGGGGTTGGACTTAGGATGCTTAACCCTCCAAAGAAACACCCTTTAGTAGTATCACATCTATCGTTTTTAACCAAAAAAGTTTAAGATATGAAATTGTTCAGCAGACGAAAATTAAAGATTTAAATTCCAAGGCAACAGTTAAATTATCAGTATCACACATGTTTATCGTAAAAGAGATTAGAACATTAGACTCGTTACAATCGTAGTCTTACTATTTTTCTTTCCAATGATCTGACTTGTTAATTGTGACATCACATACGGATTAAATCCAAAGTTGGCACAAATATCCAAATCCCCATGTCTCTCGTGAATGATGTTCTTTAACTAGATATAGGATCTACCCCATGTCTCCCAGTCTTTGCAAACTCAACGAAAATCAATCTTCCATCAATAATCTGCATCATTTATCCAAACAAAACTTACGAATCTCCTTAACAATTGACCCAACTAAAAATACAATCCATGATTCCAAACTAGCTACCAAAACTAGCATATTGGTTAAAAGCTCATATTACTCAAACCCAATAGATATCCATGTTGCAGGCGTTGTTTTAACAAAACCCAATTGAAATGAATTCCCAATAATAAAAAAATTCAAACAGAACCAAATTCCAGATGCGATTAATGTAAATAAGATATATAATCTCAGTCAGACATTTCGTCGAACAGGTTATGTGCGTAAGCAGGGGAGGACACATACCCTGCCATCCATGGCTTGAAGAGCCTTCTTCGCCTCATGGGATTGAAATGTGATGAAACCAAACCCTTTGGGCCTCTGGGTTTTCGGATCACGAATTAGCCAAGCCGAAGAAATTGGAATTTTCCATTGATGAGAAAAGAGATTGAAACTAAAACCGATTAAGGAGGAGATATATACTTTTAGAGATCGAACCGAAGGGTGAAAACAGACTCTTAAGTCATTCGATCGTTGTGTATGATGATATTCTGTGCAAAAAAAGAAAAGAAAAATCACTATCAATGGAGAAATTGATGAGAAACCATTTCTATGAAATATTTGAGTGAGAGAATGAGAGAGAGGGCTAGTCTGATGAACAGCTCCGAGCCAAGTCTGTTAGCCATTCCTTCCAAATCCCAATTGGCCATTTTGCATCTTTTCAATTCACTAGTTGGTAACACTTCCGTACCTTAATTTTTCATTTTATCTCATTAATAAAAAGAGAGTGATTAATTACACCAACAATATGAATTTATATTTATTTACTCATGATTTTTTAAAATACATTTTTCAGTTCATTTTTTTTAGAAATGTCTTAGTCAATACTTGTTATATGTGTACAAATTGAATGAGTTCAAAGATAAAAAAGTTTTGATACTATGACTATGAAACAATTACATATCGAATGTTTAGATTGATTGGAATTTTGGACGTCAACATTAACTTGATTATTATTTGAACATTTGTGCTAATTCTATATATTTTATGTATTTCCACCTTATTCAAGAAATATAATTACTTAACAAGTTTTCCAAGGATTATAGTTAGTTATTGCTTTGAAATGAATAATTAAATTTAAATGAAAACATATCATTAAAATAAAACAAATAGAAAAGACAATTTTTTTTCTTCGATCCCTCCATTATAAGATCCATAATATATTATTGCGGTAAACACATTCTACATCTTTACATCAAAAGCATACTTAATTAGAAAGCAATAATTAAAAATTGAAAAACCTAGTTCTTTGACATCCTCATTCCACTTTGTTATTTTTTGGAAATAACGCTTCTAACCGTTCTGTCTTTATTCTCTTAATTTTACATTCTTCATCCTTGAATCGTCATCAATTTCTCTGCATCTTTTTTATTGGGTTGATTGCTTGCTCCTAGGCATCACAAAAATCTGATGAAGGTTCGTAGGCTTTTATATAGCCTTGGCTCACAAATCTTTATTTAAACTTGTTGGAAGACAAATTTCTTCACACTCTTAATTTTTTGTTGTGACTTGTGAACATAAATAGAAAAGAAAAATAATGAGATATTTATACTCAAAGATTTGAAAAAAATAGTAATTTGAAATGTTAAAATAAATACAAAATAGTTAATATGAGAGAATGATATGTGAATAGTTAGGAGATAGATGGATGTGAATGATTTTAGAGAAATTTTAATGATATAATTAATTGAAGAAAAAATGTTAAAATTATTAACATTAAAGTATTTATTAATAATTAATTTTAAATTTAAAAATAAATAAATAAACAAATTACTATAAAACGAAAATAGGAAACAAATAGATCTAATAAGAAGAAAGGCAAAATTGGAAACAACATATTTTTTGTTTTATATTTTAAAAGTAGCACAATTTTAGAAAACTTATAATTTTGTTTTTCTCGTGGTTAATCTCGACTGATATTGACCTTGAGATTCTTTCCAAATTAAAAAAAAAAAAAAATCTTTGAAGGAAATTTATTGGTCTCTCTCAACCGAGAGCATTTTCATTAAAAATTTGTAACACAAACTTTGGATATTGGAGTAATTTTTGCTAACAAACTGTTGTCCTTGAGAACATCAACAAGAACAACCTTAAAGAAATGGGGAGCTCTTGTTCAAGAAATTCCACATTATTCTTCCTCCTATGACTAAAAATTGAACTTCAAACTAATCTACATTATATTTGTGTTAACTTTAAGGAAGTCTTTATGGTGTGTCTATCAAACAAGTCAACCAACAACCTTTGCGATTCAATAGACCAACGCAATCTTTTCATCCGATGAAACATAAAAATCAAGTCTATTATTGTAGGAATAAGCTATGAGGTTGAACTCAACTTGCTGAATAAAAAGTTCAACAATTTTCTTCTATATATTGACTTCTAACACCAAAAAAGTGATGGAGGAGCTTCCACTTTGGTCATCTTCGGTAATTTATGCTAATATTTTTCTAAAAATGACTAAAAACTGTCTAGGTCTTAGTTTTTAGTTTCCATTTTAGCTTATGTCTTTAAACTTGGGGACATCTCGAGCAATCTTAGCCTGAGATCATATTACACAATGGTAATGTTTTTTTAGCTTAGGGCCATATCGGGGCAACTTTGGCACGAGATCATTGACATAATTGCTTTTGTTTTTCAGCTCGATGCATCTCAGGGCTACAGTGACATGTGAACAATTAACCTAAATGCTTATGTTTTCAACTTGGAAACTCTTGCGGCAATTTTGGCCTGAGAAGAGTTAACATCAATTTGAAATTTTTAATAAAAAAACGCATGATCTTGGTGACGCACTCAGCCAAGAGAGATCGAGAAATTTTCTTCAAAGAGTTTTTTAACATTTGGGAAGAATCTCGGGGTTGATCTCGACCGAGATTGACCCCGAGAAAAACAAAATTTCTAGTTTTCTAAAACCGTGCTACTTTTGAAATATAAAAACCAAAATAGTGATAGTTTTGTCAATTTTCTTTCGTGAAATGTGTTTGTGACTGTGACATTTTGCTTTCGTCGTAATTCATTGTCACTATCCCATCTTGTTAATGTGATTACACGTTTATCATTCTAACTCGATTTTGTCTTTTTCTAGTGTGTATTTTTTTTTTCTTGAAAAAACTGAATTGAACAGTTATAAATGATAATTTTATTATGATGTATTATTAATCATAAATACTTGTTAAAGAGTCATCTGTAAAAAAAACCTCTTAGATTTGAAAGAAAGATGGTACAAAATATGAAAACAAAGTTATATTTCATGTTTTCAAATATGTTTAATATAACAATATTTCAATTTTAGAATTATAGTTTGAGCCATTGTAAACTAGATGTAGTTACCTATTTAGTGAACAATAAACTATTGTTATTTTTTTTCTTCAGATATCTTGTGTTAAAATAACTGTAAACTTATTATTTTGTAACATTTTGTAATTTATAAAATAAAAAAAAACAAATCCCCTAGATTGAAAAAAGTAAAATATTGTAGGTCTTATGGTTCATAATTAAAAATTGCCCTTTATGATTTGACAAAAGCTTCACTCTTTAAGAGCATTTAACATATCATGGAAAGTATAGGTAAAGTTACATTAAATCCTAGCAACTAAGATTTAAAGTTTACAAGGAGTAAATTTAAATTTGGAATTTAACCTAATTTATAATACATTACTTAATACAATTTTTTAACTTTTCAAAAATTAAAATTAAAATTAAAGTTATTTAAGTTATTTAATAATTATTTTGGGCCCATTTTCATTGTTTTTTAGGCCCAAATGTTAGGGTTTTGATCAATTTATAATGCTCTCCAAACCCTACGCCCATTCTTTGAAGCCGACGCCTCCATCTTCCATTCAGGTATATCTCCTCCCTAGGGTTTTCCCGTTTTCTCGTGTTCTTCTTATCGTGTATTTTGTTTTGATTTTTTTTTTCTTCTGGTTTTGGTTTCTGTTTTACTTTTGTTAGAAATCCATTGAAGTTTTTATTTGGAAGGATGGTGAGAGTTAGTGTTCTGAACGATGCTCTTAAGAGCATGTACAATGCCGAGAAGAGGGGGAAACGACAGGTCATGATCAGGCCGTCTTCTAAAGTCATCATCAAGTTTCTTCTGGTTATGCAGAAGCACGGTTTGTTTCTTTGATTTGACTTCATCTTTGCAATTTCTTTTCTCTACGTCATCTGATTTCATCCTCTGTTTTTTTAATGTTTAGGTTATATTGGTGAATTTGAGTTTGTCGATGATCATAGATCTGGAAAAATTGTTGTTGAACTCAACGGCAGGCTGAACAAATGTGGGGTTATTAGTCCTCGTTTTGATGTGGGTGTTAAGGAAATTGAAGGTTGGACTGCCAGGTTGCTCCCTTCCAGACAGGTTAGTGCGTAATACCTTTCACTTTTGTGAAATGCGATTGTGAAATTTAGGGATTTCACTGGAGATGTCAATAGTTGTTAAATGATCTTGTCATTTAGATTGTCTTAGATTCTAAATCTGGCTAGTTGGATATCGTAGTAGATGCACATGAAAGAGTAGTATGATTACTTTTCCATTGATTAACAAGTGCTCTGAAGTGGCTGCTTAGTTTTGCGAACGTTTAAACCCACATTTTTTAAAGCTCGAAACATAATAAGGCGCAATAGTCTTATGTGAAGCATGCATGCCCCATAAGGAGAGTAAACGAGAGTGAGCATGGTTGGGGTGGAAATGTGAAAAAAAAGCCCCAAACACAATTTTTTTTAATCTTTGTTAATGCAACAACCCTACTTGTTATTCCATGGCACAAAGCTTTGTGCCCTGGGGCTTTGGGATGGTTCTGTGGTCGTCCAGAGGGCTTTTAAAATACTAGTTTAGATAAAAGTTTGGACTATTTTACTTTTGAATTATCTTTTATTTTCCATTGTAGGTGCTGGCTATGTAAAGATTTGCTTAGTAACATGATTTTTCAATATATGGTAATGATCTGTTTGATGAAATTCATAATATGCAGTTTGGATTCATTGTGCTGACAACATCTGCTGGAATTATGGATCATGAAGAAGCAAGAAGGAAGAATGTTGGAGGCAAAGTTCTTGGTTTCTTCTACTGAACATGGTTTTGAGCATCCATTATGGAGTTTTGACATAGCTTTCAAATAGTACTACATTTTCTCTCGGTAAAGAAAGATCCTTATCCTGTATTGATGATTAGATTTTGTGTTGCCAGTTTCTCATTTCTTAAGTTAATTCCAAGGAAAATTTTATTGTTTTCGTGAAGACGTTTTGGTTTTTTTAATTATATTGGAAGAGAACTAGTGCTTTCTAATTTCTTGCTACCTACCCTCCCGACTCTGTTTTCTGTCACTTGTGTTTTCAAGTTCAATAATAGTTATCTGAGAGATACCCGGAGCAGCCCTTTTAAAACTTTACTCAAACTTCTAGAAATGTTATAATTGGAGTCATTGGAGTCTTAGACTTACAGTTTTAGAAATTAGACTGCGATGGATAAAAATTGAGCCCTAAAGCTTGAACCGAACAATTGTCACAATTTCTACCTTGTAAGTTTCAGGGTTTAATTTTAACACTAGTATAGGCTTGAGGTGCTTTAGGGGATGGTCTTTTGCAAGTTTGCCATTTTTGTTCCATTGTGATGATCTATGATGGTTAACTGAATCGAAAAGTCTGCTAGGGAACTTTTTCAATTGATGGGCTGTTTGCAATGAATTTCTATGCCCTTGCCCTTGTAATGTTGATTCAAACATACTCGGGATGATAGATCATTGCAATCACATTTCAGATTCTCTTGTGAAAATTGAAATACTCTCAAGGTATTAGAATTGGGTCAATTTACATTTATCTCGATTGACATTACAACATTTCTATTCTATTTAGTAGGTGTTTTGTATATTTTTATTGAGATAGAACATGTGTTCATCGTTACTCTCTTTTGTTTTGTTTCTACACATGTTAGTATTTTGTTCAACTAGAAAATTTATGATCATCTTCTCCGCCGTCTATAATATATATCATGGATGTCTCTAAAAGAATGGGTTCCTTGATTCGGTTTTTACTAGGCATATGTGAATTGATCATTGAGGTGTAGGAGGGGGAATTTTGATTATTGTAGGAGGCACATTGTAGGATTGACAAATGGGTGGGTGGGGTGAGGGTGATTTTCCATCCCTTGAATTGCAGTGTGTTGGGTGCGGGTTTCCGGTGGGAAACATCACTCGAACATAAAATTTATTAAAATTGTTTTGCTTACCTTATTAATCTCACATTTTTGTTTATTATAAATACCATAATTTTCTTCCTTATAACTTAATTACTTAATTTTACCAATTTAGAGTTTGTTTATATAAATGAAAAAGACAAAAGATTAAAAAAAGAAAAAAAAAAGAAAAAGGTTACATCACATTTAAAAGGGCTGTTTTCTTTTTCCATATTTTCAGTACATATTTTCCATAAGGGCTACTATAGCAAAATAAAATTTTAATTTATACTCCAAAGTTTACTCTAATTTAAATATTAAGCTAATAATTATGTTAATTTAAACTCTAAATTAATTTAGAAAGAATTAAATTAGATTATCAATTTAGTTTAGTTTAAACTTAAACTTATATAAATAAATGTATTAATTTATAATTTATATCTTTTATTATAGGGTAGGGTTTAAGGATATAAATTGATATTTGTATAAAATATAACAAAATTTTAGATTTTATCCGTATTTATCAATGATATTTATCACTGATATAATAAGTCATTTAAATTATTATTTTTTTTGTACATGTTTGTTAAATTTGTCCTTTCAGCAATTTCTTAAATAAAATATATTTAATATATTGGTATATAGAGCTATTTTTAAATATTACAAAATGAATAATTTTTTTTATAAAATATTGTAAAATTTTGGATTTACCCCTTGTAGACTTATATGTTAAACATTGTCTATAAATATATTAAATTTGGCTGTATTTTATAAATATTTTCAAACTGTAATTTTTTTAAATATATTTAAGAAATGGAAGGGGAATAGTCTTCCCATCCGTGCCCCATATTTTCTTTTTGGTCAATCCTACTAGTTTCAAGAATGTTTCTATTTCATTTGTTTTATTATAGGTATCTCAATTTGTGCTTTTAGTTAGGAATTTTTTTTGGTTGTGAAACTGACTATTTTCATGAAATTTAAACATAAGTGATAATTAATTGTTAAACTAAATTTAAAATAATCGTAATGAATTGTATGAATTAATTTGCTATTAAGTTTTGAAGTTTAATGTTTACACACTATAAGTTGCACACAACGTTTTTCAAATGAAATCTTGCAAAGATTGTAAATTAAATATTTGGTCTATATATCTATAGGTTGATGTTAAAGAATGGAGCTCCACCAACTTCAATAATATTCACCGTTAAACTTTACATATTTATGGAGAATTTTCATTTCTTATCTTTAGATTTTTTTCTCTCAATAAATTTTTCCTAACTCTCAACTAAATAACTCTACAAGAAATACTACTTCTTAACTCTGTCATATTAATTCTAGACTTGAAAGAATTCAACTCGATGCCCTTAAACATCCTCCTAACAAAAATAGGAGTATAGAGTTTTAAGTTTACAAATCTCATTTTTTTTTAAAGGATGTTTCAAATTTTGCAACCAAACAACCCTTTATTTTTAAAAATTATTTCAAGGACTAAGATATGATATGTAACCTCTACTAAATAAGTCATTGACTTCTCTTCTATCTTGGAGTATTTGTCGAACTAACTTCCATTTTCATATATTCAATCTTACAATAATGGTGAAAAGTTTGAATCTCTAAATCTCGATCCCTAATTGTTGTAAAAAAAAAAGCACACATATTTTATATCAATGCATTAAACTAGAGTGTGATTTCATAGGCTAATTAACATAACAACCCAATAAAATGAGTACTCATGGGCTAAGGTTAACCTGGATTGAAAATGAGTTAAAAGGTAGCTGATCAATAAGCATAGGTGAAGTTGATGAAACAAATTAAAATGTTCTTCATAATCTATCTTAAAAAACTTAGTACATGAATCCTTAGATATTGTTGTAATGTGAAGTTTCTTAGAAGTATCATTATTTCACAATGCCATGCATCTTTATCTAATATTTTTAGTGTTTTCTTTTGTGGAATTTTCAATTGAGAAAAAGCTACAATATATAATACCATTTAAACAATATAATATAATTGAACACTTGCAACCAAATTATGAACTTTTTCAGGTAGATCATATAAGTAGAGAACATATAAATTATTGATCAGGTAATAAATAACAAAAATGATCATCAAAGCCAAAGTTCTTTTTTTTTTTTTTTTTTTTTTTTTTTAAATAATAATAATAAGAAGAAGTAGAAGAAGAATAAGCAGTCATGTAGGAAGAAGAAAAACAAAATACCAAATAACTCTCTTCCTCCTATGATCGCCAACAAAGTAGCTTTAACTTGGTCCGATTTCATTATTTTGTCTTCTAACGTCATCTTTATATATATATATATATATCGTACGTTTTCTAATATGCCAAAGAGTATTCGTTGCCCAAAATGAAGCACGTGATCGAACAATTGTCGTTATACGATCACGATCCACGTTCACATTTCTTCACTTCGGAGTCATCGATCCAGCTCCCATATAAAAACGTTTGAGAAGCCATGGATACGTCAAGCTACAACATAGAATAAAAGGGATGAAAGGGGAAGCCATGTGAAGATGATGATGAACAATGTGAAGAGAGATTAGAAGGGAATTAGGTTTTAGAGAAAAAATTGGGAGAAATGGGAGATGGTGGGGGGTTGGTTTTGATGTTGTGGAAGAATAGGATCTTCTAAGCATATGCTTCAAAGCAATAACTAGTTGGTCCATTTTCTCTCCACTTTATACTAACTTTTTGTTTATTTAATTATTAATCACATGTATATATGTGCCAAAAAGTGGTAAACCTTAACCTTAAAACATTTCTTGTGTTATTAATTATTTCACCTTAAAGTTTTGATATATATATATTTATTTATTTATTTAAATATAATTTACACCTAATTCTTATAATCAATTAATGACGCCATTTTTAGTTTTTAAAAATTAAATCTTGTAGAATGATTTTCGTCTTTCTAATCCTTAGCCAAATTACAAAAGCATAAATTAGTTCAAAAAATTAACTATTTTTCTTTAAAAATTTAGTTTGTTTTTTAAAATATTGATACAAAGTACATAAAAGAATAATACTTTTAAGGATAAAAGAGACGTTTTGTAAGCTTAATTTTCAAAAAGCTTAAAAAATTAATTAGTATCCAACGAAACTAAGTAAGATAATTAATTACAATGACAAAATATATTAAATAATATTAAAAAAATTAGAGAAATTAATAAATAATTTGGACATATATATTACAATCTAGAATTATATGTATTCTAAAACAAATCTTATATTTAAAAACATATAACAAAATTTTTATATTCTATTTATTATAACCACTATGACTTATACATTGAATGATAGATTTAAAAATTTTCTATGTTTTATACATATTTTGTTTATATTTTATAAATATTTATAAAAAATATTAATAAAGTATTTATCGAAAATATAAATGATATTAATATCAAGCTTATAGATATACTCAACCAATATTTTAATTCTCGTGCTTTTAACTTAATTGTTCAATTAAAAAAAAAAATTTCAAATTCAGTATTAATATTAATCCTCCAAAGTACACTTAATATTTCACTTTAAAAAAAGCACTATTTTATTTTCAATGTACTCTAAATGGGCACTTTCCACATTTGATGATCTGAGAAAGCAGTATACACAATTTTTAATTATATATATTTTTTGTGAACGGAGAAAAAAGTATCCTTTTTAGTTATTGAATTTTTAAGAATATTATAATTTGATAATTTTAGTTCTTAATCTTTCAAGAATATGTAGTAATAATATAATATATAAATCTATTCTTTGAAAACTCGAGAACCAAAAGAATATTTTTGCCAACTTCAAAACTTTACATTTAGTTGTCAGGAAATTTGACGTGTATATATAATACAAAGACAGAAGGTTTAATAGCCAAGCAATTTAAAACCATTGTATTAATTATATTATAAAAACCTTTTCTTCTAGATCTTTCATTATGAGAAGCACCTTTTTTTTAATATCAACTTGATGGAATGGAATGAATGAGTTTTTGCAAATTTAAAGGATTTTTTTTAGTTGATTTTAGATCAGAACAAAACTCTTCCAATTAAATTATATAAATTTGTATAAAATGTTTAGCTATTGGTTCGGTATTGTATATTAGTTTTATGACTTAAAACAATATTTTTCTTAATGATACGTAATTGAGCAAAGTTATTTTTCTAAGACATTTCTTGCATTTTAAAATATCTTAATTATTTCTATAAATTACGTGGGGTCGTGTACACATTTATATATACAATATATATAAAACCCTATAGTCACGAGGTTTTAGGCTTGAAGTAAAAAAAATTGTAAAATTAACTATGAAATTTTAGGTTTGGTAATCTTACATTTTAGGTTGATAATTCTATTGGTTTCGTTGGCTATTTTTGACATTTACCTATGGCCACAATTTTTTGTTTTTAAGTGAAGTTTTCTAGATTTGATGAAAGAGTTTCATCATCAACGATTTTACATTTTAGCTTTGAGTTTAGTTTTTATTTGATTCCTAACTTTTAGATTTTATAAATTTATTTCTTGAGTTTTACTAAAGATCACTTTATACTTGACATTAGTTTTTAGTAAATTATTTTATGATGTAAAATTTTGTTAATTAGTCTTTGTTTTAGTGAAATAGAGATCGAAAAAATTTGAATTTAAGACCTCTTGATTCACAACACAACAAGTGTTAATTGAGTTAAGTTGTTGGTGTCTTGTTAGTAGTTAGTGTTAATAGTGATAAAAGTTTAGTAAAAAATATTGTCATAATAATTAATAATTAATTAGTAGACACTAACACACTATTACCACTAATGTAAAAAAATACAGGAAGGTAAATAGCGAAAAGTTAAGGTTACAAATGTTAATATCAAAGTCTTAGAAAATAGACGAAACTTCGTATTAAGTGAAATATAAAAATTAAAAGTATAAAATAAAACTGAGAAGTAGAAACCAACGATACAAAGCCTCACCAACAAAGAAAGAGGCAATCCAATCAAACACAACCATACAAGGCCCTTCCTCCAAAGGCCAAACAATGAATACTTTTGTCAAGAATGAAACGTTTTTTTAGATCTAGGAATCAAAATGTAAATTTCAGCTCGTCTTTCCATTCTTCCAACTCTTCGTCATCTCCTCCCTCTCCTTGCCGTCCGTCAGATCTCAGTCTCCTCTCTAGTCCTCGCCCTATGTTAGATCTCAGTCTTCTTAACTTTCGACTACCATTAGAATTTAGAAAGAAAAAAAATACAGCTCGACAACCCTACCCAACCCATATTTTACGGGTTAGGTTGGGTTAGATTGAAAACTTAATTCGAGTTATTCAGGTTGCCAACCCAAATAACCCACCAAAAATATAGGTTGGGTTGAGAATGTCTCCCAACCCAACCCAACCCAACTCGATTACACCCCTATTGTTAAGGACATCGATGCCTTGGCTTTGTCTACACTGGTGGTGTTCACCTTAGCAAATGGTTTGGCCCATCGATTATCTCGAATCACTGTTGCACATGCTAATTAAAAGTATTGGTCAATTGGAGTCTATTTTTCTATCAACCCACCACCAAACCAACTGTGGTCGTTTTAGTAAATTTTCAAATCAACCTACACCCCGAAGGAGTACAAACCGCCCTTTAGTAGGTTGATCGATCAAATTATATTGATTTAAGCTTTAAAACATTTTTAAAATGTTATCGATTTATATTTTTCCCAAACTGACACCGACCAAACCCATCCTTATTTTCGATTGATCACTCTCGATTCAATCAGGTTTGGTCAATCGACTCAATTTTTTGGTCTATCATGTTCATCCGTAACTGCCGGAGAGGGATAAGGGTGTGTTATGGCTGTGCCGGATTGGATTGCCACTTCCTTTATTGATGAGGCTTGTTTGGTTGTTGATTAGGTTTTGAATGAATTTCCCATTAAAAAGAAAGAAACCTAGGCCTAACAGAAACTTATGCCATAGGACTAAAAAGGTGACCATTGAGCAAGAAATTTCGGCCAATTAAATTCCGCTACGTCATCACAGTAAAATTGTGATAATTATAATTTGATTGAATTTGGGTAGTCAAGTTTACCCATATCCAACCTAATTCAAACCCTTGATGAAAAATAGGCCAAACAAGGGATCGAGGCTCGAGCCCGCCGAGAAAAATGGGCCCAAGTCCAAGCTCAAGTCCAACAAGCAG
Source organism: Cucumis hystrix (assembly GCA_025688845.1). NCBI lineage: Eukaryota > Viridiplantae > Streptophyta > Magnoliopsida > Cucurbitales > Cucurbitaceae > Cucumis > Cucumis hystrix. The sequence goes on from CM046894.1 coordinate 1,522,640, forward strand.
AAGGACCCAGACCCAAGCTCAACAAGCAAATGGGCCCAAGCCCAAGCTAACAAGCAAATGAGCCCAAGTCCAAGCCAACAAAACAAATAGGTCCAAGCTCACTTAAAACCTGTGAAATTTCTCTATAAATAGAGACCTTTACCATTTATTTGAGGGGGTCTTTGGTGGAAGGAAGAATTGAAGATTTGAAGTACTGAACAATTGAATATTCAAACTTCTACAAGCTTTCAAGACGTGCAAATTCGTATCAACCTCGAGATCAACATCTTCTAAAAGATTGAAGACTTGGAATATTAAACTTTCTTTGGATTCCAGTAGATCGATGTTCAAATCGATTTGCAACTACAACATCCTGAAGATCGAAGATCAAGAAATTCTAAGTTTTAACTTGTATTTGAGAGAAAACATCAAATGAGTAAATACTAGAGACTGTATTCACAATATTCATCAATATACAAAGTTCAATTCCACGAATTACATTTCTTCGAAATCTTGTGTAAACAATGACTTTTACCTATAATATTTATACTCTTTAACTTCTTCTCGAAATGTTTTTGCTTTCTAGTGTTCCACAACTACTCTTAAGTCTTACCTTCAAACTTGAATTTACATCAAATATTAAAGAATAAAAATGATCATGCAAATTACAAAAAATCAACCAATAGTTACAATTACATCCTCAAATTTTCAATAGCAAAAGTTGATCTCCTAATTTTTACAAGTGCCAAAATTAAACCTCGATTTTACAATATTTGTAGAAATTAAACTTTCAAATCATAAAAATTACTAAACTCTAAAACCTACTATTATCACAATTTCAATAATTATGTAAGTTTGATGTTCTAATTTCAACACATATACACTTTAGGAGTGATTTTCTAAAGTGATTTTTGCAATTTGCACATAAAATTTTGGAGGTAAGAAAGAAAAATTTGTATGAAAAGTAAATTCAACATCCAATAATATAAAATAAAAAATAAAAAAGAATTTGTGTGGAATAAGCAACAACGAAAAAAAAAAAAGAAATTAATAAAAACAATTTACAAAAGGAGTAGTCAATTGCAATTTCAAATTGTTCTCTATTGGCGTTAAGTTCAAATCCAAACCAAAACCCCTTTTTCCACCGCCGTCAGATTTCTCCACCACCACGGCCGTGGTGGAGGTGCGGTGGCGTCTCATGTGGCCGCCCAACGCTTGACCTATCGGAAAATGAAGCCCACAAATGGGACATTCGTGGGCCTTGGGCTTTGTTGGTGGGTCTTTCGAATTGGGCTTCTTGTGGCTGGCCCTATGCCCTCCCAAAGCTTGAAACGATGAAAATTCCCTATTACACGTTTTACACACAAACACTTTGCCGGAATCCCCCGCCGGAGCACTGTTATTCCGCCATGGCTCCTCCACTTTGGACATACAATCCACCATATCTAAAACTTCAAACTCTCCTCCCCTTTCCCTCTTCATAAATTTTGGATCTAATAATTCTAGACGGAACATGAACACAAAGTATTGAATTTGTAATACGAAAGGAGTTGGCAGGAAATGGAAAATAATGGGAGGGTGTTGGGGAGAAAGATCTTATAGGAAAGAAACACATTGTTGGATTTTGAGAGGAAATGACGGATTTAACCTTGGGATTAATGGGGAGTATGTGGAGAGAGAAAGTGGTTAAAGGGAGGGATAGTGTTGGAAATTCTCACCAAGTTGCGTGATAGCGTTTAGGGTTAGATAGAGCAAAACTTGAGGTGGAAGTTGAAGAGTACGAATAAAGTACGGTTTTGACTAATTTGTATTCAAATCTTTCTGCATCAATTGTCGTGGAATTTTTATATCTCCAAAAAACTATAACAATTTCTAAATTGATTATTAATACTTTTGTTTTTAATTCAAAACACCAATCTTACGTTTAAACGATTACATGTTTATTTTCTCCATCGAGATAGGCCTAACAAAAATGGGAGTAGAAAAAGATTTCACCTAACTTAGACTTACCTTTACCTTGTTATTATTACTATTAAAATTATTTTTAAATAATAATATCATCGTCTATCTATAACACTACCATCTTAATTAATTAGCATATATTCTTATATTTTTAAGCATTTTTATTATAAAGTTCGAATATTTATACCATGATGTATTTTAAAATATCTCATCAATCTCATGATAAGATTGGATATAAATTTGAATGTGAGATGTGGAAAATTCAATTCATTGAACTTTTAGCGTAATGACTTTTGAAGAAAGACTAATTAATGCATAGAATAGTATTTTGGGTTCTTCATGATCATTAGATTTTTCAAGGAATATATAATATGAATGCCTTTACAATTTTTCAACATAACTTATCTACTTTCAAGTAATTATGAAGTAGAGATAAACTCAAATCCATTACCTTTGTTTTTAGGAAAACAATTAAAAGAATAAAGAATAAAAGTAGTTAAAAAAAAACTTTTCTTTCATTAGAAATCTATTTTGATATATAAACCAAAAGTAAAAAAAAATTATATGTGTATTATGTATGTATGTTTAAGGTTTAGGAATGGTGTATTATTATATGTATGTTTATGGTATATATATGTGTATTATGTATGTGTATATTGTAAATTGTATGTATGTTTAGGGTTTAGGGATTGTGTATTAATGTATGTATATTGTATATTTAGGATTTAGGGTTTGTGTATTATTGTATGTATGTTTATGGTATATATATGTGTATATATATGTGTATTATTGTACGTGTACTGTATGGGTATAATTTGAAATTATGAAAATGTATGTGTAATGTGTGTATTGATATTATATGTTAATTGAATTTTAGATTGTATGTGTAATGTATGTATGTATAATTTATGTGAAAATTGTATGAGTTTGTACGTGTAAATTCTTGTTGTATGTGCAAGTTGAGGAACGTTTTGTGCATGAAGAAAATTTAAGATTTCAAATTAGTTTTAGTATTTAGATTTTGATTTAGTGGTTGATTTTAGTGTTGTATTAGGATATAGGATTAGGGATTCAAGTAAATCAAGTTGGAATTTAAGATTGAAGAATGCATAATGTTGGGGAGGTTGTTCTTTGTCTGTTTTTGGTTATTCAAAATGAGATAAAACTATGTTGGAACTTTGTATTTATATCGTATGTATAGATTGTAGATTGTATATATGTTTAATATTAAGTTTGTTGATATTTCAGAATTACAATATGCTATTGAAGCAACGAAGAAAGAAAATGAAGAGTATGAAAGACTGTAAAGAGCTCAGGTGCAAGAATTTCGTTCGACTGCTTTTGAGGACCTCGACTCCAAGAGTAGGGACATGAGCAGAATGTGCAAAGGGAGAAGTTGAACATTATTACGAGTTGTGTCAAAGAAATATGAGGTTGCTTCAAAGAGAAACAACCCTTGCTCTGGTGTTCCAGAAAATTGATTGAGAAAGAGGAGCTGAGAAAATGACAGATCGAGAACCAAACAGGTAAGCCATAGAAAGTTTTCCACTTGCTCTGGAACCACCAGAGCAATATGATCGTTTCTGTTTGAAGCAACCTCATATTTTTTACGACGCAGCTCGTAATAATGTTCAACTTTTCTCTTTGCACATTCTGCTCACGTAGCTATGATCATACTAGGCCATTATGCTAAGACAATATTTTTTAGTTTTTAGTTTTTATTATTCATGTAATTTCTGAACCTACAAATGTGTATTTTTTTAATATTTGAATTAATTTTAATATAATTTCGATTTGATATTTTAATTTTACGTTACCTATTTTACAATTTCTATTGAAATTAAATCTAATTTGATCTTAATACAACAAAAAATTTAATAATAATAAAAAAATATATGGTAAAAGGGTTTTTCCGACGTAGATGTCGTGTCGCACAAAGCTATGTTGACAATGCATCGACTCTGACTTCCACGACACTTGGACTCCATGTCGACATTAGTATATTGCCGATGTTCCGTCCCAACGTCGGCATTAATATATTGTGGACGTGTTGACCTTGTCGACAAAACACGCGTTAGTCAAAAGTCTACAACGATGTCTTCACGTTCCTGTGTGGCATTACCTCTTACGACACGTTATTTATGACACTCTTGCCGACATGCCCCTTTGCGTCGTGGTAGTATTCGTCGATGCACTATGATTTTCTGGCAACGCGCGACTGCGTTGGTAGAACTCCAAATTCTTGTAGTAGACACAAAGAAGTTTCACATATTAAAAAATTACACTCTCTTTAGATATGATATACAACAACATACAAGTAACTTCTCTTTTAACTTTAGAAGTGTTAATTTTGGGAGAAAATCAACATTGAAAACCGACCAATATTGATTTTCATGAAAATCAAAGACAAATATTTTGGTGTGGACGCAACTGTCCGTCCCTTTGATTCTTTTGTTATAATTAACTCAAGTTGATACCAAATTTCTTATGCATATTTGTTATGATGTCTTTTGGTCTATAACTTGACTTTATAAGATGGACCAAACACCTCATTTCTAACCTATCTATGGTCACGATTCAATATTTCATGCTTCCAAACATGAGCAATAGAGGATTTCAAAATATTCTTAAATTTTGCAAGTCAAGATCTCCATGTTTACATTATTCACATGTATCATAATCAACTATGTAAAGACAGTCATTTGTGAACTTAAGCTCTTTAACTCAAAATTCTTCTTTCATCACCATAACAATCTCGTTGTGACAGGTCTTTTTCTTCTTTTTCTTAACATCAATAGACATTTCTCCAACTTAAAGATTGACCAAACATTATTCATTGACTGATTGATTGATTTTTCTTTTTGACAACATTCCTGAGTTGATGCAATTGTGTTTAATTTATGAATTAGGAACAATAAATTTATATTGGACCATTTTTTTTTAGTATAAATGATGATTTACCTAGAGATAGTTATAATAATTATTTTATATTATAAATATCAGGAGAATAGATGTCTATTTATTTTGACAGTGTCATTTTTCTCCACACCTTTTATTTATATCATGTTTTTTCGATTTTCGTAATTCACATTTTACATCTGATCATATTAATTTTTTTTGAAAAATTGTAATATTTCTTGTGTTCCCACTATACCTCACTGTTACAACATTTCTACATGTTATCATTTTCATAATTTTTAAATTTGTAATATTGAATTATTAAAGTATGTAATATATTGATTTCTAATCGTAATAATATATATATATATATATATATATATATATATATATATTTTTTGGAGTTAAATGTGTACTCTAAACTTTCAAATGTGTTTTATTTTTGTTTTAGATTTTATTTTTCTTCATAAATTTACTAATATCACACTTTTAAATTTTGTGTGACATATTGATGTTATCATCGATACTTCAATATGTTCATGAAAAGTTTCGTATGTATTTCTATTTTATCTAGAAAAATTAAAACCGACCTACTAATAACAAGAATAAATTTACTTAGTTTAAAAGGTGTGAGCTTCTTTTCTCCTAACAATTTAAATATGTTTTTCAAATTTTTAATATTTAAATGTTTCACAATATTTCTAAAAGGAATTGAGAGTTCAACGTTTTCATCCGCACCCCACATGTTAGACTTGATCATATAAACTCAAATAATTTAGATTTTTAATAGAAGAGTCAAATGTCCAAATCTCTCTCCCCACATGTTGTTATTATGCTAAAAAAGAATCATAAATGTTGCATTAAAAAACAGTTGGTCCATTGTCATATATGATTAGGTAAGTTAAATTAATGAACAAGGCCGAAGATGGCCTTGTTAAGGACTTAAAAACTTTATAAATTTAGTATGTGATATAACATTTCAGGACAAGACTAAACTATTCTAAAGTTATATTATAAGATTATAATAAACACTTCTTTCTATAATAAATAATATTCAAAAGTTTCAAATTTCAAATTTGCTTAAATTTGCTACCTTATTTACTATTTACTGTCCCTTTTACTGTTTTGAAATAATTTACACCTCAAATACAATACTATAATAACCCCTCCCCTCCAAATGAGCCTTCTTAAAAGTTTAATTAGTATATTATAAAAAAAAAAAATCAAGAAGAAACAAAATTTAAAGTATATATAAATGAAACATTTTCAACTCTAATAGATTATATAGAAGATGAACACGGACAATTTTTTTCTCACTCTATTCGCATATATATTTAACAAATAATTATCCTGTTTAAATTGACTCCTAAATTTTGATCATCTAATCCATTTTACTCATTGAAAAAAATGCATCCATTTCATGTTTGACGTAATAGAAATCCTAATTGTATCATGTTTTAAATCTAATATTTGTGTGGTTCATATATGAACTTCTATGACATCCACATATTTGTACCATTGATACTTAAACTTCTATTATATCAAACACATTTGTACCACTGATATTTGAACTTCTATGATATCTATATCTATATATATCACCATTGCCATGAAGAGTGTATTAACAATCTTGAGGCCAACTGTTCGATTTTACAACCCCACATATCAAGTCATGTCAGCTCTTATTAAGCAATTGACTAATGGTCTTTTTAGAGTCTATTTGAAATAAAGCTCCCCAAAAAAAAAAAGAAAAAGAAAGAAAATTATTCCAATTAGAAAAGAAAAATGCAAACAGGCAGGCAAAATGAAAATGATAGAAGTTGAAACTTGCATGTAACGCTCTAATTCCACTGTTCACAGCAAAAGAACAAAAACCACAGCTCATATACTAATAACTTGTGTGTTTTGTAATTTCCCTCTTTCAATGTTCATAAGACAAATTTCAGATCATTGGACCTGAATCAATTCTTCAATCACTCCCCAACAAATGACTAAAGCATCAATTGATGATATGTACATGAGGCAGAAGCTTAATCCCATAATTTTTTTTTTTTGAAAAGGTACTGTAATACAACTTGCGGTGGGAGATTTGAATCTGAAACCACTTATCCTTTGGTACATAGGTGTCAGGTGTCAAGAGCTGACCTTATGTTGGCTCTTAATCCCATAATTTGAACATTGTAGAATGTAAAAGAATAGTAAATATGGTAACCAAGCCTCTCAGTTTCATATGAACAGCAAAGACAATCTATCTCTCAAATATGCACCCTTTGAGTCAAAAACATCACATACCTGTTGTTTGTAATCAACGTCATGTTCGATAGACAAAGGAACTTCACCCTCCTCCGTTTCGTCTCCGATATCAATGATAATGTTATGAAGTAAGCAGCAGACTAGAATGATCCTCGGCAACCGATGTTTATCGGGTCTCCACATCACTCCTTGAATGATTCTCCACCGTTCTTTCAACATTGCTAGTGCTCGTTGAACCACCAACCGAGTCTCTTTGTGTCGCTTGTTGAATTCGGTTTTTGATGTTGAGAGTTCTTTTCCATCATAGGGAGTGACAAGATAGGGAAGTAAAGGATAGCCGGAATCTCCAATTATATATTCTTGGATTTCCGATCTGTCAGGAAGCTCAAACCTCTTCCCATTCAGCCTCTCCTCCTTGTCACAAAGCTTGTGGAAGTTTGAACTCTGGAAAACTAACCAATCCGACAATTTTCCAGGCAATCCAGTTAATATGTCTCGGAACCTCATTTCTGCGTCTACAATCACTTGCAAAACCATGCTGTGGTTTTTTTTGTCATCAAGCCACACATAACTTGTGGGATCCGAAGCAGGCAGACACATTGTGATGTGAGTGGTATCGATCGAACCACAACAGTTAGGGAGTCCTTGTATTTTCTCAAATTTTGATTTCACTTGAGCCATTTCCACTTCGTTTGAAGGCCAATGAAGATGGTGAAGCCCCCTTTCTTCCATTGACTCCACAAATCGCCATGTGACTTGAGACACAGTCGAATGGTTCAACCCAAGTGAATCACCTATTGTCACTAATGATTCACCGGACCCCAACCTTCTTAAAGCTACAGCTACTTGATCACATAAAGACAACGGCCTACCGTTCAAAAATGTAAAATGACCAGATTTAGCTGTCATGTCGTCCTTGACAAGCAAACATATGTAATCGAAAGTCTTTCGGGAGACCTTGAAAATGGATTTGAATCTATCCAAACCTTTTGATGCAGAATGAAGACCTGCATAGAAATGGGGTCAAGAAAGTGTAACCAAAATTTTCAAACTAAAACACTGAAATTTGGTCCAGAATATTTTGAGGAGAAAAGGCTGAGCTAATCCCCAAATCATTGGATACATTCATGACCAGTATGATTAGTTTTTGACTCTGTAGTGTAATGGAAATAGATACTCACTGGCTTTCAATTATGTAAAGTAGAAGACTTGAGAAACTGATAAACACCAGAAGAAAAAATCTAATGACATTATGTCAATGCCAAAGCAATGAGGATGTAAATAATTTGATGTGATTTATATAGCCTACTAATCGAATAACTACATTCCGTTAACAATCCACATCTATGTTTCTAACTCTCCAATCCACACTCGACTCTACATCAGTCCAACAAGTTTATAGTCTACTATAGTTGTCTCAACACTTAAAAACACAATTTAGTAAACATGTGGAAGTTATATTATCTAATTGCTAGAATCAGATACGATAGAGGAATAGCATAAATTCTCTACATTCTCTAAGATAATAGGAAGGAATTCCTAAACAAGATGTGTGTCATTCTTGTTGAGTCTGGACTTCACTTTTAGGGGTAGTCGTTGGCAGAGGACATTGTCATCACCCTGAAGAAGAAAGGACAGCCAATACATAGCAAAAGGTTTGAAGAAGGAACACACAAACCCCCCACCCTAGTATATAGAAGCATCCTTGTAATTCAAAGAACTAGCACTCAAATGTGTGGAGAGATGAAAAAAAAGATGAGGCCATTCCATTTCAACAAAGAGACTCACACTCAAGTTCCATAGCTTTGGATCTATATCGTCACTATCATCAATAAACTACTAATGTCGAATCAGGGTCAACTAGTTACAAATTCGAGAAGCTCTCGACAACCAAAGAATACAAAATACAGCTTATGAAGGTGTAACGTCATAAGTTACACCAGTCAAACAGCATAATCTATCCCTTCACAAACTAAACACTAACACATCAAACCCAAAACGAGATCCCCTGTCAAGCTCTAAACATTACAAGCTCAGAAAACAGATCAAAATCTCAGAAAACATGGCCACAACATTGACTCATTCGAACTCTTATAAACAGAATCACATAACATACATATTTCTTCATTGAAACTAAACAAAAGTTCTTGCCCTTCTATACAATGACTCGAAGCTAACATAATTACCAAGCCTCCCAATGCACATGCAGTACCGTCAATTCTTTCTACATACGAGATAAGAAGTCAACCAAGTTCAAATCATTTGTTCCAAAACAGTCAATAGTAAAACAGAACCGATCTTACAATTGAAGAACTTCGATTAAAAGTAAAGAAAAAAAAAGATAGAAATACCATTAGTTCGTTTGGAGAAATCATCCCACCAATCTATAGCCTCATCCTTTTCAGAAGAATCAGAAGCAGTACCATTGCAATCGAGCTTTCTCTCTAATTTCTTCTTCTTTCTCAACCCTCTGATTGGACCCATTAGCCACAACGACTGAGTGATTAAAACCCAAATATAAAAAGTTGTTATTGATGAAGAGGACACATAATATTCCACAAAATCGCACACAGATTCTTCAAATTTGGTAAAAACAGGAATTGGGTTTTGTAGCACATGCAATGGAGAAAGATCGAGGGCCGCCCTTTGAATGAAACCAACTTTAAATTAGTCTAAGAACAAAAGGTCCAATCAATGGTGGTAGTCCATGAGAGAGAGCAAGAAGTTTTGGGTTAGCGAATGAGCTAAAGGCGATTTTGCTTTGTGAGACAAATCTGACGGCGGAGGTCTTCATAAAAGCCTCTTCCCAATTCTAATTCATTCCAATTTAAAAAAATTTATGATCATCTAATTACATTTTTCAATAATAAGGATGAATTCTATCCGTGGCTTAATTTCAAGATATAACCACTTTTCGTTTTAGTTGTTGAGTTAAAATGTATTTAGAGTGAAATTTAGGTGTTTTTTACGCTGGACGTTTCATCCTTACTTATTTATATTCGTATTTGGTAACTAATCTAATATAATAACTTTTTCATATACTAAGAATTTTCTTTACTCTTCTTCACTTCATCCAACTCGAACTTCTCCACACTCTCTCAATTATGATTGTGGTTACCATTTTGAATACTCATTAATAGAGTTGGTAAAGGGTTGTATGTTTTTGTTTAAGACATTATTATTATGTTTTTGTTTTTAATACATACATATTCATTCTTTATACTTTATACTTTATGTTTGTGTTAATTCCATTTGATCTATGAACTCAAAAAAAAAATCTAATAGGTCAATGCCCTCTTAATTTCATATTTAATAGGTTTCTAAATTTTAAAAGTCACTAACATGTTTTAAGACTTTTAATAATAATTCAAATAGATTTGTTATTGACCTAATCAAACCAATATTGTAAGTTGAGATTCATATTGAAACTTAAAACTCAACTTTTTTTAATTATTTTTTTAACATTTTTAAATATATGAAAGATTTGTTAAATTCATTTCAAATTTAAGAAGTAATTTATTAAACATAAAATTGAAAGTTTTGAAAACGTATTAAAAACTTTTAAAACTATAACACCGAATATCAACAAAATGTCAATATTGACAAATATTTCTATAAGTAAGAGAATTTAGAAATTTTTTTACATTAATCAATGATATATTGTAGAATTTAGGAGAGTTTTAGAAATACCAAATTAAATTAAAATATTAACAAACTATTGTAAATTTTTTGATTCTATCACATGACTATCCATCAATATTTTGATAGCATATCAATGACTATATCGATAGAATTTGAAAATTTATGCTATAATCATGTTAGTAAATATATATATATATATATATATATATATATATAGTCAAATTACAATTTCCTTAAATTTCATGAGTATTTGTAAAATGAAATTATTGGACTGACACAAAGAATTGAAAATAGTTGCCATATATAACAAAATTTTATAATTTATATTTTCTTTCATTTACTGCGTTTTAATGAATCAAAGGATTTCAAAATAAAATATGTATAAAATATTTCCTTCTGACTGCTGTATTTGATGATGAAGATCTTTGGTTTTTTTTTTTTTTCAAAATCACATTAAATTCTATTTGTTGGTTTGACTTTTTTTTTTTACCATTTTACCCTATTAACCTTAACTACGTCATATGTTGAACTCAAAGAAAAAAAAAAGACTATTAAGAAAAAGGGCATTTTTAAAAATAACAATGACTATCGATGATATAATTTATTATAGGTTGTAAATATTTTGTAAAATTTACTATTTTTAAAAATTCATCTTTTACCTTTGTTTATTTATATGTATTATTTTCAAATAAGTTAACATATTTATTATTTAAATTATTTATCTTATGAATAATTATAATAAATAATAATTTTAGAGATAGTATTATAATTAATGATTTATTAGTAATAGAGGTCAGATTTCCTATATTTAACCTAACATTTGACTCATTTAAAAACAAGATGTAGAGTGTTTATTTAGGGAACATTTTTAAAAATAGGAAAATAAATTAAAATATTTACGAGTTATAGCAAAATTTTAGATTCTATCACTGATAGTCAGCATATCAATGACTATTAGTAATAGAATTTGCTATAAGTTGTAAATATTTTATAAAATCTACTATTTTTAAAAATTTCTCTTTATTTATTTATTTATTAATTATCTTCGGATTGTGGGTGTAAATATAATTTATATATTAACCAAAAGGAAAAAGAAAAGTAAAGAAAAATGTGAAAGAAGCAAGGAAATTTTGCAGTGAATAATAGGATGGTGTAATGTCACAATCGAAAGAGAAAGACAGAGTCTCATCGATAAAATGGAAGCATAAATTCAGAGAAGAAGGTGCAATGGCAGCCCCTCTCTTCTCCACGACTCTTCTATTTTCCTGCAAACACTGCCCACTTGTGAAAACCCACACCCACACACACACAACAATCACCTCTCCAGTCCCTGAGTTAAACTTCACTCTTGACTTATACTAATAACATTTCTAACAGAAAAAAAAATTGTAGGAGTTATTAATTAATTGTTGATATCATCCCCTGAACACTACTTATGAGAGTTCAAAGTGGCAATTGAGAGCAAGAAAGAGCACCTAATGGATAATGAACCATGAACATAAACACAATAGAGCAAAGGAGCGTGAACACAAACCACCATGAACCCTTCAAAGCTAGCTAATACAATTTTAGTACCGTTGACAATAACAAAAAGTAGAATAATTTTAGATTACACTCATCTTTAAGCACCACTGTTTTGTCACAAAGGTCGAAATTTTCTATTAAAAAAAAAAAAAAAGGATCAATTGAGAAGTCACGTCTTCTCTTCTCCAATAAGGCAACTGTCGGCTGAACCACTGCCGATGGCCCTATTTCAAACCCGTGACCTATTCCTATTCCTATTCTTATATTCTATTCTTCTTTCCTCAAAACTATCAAAAACTAAACCCTAAACTCTCTTTCACAATTCCAATGTTCATTTTAACTTCAAAGTCAAACAAAAGTTTCTCACAATCGAGATTAATGCTCCTTTTTTCATCAACATTAATGCAAATAATTCAACTCCCCCACTTACAAACCCCAAATAAACTAATCAAATTTCTTCTCATTTTACAATAACCACCTTCTTTTCTCATTTGAATGAATACAAGGGGGTTGACTGACTGCTTGCTTTTTCTTCTTTTCTCTTTGTTTTATGAGTTTTAGAAGCTGCCAGAAATGGAGGGATTGTGTATCGGGTCAATCTCGCTTTCTCGATCACCTCACTCATTGTTGTTCTATGTCGACTCTTTTGCTTCCATGTTGACTATTGCTTCCTGTAATGGAAGGACCATCGCTTATGTTGTTGATCCCCTTCTTAATTGGATTGGCTACGCCTGACTTGTGCTTTCTTGGTATGCATTTTGCTCGTGCTGCTTCGATCTCTTTCTCCGACATGTCCAGCTGTGATCCCCTGTAATTCAATCACACTCGTTTCCTTTAGACATTGTGTTAATGTAGATTTAGAGTATTTCTAACACAACCACACAAACTAGGCAATTGGGTTTGGTCATAAAAGCAGTCTCAGATGCTAAGTGGATTTTAGAATGAGATTGTCAAACGTCTGAGAAAGAGCCGAAGCTCTCAATCTAAATGTGGGTTGAGACTACAAACTCGTTTCAAAAACAGACCATAGATTTATCTCAAAATTTTCGGGTAATCTGTGAACAATGGGACAGAGAAATGAAATGGAATGGGGTTGAATGAAACAACACACAACTGTTCTTCGTTTTGCTAGATGAGGAAACAAACAATTCAAAAGGGTTTAAAACAGTACGTTCATCAGTTAACCATAGCTGTGCTAAAAACAAAATGAATGTTGATTTGAATCTTACTTTTTTTCTCTTTTCTTTTTCCTAATCCCGTACGAATCTTACAGCCAAATTCAATTCAATTCAATTTCAATGGTGGACCAGCAATCTCAGGCAGAGAATCAAAATAATAATTCAGAGTCCTGAAAAGTAATGAATCAAAGAAATCTTACCTATCAGCATTGTAAGAAGATGATCTCTTCAAACCCATTGGAGCTTCCTTCACTTTCTGGGTCTCAATTAAGCTCCCACTGAAATATTCCTTCTCTTCCAATCTTACCCCTGAGAAACTCACAGTTTCCATTGATGTCCCTTTTGTTCCTTCTTCTTTCCCACCTCTTGATTTGCAGGTACCAACTACGGCTAATTCTTGATCATCCATGGATGTAGCTCCACAGTCTTTGAACGAGATTGAACCACATGAAATCAATTGCATCAGAACCGCTGATGCCTTCATTCTACCACTGGGAAAACTCTCCGCCGTCGTCCGATTAGGTTTCGCGCCTTCGGAAATGATTAAACGACCATCGGCTTTCATCAGAGATTCAAGAGTTTCTGGGCTTGAATCAGACGGTGGTGGAGAAATCTCTTCTCTATTGAGCTCCGTACTCGCCGTCGGATTCACCTCCTCTGTTTCCTTCTCTTCCTCCCTCGTCGCTCGTCGTCTCCGCCGGTGTTTCTCTTCAGTTTGAGTAGAAGCATCCGCGGCAGCCGCTTTAGCCGACGAGTCAGAACTAGAATCAGTCTTGTAGACTTTATACTCATGAAAATCAACGGAACTCCACGACTGATTACGTCGGCGAGAGAGAATCGGTGAATCGGAATCTTCGCTACCGAGTTTATGAATCTCCGGCGGTGGTCTTAAAGACCTGGAAGATTCCGAGCCTTGAACTCGGGTTTCTAAAGAGGAATGAAGAAGCTCAGATCCTTTAAGAACATATTCCTTACCATGCAATGGATAAATGAAATCATTCTCAGACAAATCATGCCATACAAACCCATTCTTGTAGCTCCTAAAACAAAATTCCCAAACCCTAGAAATCAGATTCTCAAACAACAAGAACAGAATCAAAATAAACAGCCATTGAAAAAGATTAACCTTTTAGAAGACCACGAATACGCACTAGCCATTCCATTTCCTCGAAGAACATTGAGACGATTGATAACATCTGAAGAACAAAAAGTCAAAAAAAAAAAGAAGAAAACATCGAATAAAACAGAAACTGCAAATAAGAAGAAGAAGAAGAAGAAGAAGAAGAAGGGGATTGAATTGGAACCTCGGAGATAGAGGCCTTCGGAGGAGGAAAGAGGGACTTCGATGAAATGGGGGTGTTCGAGGAGGCCATTACGGGAGAGATAGTAAACGACGGGGACTTTTCTGTCGGAGGTGCGGAGTTTTGGTTCGGTCCAGACTTTGGTGCGTTCGGGGCTGGTAGTGTCACGGTCCTTCCATAGTTTAGGGATATGAAGGTCTGTTAGTGTAGGTCTGGAAGCGACCGCCATTGTTGATAAGTGAAGAGCTTGATGAGAAATTTTGCGTATTATATAGAGAAGAAGAAGAAGAAGAAGAAGAAGAAGAAGAAGAAGAAGAGGGAATTCAAAAGAAAATGGAGATACGGAGGACAAACAGCTAGAGAACAAAAAGAACACGGCCCCGTTTTCATTTTTAAACGCCGTTTGTTTCCTTTCTCACGGCAATTTTCCATTTTCTTCTTTTCTTCTTTTCTAATTTTTTTTTAATTAAAATTTTTTCCATACAATAATTATAATATAATGAATGAAAATTTTGAAAACAAAAACAAAAAATAGTATTCTTTTAAAAAAAATGTATTTAGTTTTTAGTTTATTAAAATACATTATTTTGCTTTTTCCTCTCGATTATTCACCGAAGTTTTCCTTATAGTTCAACTAATATGTATTAGCCAAATGTTTAATCTCTTAATCCGTAATTAACAAATAAAAAAAAAAGGTTCTAATTATTAATAATTTTTAAAGAAACAAAATCTGAATTTGAAAGCACCGACCTTCCTGCTCACGTGCCACACCCTCTCTCTTATTTAATTATAATTTCTCTAAAAACAAAAAAGAAATACATTTAATATCTAAATGTGCCGATATGTTTTTGTTTTTGTATAAGCTTTGGAATGGATCTCGTGAATTAAATTCAATAACGTATATAAATCAGGAAAAAATTAACGATAAATACAATATTTAGGCTAACACTTAGAAATTTAAAAACAAATGACAAAATATTATCTAATCTATACTTTGTTGTTTGTCACTTTAAACAATTATTTATTTACAATAGCTTGTTGGTTGTCAATGAGTGACATAATTAAAATTTAGTATAAAGTGTATACAAATTTTTACTGTTTATAAATTCATTTGAAAAAAAAAACTTGATTATTATTATATTGATAATTGCAACAATGATAATTAAATAATAGATTTGTATATGATCACTACATATGGAAGGACAAGAAGTGAATCAGTGCTAAAACTAAAAGCATTGACTTCAAGACAAATATATATATACTCCCTTTTGCTATTTTATTTTATTTTTTTTAGAAATCTTGACCTCCAATCCGATTATAAAAATGTAATGTTAGCTAAATTATGTTCATATCGATTGATTTACAAGTTTTTAAAAATTATCATAGGATTATTTTCTATTACAATATTGTAAAAATGACTAACTATCTCTCATGTTTTTCTTTCGAGAAAATATTCATATTGTAGATAACATTAGATATGAGTTTTTTTTTTTTCTTTCTTCTAAATGTTGGGTAGGTTGATGACTTATTATATACAAAATGGAAAGCTCAAGAATCTACCTCTATCTATATATATATTTATATATGTATCTTTTAATTTTAAAGATCTTGATGGAATTAATGTATAGTGATAATTAATCTAAACATATTTTAACTATTTATAGATTTTTTTCATTGTCATGTTAATTAATTCACGTTCCTACACTTCACGACCATTAAGAAAATAAAACTCCATTTTTATACATATATTTTTGTGAAATAAAAAACCGTAAATGTGACAAAAAATTTGTTTACAATTTTGCACGTAGTTTAATGAATAAAACTTCAAGTATATTCTTAAAAGTTGGGTTGAAATTTAAAATTATTATTATTATTTTATATTTGGGTGATGTCGATGTAAAGTGAGAGTTTGATTAATCTTTTTAAATTTTCTACTTTTGAAAATCCAAAATCTGTCATTTTTCTTCTTTCTTTGGCCTACTTTGACAAATTGGCATAGTTTGACAAAAATTGAAGAGAAAATACTTGTGATTGACTCCATATGTTTAAACTGAGTTTTGGGTCAAATCAATGTCTAGGGAAAATATTATTAGGAAAAAGAAAGAAAATAAAGTATTTAATTTGAAATGGATTTTAAGGTTTAATTCCTTTCATTAAATTTTGATTATTTATAAGCTAAATAAATGCTTTTTTTTTTCCAATATGAAATAAGGTCAAAAGCAATATTTGGAAAAAAAAGGAGCATACATTATTGAAAGGTTTTGTCTTGGAAAGCTTCCAAAATTTATACAATTCCTTTCCTCGTGAGGTAACTTTTCAAAATCTTTCTATTTTTATTTTTGATTTTACCCTCACAACAGCTTTTTTTCTTTTCTCTTCTTTACAAGGTGTAAACCTAACCTAACTATTTGAATTTTGAATTCTTTTCAACACAAACATCTCTTGTTGTTTGAACGAACCACTCGATCTTCAAAGTATTTGGTTATATTATTTCAAATAATCCTTTATCGATCATTTCTTAAAAAAAAAAAAAACAATCAAACATTGATAAGTAGTATTGATGTGTTTTTATTTTATTATAAATACTAAATTAAGATACGACAACTCAATTACATTATATCATGAGAAGTTATATGACACTCGAGGTTTAATGGTGTCGATGAGAGCACTTGAGATAAGTTTGATAACATGTTCATTATAAGTGGAACATGATAGCAACTAGAGGTGAACAAACATGTTAGAGTGAAGTAAAAAAAGTGGATGTGTGTTTAAAAGAAGAAAAAGGCAAAAAAAGAAAGAAAAGGTGATTTTTGAGTTGTGTTGTGTTGTATTAATTAATTTAATTGAAAGAATAGAAGATAGGGGTTTTTGAAGTTTAGGTTTAAAAAAGTTTGAAATGAGTTGACATATTGGCGCTTTAAATTGTTAAGCCCTTCTACTGTTTTCTGGGTCCCACCCTTACCCCACGTGGCACCATAATAGCTGACTTCTTTTTTGTTTTCTTCTAAAAAAATATACATTCACACGTGGGATGTGTACGTGCCAATGAGAACGAGTATTAGCCTACAAAGTTTGACTATTTGGAGGGGGGGGCCGGCAATGGGTACCTATTCTTAAAACACCTCTTTTATTTCCATTTTTCTTTTTATATATTTCTTTCATTAACCCCACTTGTATTTCAAGTTTTAATGTATTGTATTCTACCGTATAGAACAATTATATAAAAAAAAGGTTATAAGCTATGTGTAATTTAAAAATAAATAATGTATGTGAAATAAACTTTACTTGTGGAACGTAAAAATCGAAAATGAGGAGTTGAAACTCCTATGTCATGATAGAATAAATTGTTTAGCATAATATTGATAGCACACAAAATATGGTGTTTTTTTTACTTATATTTAAGATAAACTAGAAGCATTTAATTGTATTCTTAATATTTTAAGACCTACACAATATTTTTCTATCTTAATATCCCTCTACATTAGTTGTGATCTCATTTAATTCATATCTCTCTCTTAAACTCGAAGTATTGTATAATCTATGAAAAAGAACACATTAAACTATCCAAAGTTTAACTAACATTCACGTAAAGTTCACTAATGTTTATTAAAATAAATTTATAATGTAAACAATGGAGAAACTTATTGTGTTTGTAAGGAAAATAGTAAGGTAAATGTAATGAATTTAAAGTTGTAAATCTAATGAATTTAATATGAGTGTGTGGATCAATTATTAGGTCTATAGTTTATACCCTTAATTTTGGGCATCACCTTGGAAGCAACACCTTAAATCACTCAATCAAAAGTTTTGATTCTCAAATTCTTAAATATTTATGTTTTTTTTTCTTTCTAAATTTTTATTTTGTGGTCTTATACACTTTTTTAATTTTATATTATGGTCCATTATCTTAGTTAAAACAATGTCTGATTTTTTTTTAATTTAATTATTATTTTACTAAAATAGATATTGAAATTTAGCTATTTGTGTTTGTTTTTTCCATTTACCAAAATTGGCCCAATCTTTTGGGCTTAGGACTTTGTTGGATTCTAAACCTATAGGGTGTTGAGTTTTGTTGACTTTAGTTTGGATATTTGAACTTAGGGTTTAGCTCAAATTGCCATTTAATGAGTTCTTTTTTGGGCTTATTGGATATTGGACCTAATTGTCATTTGATATGGTGTCCAAATAGAATCAACTTTATACAAGATTCAAAATCCTATCTTTTGAATCCCATTTACAAATATACCCCCATACATTCCATCTATTATTTAGGATGAACAAATTTACAAATATTGGAAAAATAGTTTTGAAACACTTTTTTATTAAAAGGAAATTAGAATGATCATCACATGTTTATTTTTTCTTCAATCATGCTCTCAAAAGCTTGTGCATACAAATATCCCTAACAAACTTTCATCCTAAAACACCAATCATATGGTTAATTGACTCCTTAATTACATTGTGGCTGCACGACTTCACAACTTCACTATAGTTTAAATGGTACTCGAGTGTGTAATATGTCTCTTCACTTTCTATTTTATGTCCTAAAACATCCTTGAACTTTCAACATTATTACTTTTTAAAAACTACAAATCTGTTGCATACAAAATTAAAAGTTAAAAGTACTATCAAATATATACAAATTTTAATTCTAAATTCTAGGTCTAATAGATTTGTTTATTTTAAAATGTCAGATATGTATGAAGCTTATTCGACACAACATAAAAGAAATTCAAGAATCTTTGAAAAGTTTAAAGATCTAATAAACATAATATCAAGACATTAATTAAAGAAATCAATTAACTAGACATTCTTTAAAGTTCGCATATAAATAAAAGTTAAGGAACGTTTAGATGGGTTTCTTGAAATGAATACCTAAATGTCAAGTATCACTTCTTCTATGGTATACAATGATTCCTCCCATCGTAAAAAAATTGAAAGGACTTAAACTTGTAATTCAATCTAATAAATATTAAATATATACATAGTTACTGTGTATATGAAATGGAATTCCCCTTTGTTGGTGTCCATAGAAATTGGGCAACTTTCACTAGGATTCGATTATATCAATCAAAGGGTGGAGCCTCCATAATTTATGTCCACATATGATAAGAAAGTGGTTCAATATATTTTAAATTATATTTTGTGTTTTCCCCTTTAGGAGTGACAAAAAGTTTTATGCCAAATATGTAAATTAAAAGATATATAATTAATGTAATGGAATTCATGAAAAGCCTAACCACTATGCTTTGGATTAATCTTAATATTTATATTTCTTCTTATAAATTAAAGTTGAGATATATAAAGGAATGAGGACCACGTCTTCTTGACATGTTCACTTCCCATTTCATTATTTTGGAATATCATTTTTTGTAGACTTAGTGCTCACTTTCCCATTTATCTCTTAAACAAACAATTTACACTCAACTATACCTTTTCATTTTATATATTCTTACTTATTTTTCTTTTATTGATTAGTAAATAAATGTTCAACAACTATAAAATGAAATCTTTGCTAATGCACTTTTCTATCCTGATCAATACTGATATATGTGGAAGACATCGTAAAAGGACATTGTTATATATGTTACTGATATACACAGTAGATTCTTCCTAATTATCTATCAGTGCAACTCTACCAAATTTTATAGTCTGATGTTTTTCCTTGTGGACTTGATTAATTATTTCCTTCAAGATATTTTCAAAATCTCTATATATATATATATATATATTTATTTAATTATTTATTGTGGTCTTGTTCATTTTTAAGAAGCTAAGTGTATATTAGGAGTATTGTGCTTAGGATTGTCTAAGCCTTAACATCAATGTATGGTAATTAAGAAAAACTTTATCTTTTTCTTTTTTTAATATTGTGAGTTTATTCCAACGTGGAGATTGAATTGTTGTGAATGTAGAGTTTTTGATAATGGATTGATGGGGATCTCAATCAAAGTTTGAGATATCACACTTACAGGGAGTTTAAGTACCGTTATATATTGATGAGATCTCATACAAATAAGTTTGAAGAAGAATTTATTGTGGAAGTGTGAGAAGCTTAAACTTAGGAGAAACATAAATTGATACTAAATAGTGAGTTGTACGTGAGTCATTGAAGAAGGGAATCTATCGGATCAGCAAAAGTTACCTTCTACCTAGGCATACATAGCCTCTTAGATGTAGGTCGTGTAGCACTTAATTAGGCTATAATTAATCTATGTTATTACTGTTTGATACTAAATTATTCTATTTATTTGTAACCATTTTACAACATTGTGTGTGACATCTATGTATATATATATATATTATGTGTTAGATCCATTTTTTTTTTAAAATTTAGACCACAAATATGAAAAATTAAAATAAAGAATTGGAGATATATTTGAACAGAAATTCACATCCTTTACACAATTACAACTATTTGGAACAAAATGGTCTCACACTGAAGTGATATATCCTGATATATTCATGATATGATCTAGACTATAAATATGAAACATTATAATCTAACAACTAGATATGTTTGAACGTAGTGACAAATCCCTAAATTTTGTTTTTCGAGGAGTACTTTATAATTTAGTAAAAATAATGTAAATATTTTTAATTTTTTTAGAAAATAAAACTACAAATCTCACATGCAAGAATGAAAAAACATAAAATGAAAATTGTTCATATTCCGACAATTAAAAGTTTGGAAGAATGAAAAAGAAAAATTGTATTAGATGACAAAAAAATTTAGAGAAAAACAGCTCATAACATCTTTTTTTGCATATTGCAAATATGGTAAATATGACGGTTATCAGACAGTAATTAGACAGTAATCTGCTTTTAAATTTGCTATTTTTGCAATTTTGAAAATGTAAATGACATGAGCTCTATTACCATAAGTTTTTTGTTGCTGTTTTTGCAAACTCTCCAATGAAAAATCAACCAGCTCAACCCAAGTGTAATTACCTAAATGATCAAAATGCTTCTGATAGTTAAAAGTGTGTGATTCCATCTGCTTGTTATTTGATTGCTATTTAATTGTCAATGATATTGATCGCTATTGCTATCTGATTTATTTGTTACAATATTATTAAAGAGAGATATTTTTTTGGAAAAAGATATTTTACAAAGGAGAGTAAGTATGTAGGGATACATACTATTCTTAATGTTGAAGATTCTTTGTCATATATGTATATAGTAAATCATAGGAACATATTGCCATTTAAGATTCTATCGAGTTATTGGTGTGATCTTTACTAACCTACGTATCTTGATAATCTCATATTGATTTTAGTTGCAAGAACAAAGAAAGTGGTGGACAATAATAATTAATTTGGAGTTAGATAAGTCTAATTAAGAATACAAAAGGGATGTACTTATTAGCACAAAAGCTAAGAGGTTTTTTTTTTTGTTTCTTTGGTAAGAGAAATTAAACTCTTAAATGTTGGGAACTAATTAATTAATTATGGACCAATTTGTAAGATGGAACCACTGCCTAAGATATGGACATAATACATACAAACATAGATCTTTGTAGAATCTCTACATATAAACCCTACCTTCAATTGCCACAACTTTATTATACTTCTACAATGGATTCTCTTCGACTATATTATAACACTTGAGGAAAATTAATTTGCCCTAGTAATTACATTAGATATCACTAATGTTTAATTAAATGTATAACAAACATCCTTTCAAGAATTATATGGTAAATATGGTAATAGTGATAGACTCTATTAACATTTTGTATTTTTTGTTTTCGCATTGTGTTATATTCGTTAACATTTTTTTTTTATACAATCGCTATATTTGCAACCAGACAATTTAGGTAGGGAAAAGATTTAACGAAGGCGTTTAATAAAATTTAACCAAATTCAATCACTTTGACTTTTTTAATTACTTAGCAATCACTAATGTTAGCTTTAAAGACCAGTAAGGATATGACATGTGGACAACTTTCACTCTTTAAAATTTCAAGCCAAACGAGGATGACATAAAGTTGGATTGTAGGGGAAAGCAAGAAAAATAATGTTGGGACCATCCGGTGCCAAATCTATTTTCAATCCTGGCCCAAACATGGGTCTAAAGCGTTACATGTTAAACCACTTTTGGTTCGTAAACTTTCATGAAAGTAACACTTGAGTATCTAACTTTTTTTTCGTAATGATTTAGTCCATATGTTTTTAATTTTGTAACAATTTAGACTATTTATTTTTCATTTTGTTCTTAGTAACAATAATGGCAGGAAGATTCGAGTCACAAACCTCCTCTTGATCGTAAACACATTCATATATAAGTTGAGCTATGTACACATTTCAGTTGTCATAAAAACTTTTTCATTAGCAATAAACATAAAAATGGTTTGTTAGTGATAATTAAGGTTTATTAGTTATAAACATAAAAATGGTTTCTCAGTGATAAAATTAAAGTCTATTAGTGATATAGTAGATGACTATCAAAATGATCTATATACTAGCGATAGAAGCATCTACAGTAGAAAACAAAATTTTAAGATTAAAAATACTTTTGGTTCCTATACTTTGATAAAAACAGCAAATTAGTCCTTCAACTTTGTTTGTACTAATTTAGATCACGTAATTTTGGAACAATTTTTAGTCCATATATACTTTTAAATTACAAACAATTTAAATTCTAATGTAAAGAATCAAAACTAGATACCAATGTTTATAATTTTATGATATAGAATAATACCTCGTATTTTATAAAAAAATTGAGTCTTCAATTAGTTAATTGTTTTAGTTAGGTAAGAAATCTCATTAAATCTTAACCGATAAAATATTGTAGAGATTAAATTGTTACATATTTTAAAGGAAAAAAAACATTATTACTTGAAAAAGTTCCAAGATTAAATTTACAAATTAGATAACAGATAGAACTCTGGACTAATTTTTTTAAAAAAAATCATATTTATAAATCATTTATTTGTGTGCCATACATGCAAATATTATAAGTTAAGCTACCTATTGCCACAATCACTTAAACTTTGGTGTTATATATTATTTGGTAAATTTCCAAGACTTGAAGGGTTGTTTTGTAATTTCACATAAAGTTAAATATGCTAAACAAAACTAGTATTGAGAGAGAGGAATTTTTTCTTTGTTTCATCTAAAAATTGGAAAGATAGCACACAGAAACTTAAAAGTGGGGATATTGCAAAAGAGATGCATGAGATGCAACAATTAAAGTCTAAAGGAAACTCCAATGCTATACAGGTCAGAGCTTTCCCTTATTCTCCAATACAAAAACATAGCATAATGTTTAGTAGCCCTTCTCTCTCTCTCTCTCTCTCTCTCTCTCTCTCTCTCTATTAACAAATTTAATTGAATCAAATCCTTTAGTTTTGAGTTATTAAAACAACACCCTCTCCATGCTCATAAATATTACTATTCATCCCTGCTGCTGCATATAGCTTGTTGTCTTCCTCAACCGTCTTCCATGGCGAGTATTGACCATACTCCCACAGTGGTGATACCACCGGACCGCAGCTGACGAAGTTGCCATGGGATTGATCATCACAAAGTGGCTTCATAACATTAGTACTTTGATCTTCAATGTCTTTCCAAATATCATCCATGGTATAACAATAACCCTTTTGTTCTTCCGACGGATTCCCCCCGGTGTCGTAGAAGCTTTCTTCTCCGATCTCAATCGTCGTTGGGACCGAGTCGATGGTCGATGAAGTCGATGGGGACATGACAACTACGTCTTTCTTCTTTTTCTCTTGTGCTACTTTTCTCATGTGAGTTCGCCAAAAATTCTTTATTTCGTTATCTGTTCGTCCAGGAAGCTTCCTGGCAATTCTCGACCATCTGTAAAATATATCAAACATCTATTAGAAACTATTCGATTTGATAGGATGAGGTTACAACTCGAGACTAATTGATAATAAGAGGACCAACAACACATCTATCTAATAAAAGAGTATGAGTCAGACAATTGTAAGAACCTGTTTCCCCACTTGGAGTGGAGTTCGAGAACTAGACGCTCCTCGTGTGGAGTCATTTTACCACGCTTAAGACCTGGGTGGAGATAATTAACCCAACGGAGGCGACAACTTTTTCCGGTTCTTTTCAAACCTACAAGACGATAAGAACAAGATAAAAGAGAGAAAAAACAGGAAAAAAAGAAAAAGGTCGAGAAATTTAGAGTTTAGGGTTTAGGGTTTTATTATAATACGAATACAAATACGGTATCCTAGAAAGGCCCTACCTAGCTAGGGTAGGACTAGCAGTACTTGTACTCTCCCGCCACCTTCAAACCTGATACTTTGGCGATGAAATCCCATCGCCGATCACCAAATAAGCCTACAAAGCACACAAGTTGAAAATCTTCTTGTTCTGTCCATGGCCCTTTTCTGATACTTTCTTCTTGTACTCCCATCTTTCTTTTTCTTTCTTCTCTCTATTCTTGTTGATGATGATTCTTCTTTTTTGTTTTTCTATGGAGGACTTTGGGTATGTACTTGTGACATTTATATCTCTCAATTTATGGACCTCTACAGAGCCTCTTTAAAATAATTGTTTGTGGGTTTCATATCTTTCTCTATCTTATGATTAAAATAATATGGAAAAAGTTTTGAAGATAAATAATGTTTTAGTGTGTGGGTTATATATTGTTTAATATTTTAATGAGAGGGGAAATTTAACTTTTCTTGGATGGGGAAATAGTATAGTTATCAACAACTTGTTGTGTAGGAATCTTTCTCATGTATTCGCTGAATAGATGACCTATTTGTTAATGGCTCAAATGAAATCTCATCTACCCTCTAAAGTTCAAAGTTTTATATAATTTATTGGAATGTTTTGAATTTGTTGTTCGATGTTTCAATGATCAAGCATGACTTAAATCTAAGTTAATTTCTATTTTTTTTTTAATTATTTACATGCTATTTGGATTGTTGCCTTTAGGATATAGAGAAGTATGCTACATACACTCTTATTAACATCTCTAGATATTTTTTCTCTAATGATAAAACTTATTTGTTATTCTGTTTGAGAACTTAACCAATATAATATTAGTAAAGTTGATTCTCTACTGTTTACATTTTCTTTATCTTTGATTGTCAATTTTATAAACATAATGTCCTTGCGTTTGAGTTATCATGAAATGAATTTACAAAATCAACCTTGTGGTTTACTCGTTGTTTACTCAACTCTTGCTTTAATTCGATTCTCTCCACTTGTTACCTGCTCCTTTTTTTTCCCTGCATTCTTGCGAGTAGCTTGTTACTCACTTTTTTTAAAGGAAAGAAAGCTCAAAAGAAATTCAAGAAAATATTAAACGAAATCCAACTAATAACAAGAGCAAGAAGAGAGTAGTAAGAATAGTAAAGAGATTTGTAGACATTTAACATATTTTTTAAAAAGAACTTAAAGTCAGAGATATCATTTTGTTCTTGTTAAAATCGCCACACATTCATATTCTCTACCAAAGATTTTTAAGTTTTTTTTCTTCTGACAACCATAAATTTATTAGAGACATAATAATATCTTAATTACTGTTGAATTATGATCAAGTTGTTGATATGATAATATTCTCTATGATCGAACTCTTAATAGTTTTTTTGTTTATTATTTTAATATTCTCTATGTTTCATTGACTATTTTTCTTTTTTGAGAAGGAAAGTTTCATTGACGACCAAGCATCCCTAATTATTATTTAAGGAATAATTTAAAAATAACATAATGACTAATTGACTAGTTTAATTTCATATAATCATATTTTGTAATCAAGTTTGAGATCAATATAATTGATCCAATTTTATATTTAACCTTCTTATTTCTACTTATGAATTGTGATGTCACCCTTATGCATATCCACTTGCTTTATCCTATCACCAATTTCATATACTTTTGATATTTGATTATAATTTAATGAAAATTTTAGACTCCATTTTCCATTTTATTTTTTAAAGTTTAGTCTATAAATACTAATTCTACTTCTAAATTTGGTTAAGAGTGGACTCTTTTACTTGAACAATTTATTGTAAGGAACAATCAAATAATTTGTAAGAAGTTGGTACATATTGTAATATTGAAAACTAATTAATATAGAGCATAGATTAAAATAATATGGATATGTGTCAAAGCTAAGTTTGAAAGCACAGATATTTTTGTCCATTAGAAGAGCCTCTTTGTGTTTATCTTAAACAGGTTGTGGTGTGTTTTTGTGGAATTCTCTCAATAAAAGTATATGTCTAAAAGCATAAGGGATAAAGAAAAATTTGTGAGAAAAGGACAAAAGGAATTAGCTCAGCCACAATTGGATAAAAAGGAATAACTTCATAATTGGATTCAAGACTTATTATTATTTTTCTTTTTTATTCTCTATTTTTTCAAAAAAAAACACAATAGACAATTTAGAATTTAGTGGGAAAAATATTATCTCACGTCAATGGACAAATATATATATATTTTATTTATTTTACTTTTAAATACAATGAAAATAGGAAATTATATTACACAAAGGAACCATAGAGAATTATTAACTTTCCAATATACAACCCGATTTGAGTATAGCTTAATGATTAATGATTAAAGCAGTGATTAATTATATCATAAAAGTTATTAATTTGTGTAATTAATAATCTCTTTTTAGACCGGTTGAATTGCAAAGTTTGTAGAATGTGAGAGAGTAAATCCAAAAGGACAAACAAAATAAAATGCACCTAAGTATATACCGTAACTTTAATAACGCATAATATTGTTGCATGGCTTATTCTGTATATATGTTATATTTGGAACGGAACCTTGAAATTATCCCAAGATTTATATGCCCTACTTCTTAATTAGTTTTAAAACTATATTACTTTTAAAATACATTTTTTTTCATTAAAACAAAAAGAAGGGTCTTAAAAGGTGCCCAACTTTCAATAACTAATACCCAATTTGTTTAGTCCACAACAAATATGGACATTGAAATTAATTATAAAAAATTCAGACAACAACGCAACTAAAATTACATAGTATGAATCTCGACAATTCAACGATCTTTTCTTCTTACAATTGTTGTATTGAACTTTTATTTAAAAAAAAATATTTATTCCTAGTTTTTCATAGTTTTTTTTCACTCTATGATTTAAGCATCGAAGTGACAAACACACTATATCGATCAACATGTTCTCTTTTGCAAATCAAGTTACTAATTTTTACATCCAAATAAATTTATTGTACTTGTCATTTGAAGGTAAGATGAGTTTTAATACTTTTTTTATATTACTAATTTGTTAATTGCAACCTCCTAATTTAGGTCATATTACCAACAATTATATTGATTTAATAGAAGATTGAGTGTGACATTTCAAGTGTTTATTTCTTGTTTAAGAATAAAATTAGTCAATGAGATTAATCATCAATTTAAAATACATTAATAGAATATTAAGATTTGGTAAGGTGTATATAATGGTGCCTCAATGACTTTGTGTGGTCCTTTAAATTCTTGGTAAAGCAAAAGCAAAACGCCATGTTATTATTAGTTATTACATTCTTATTAACTTCATGTGAGTTCCTTTACTTTTATATATATATATATATATATATATATTAACAAAAAGAGTATGAGAAATATCATGTTACCCCCTCTAAATTTTAAAGTTGAATATGTTTAATTAAACTCGATCTAAACTACTATTTGTAATAATTTAAATTTAAACTTTTACAAGTGTATATCAATTTATCCTCTCTATTACACTATGACGAAATAAATATCCTGTGAAATTTATAACTTTATAAAACATTCATAACCTTACATAAGTGAATCTATTGAGACTTTCATTTAGTATTTCCTTTGAAATTTGTTTATCCATCGATTATAGTAGTTGCCCATGTCACTAATCTAGAATTCAAAGAAGTATGGACACATGTGTGTGTATAGAAATTGAATGTATGCACGATTTTCATGTGTAAAAAAAATTAAATGATAAAATTAAAGTTTAGAGGAAGTTTAAAGGTATGTTTGAATTGACTTTCTAAGTGTTTAAATAAATGTTCATAAGTGAAAAAAGAAAAAAAAAAAAAAAAAAGAAACTTAGGCCATGTTTACTTCAACTAAAACGTAATCCATCAATGGTAAAGTAAAAAATGGATCTCACACTTGATTACATTTATCATTATTTACTTGTATTCTCTAATGATAATAAACTGTGGAGCCTAGCTCCAAAATTTGTTATAAAACATCCGATCTAATTAAGAAAATGGAGAGTACTCAACTGGATCGTGCTTGAAAATTACGTAGGATCCATTACCTTTATATCGTTATGATAGATATTGTTACTATAGTAATAAGAAAATAATGAATCTGCCACATTTACGATTAGGGTTAGAGTTAAATAGTAAGAGAGTAAATGTGATACAATTAGATTTGTGATGGAAGGGGGTTGGAAGAGGATAGAAATACAAATTTGAAAGGAGATGAAGTTGAAAAAGATTGGAGAGAGGGTGAAAATTGAATTGTTAAAGAAGAATTAAATTAGTTAAAAGTAAAATTGAGGAAATGAAAAGAAGAGCCATTGTTTGTGAATAAGTGTGTAATTGACTCACAGCTGGAATGGGTAATATATATTATAACAAAGAGGGTAGTGGGAATTTGGGATCACATGGTCTTATGTCCTTAAATTTCTTAATTCTCTACCCATTACCCTTTCCACAAATAGGATTAAACTCATTTCTTTATTTCATCTTCTTCTTTTCAACTTTATTTTTCTTCCAAAAATATATATATATATATAATCTAACTTCTTTAATTCAACTCTAACCTTAAATTTGTTTCTATTTTTATTCTTCAAATTTATGTCATTTAATAAATTATTTTGCTTTTTTTTTTTTTATATATCATTTATATGGTTTTCAAAATTTTAAAAATTATTGCTCATTAAAATTTAAAAACCTATATACTTGGAAATATGTAACAATTTATCATGTGACATAAAATGCGAGTTTTATTATTTGTTTACTCATGAAAAAATTATTACTCATTAAAATTCGTAGAAAATATATACTAAATTTGTTACTAATGTTAGGGTCAAAACATTACTTTCTTAAATGTTTAAGGAAAAAATGTTTTCCATCCATTATTTTAAGGGTTTTTCAAAAATTAAAAAAAAATGGACAAATTATGTGGGATTGGTTTGGATTGAATTAATAATTTTTTTTTTTTTAAAAAAACTCATTTTGTTTAAACTACTTTTTCTAAAACTTGTTTAAAATACACTTAAAGAATCTATTTTAAGTGGCTTCTAGACACTTTAGTTTTTTTTTTTTTAAATAGCTTATTTTCTAAATTAAACACTTAAAAATATAATCTAAACACACCAGTACACTCCATAGAACAAAACAACTAAAAGACAAAATTATTTACATTTTATTTTTCTATGAAGTGCTATTTTTGACAATTTTTTTTATTTTTTAATTACTACAATATTTTTTTTTGTTTTTAAATAAAAATGTCGTAAAAGTGAAAAAGTAAGATAATGAAATAACATTTAACTATATCTAAAACATTTAACTACAAAAATAGCTACTGTACACAAGAGACAAATAACACAAAACACTTTGGTAATCCAGTTCGACACATACGAACTACACATGGAGACCTTCGTAGCTCAGATAAGAAAATATTATTGAGATTCAAAGTATGTAACTTATCACTAATTTTACATTAACAAGTTATCACCATAACTTAAAAACAGACTCAGGCTCCCTCTGAAGGTAAACATGAATCTCTTCTAAGTCTAGGCTCCTCCTCATTTAGTGAATTGAACCCATACTCCTATGTTCTTCACTCATATTTCTTATCTTTCCAGTTTTATTAGATAAGCAAACTATTTTCAATGGAAATTTAAATGCCAGAAAGCAACCATAATACCTTCAACAAGGACTGCTTGAAAAGACGAGATAGTATTTTTCCCACAGTACCAAATTTTTCGTCAAAAAGCAATCCCACGACATATGTGTATACCTTCAGAATATTATTCGAATAACTCCTTCGGCGATCAGAAGCATAACAACCACACACCAAGATTTCTAAAGTATAGGAAAATCAAGTAACTTAACTGAAGTCCATTATCTTTCAATAAAAAGAATTGTTTAATAAAACATTTAATTAATTTTGACAACATATCTTAACAAAAAGTAAGGAACATTTTTTAATATAGTAAAAAGAATAAAAATATTTATAAAATATACCAAAATTTAAATCCTATCATGGTAGACTAAGTGTCCATCATAAAATCTAAAAATTTACTATATTTTGTAAATATTTTTATCAATAAATCTCGACTAATTTATTTTTAGTGATGATGGGTGTGTTTGGATGATAATTCTAAATGAAATTTAGTTCCTAAATCATACATTTGTGAATCATAATTAACTGGATCTTGATTCTTGCAACAGCTTTTGAAGACAAAAGAAAAAGAAAGTATTTGAAATCTAATCTTTCAAACACTTATCACAAAGTAGAATTTGCTTTTACTGTTATTTGAAAAGCAAAAGAGAATTGTTATTTCATTGGCATGTGGATTAAATTTCAAAATTGGTATAAAAAACCCAATGCCAATGCCTAATTTTGGAAGTGTTTTGATTTTATGTCTTATTTAATTCTTTTAGAATTTTATTACATCTTAAATATTCAAAATCAAAAGTTTAAGAATCTTTAAAATTTCATTTTATATTTAATAATAGATCTGCTGATTTTATAAAAAAAAAAAGTGGAATATTTTAACAACTTATTTAACAAGAAAAAAAAAAGGCAAATTGAAAGTTGGTGTGAAAACGAAGAACAACTTATACATATATTTAGAAAAATATAATATTAAAATAAATAAAATAAAATATATAAATAAGAGATTAGGACATTAGGAAAATAAGATTATCCAAAATTCTCCAATTAACTTTCTCATCTTCAATTTCTTTTGAAATTCAACTAATATAGATGTCATTTATGAACCCACGAAAGACTTTTATTTATAGACAAAATGGTAAGTAAGTAGTGAGTTCCATAGATACTAAGGGTGTGTCGACACATGAACAACAAAGAGACTCATATAATAATTGGATTATAAAACTTTTTATTTTTTAAATATAAAAATAGAATTGTTTGACAAAATATTTTCATAAAAATAGGTAAGAAGACATTTTGCTTTTTTGTAACGTTTAGGTCTCTTGTGAAGAGTGAACTTTAACTCCAAACCTAAAAATACCTTGGAACGAGTGAGAAGAAAAGAATATTTATTTTGTTTTATTTAATGAATTCAGTCTTTTAAAAGGACTTAACTTAAATTAAAAAAACAGTACTTGTTTTAAATATGATTTCTTTGATTTAGTGTTTTTTTTCAAAATAAAAATATTAAAAATATTTACACTTCATAAAACAAAATTTAAAAAATAAAATAAAAAAATTTAAATATCTCATCAAATCCTTTATTTGTTCATCTTTCGTCTTTTATATTATTTATTTTATATTCTTTTTCATCTTATATGGTTTTATTGTTTTCAATTTTTTTAAAAACTTTTATACTTTAATTTTGGTTTAATTTTTTTACTTTATATGGTAATTTTAAAACCTAAGACAAAATATTAGTTTATACTTCTAAAATTTTAAATTGTATCCACTAAAATCTAGAACTAATATTTGTTTATATTTATAAACTTGAAGTTTCCTAAATATACTAATTTTTATTTATTGAGTAGATGGAAGGAATAACACATTTGCATTTTTTTTTTTAAATTCAATTTAGTCTTCAATTGAGACTTTAACTAAATGGCATCTATTAAGTACAATCTATAGTTAAATCACAAAGCTTTCATGTATTAATCAATTTAGATACTTGGTCGTAAATTCATTTAAAATATGACAAACTCTTTTATTTAATTTATTGTAATAATTTAAAAGACGTTGGGTTAGCGATAAAAACAAAGAATTAAGTTGAGCTGAGTTAAGTTGGTAATAATTATAGGAAAGTTATTGAGAGGGTTGACACGAATAACCAAGCCAGAATGTGAGTGTTTTAGTAAAAAATATAAGTTGATGCAAATAACGAGATAATAAATTTCTTCAATTATTGGTGAATCAAATGGCGAGTTGATTTTTCTTATCCACTCAACCTAACTCTCTTAAATTATTTAAATTGCAAACACCCGTAAACAATTTATATCTAAATTTTAAGTTTTTACAATTTAATAGTTAAAGATACTAAATATATGTTTTAATTTAACCTTTAATTTTTGTGAGTAATTTCTCTTTAAAGTTAAATTCAAATTGTACATATATGAAACTAATCTTATTAAAACATTTAGTGAGAAATTTAACTATTAAACTAAAATTCATACTTAAGTTAATTGATTTTGTTAAAAAAATAGAAAAAAAGCAACCAAAAGCGAAACACCTATGGAAAAAATTAATTTATCATTGGAAATGTAATTCCAAGAAATTTCATGGAAGATGGAGAAGGAAATGGAAAGCAGAGAAGTCATCCCTAGCCCTGCACTACACCCTATTGAACATCTATAGAGATTTCTCGAACCAAATTTGAAGGATGATAAAAAGTGATAAATTCATAAACGTTCAATGTTTAAATTTATACAATTATTAGTCTTAGATTTTACTTAATATAAATCTAAAATTTAGAGCATAACATAAACTAATATTTGTTTTAAGTTTTAAAACTTGTGTGAGAAAGGCACACGTGTCGAACTATTGGTTAGTTTCGATATGTTACTTGCTTTTCAAATAAACACTTTAAAATTTACTATAGGTAGAAAATAAAAAATAAAAAATAAACCCATATTAAGGTATAAAATAATAAAAAAAGGTTAATTTTCATAAATATAATAAATTGGTAAGATATTTATTATCGTGTAACAAAATGTAAAAACTCATGAAAATAACTATTTTTTAAAAAATTACAGGTTTGCCCTTTTTCTATCCTGGTCTTTTCTTTTCTTTTCTTTTTGCGAAATCTTTTTTCTTTTCCTCTTGATATTTTTTCTTTCCATCGTCTTTTTTCTTTTCTTCTTGATATTTTTTCTTTTCATCGTCTTTTTTTCTTCTCCTGCAATTTTTTAAAATATTTCTATTTGTCGTTCCTTTTCATATTCTTTCTTCTGCAATTTTTCTTTTACTTTTTATCGTATTTTTCTATGTAATTTTTTCTTTTCCTTTTCATCGTCTTTTTCTCTTCTTCTATAATTTTTTTTTTATTTTTTTTTCAAACTGTTATTTGGTTCAAGATCGTGCTATTTTTTTTTTCACATTGTTATTTGCTCGTTTAAGATTGTGTGAAAAATATAAAATATCGTGAAAAAAAATTCGTTGGAATATTGGATTGCCAAAATGTAAAAAATCGTGTAAAAAAAACAACCAAATCTAAATAATCGTGTTCCAAATATAAATGATCATGTACAAAATCTAAATGATCGTGTATCAAATCTAAATGATCATTTTCCAAAAAATCTTGAAAAAAAATCGTTGATATCTGGCTACCCTAATTTAAACGATCGTGCGCCAAATCTAAATGATCGCGTACCAAAAAATCTTGAAAAAAATCGTTTAGATTGTCGGCCAAATCTAAACGATGGCGTACAAAAAAAAAATCTTAAAAGAAATCCAAATGATCAAATCTAAGAAGAATAACCAAATCTAAATGATCGTTTTCCAAATATATTACGAGGCTGAATATCAATTAATCATGAAACATTTTTTTTTGTATTTTTTGTTATGGGCCTGTGAGCTTTTTCCATTTTCGAAATTGTTTTATTTTGTGTAAATATTTTGTCACTTTATTATATATTTTAGAATACCCCTCTAAAAAATCTAAAACAAATAAATCAATTAAGTTTAAATATAAAATAAAGAAATAGAAGATTATTAAAGATGAAAGATGGAAAAATAAACAAAACAAACAAATAAATCGAATTTAAAAAGAACAACTATTTTGTTATGAAAAGTAGTAAATTTTTTTCAAAATTTACAAAATATTTAATAAAATTGTGCAGTGGGTTGTTGTAATCATTTTTCTTTTTTATTAGAAATATTTTTAAAAATAGTCAATTTAAAAAAATATTTACAATCTATAACAAATTTTATCACGGATAGTTATTGATCTGTTATAATAACAGAAGATTATCATAGATAGAATTCAAAATTTTGCTATAACTTGTAAATATTTTAATATTTTGTTATTTTTAAAAATCTTTTTTTATTTATTATTCTTATAAAAAACTCTTTTTTTTTTTTTAATTTTTCAAAAAAGATTGGATTTACTAACCAAATTAATTAAAATAAATATTTTTCCTTTCCTCTTTTATTTATTTTCTTCTTTTTTTCTCTTGCCCTTAGTTATTAGATGTAGAGTTAATTCTTTAAAGTTTAGTATTCACAAGAGACCAAAACCAATAAGAACTTTGCCTTGTTTTTTCAAATATTTTCATCAAACAACTCTTTTTTTATAAATATATTTTTTAAAATAGCAAAATAAATTAATATATTTACAAGCTATAGCAAAATTTTGAATTCTATCACTGATAATCTTCTATCACTATTGCATATCAATGACTATCAGTGATAGAATTTGCTATAGATTGTAAATATTTTGTAAAATCTACTACTTTTAAAAATTCTCCAAATATTTATAAGCTATATCAAATTTTTGGATTTTATAAGTGATAGTCACTGATAAACTTTTATGAGTGATAGAATTTAAAATTTTTGTTATAGGTTGTAAATATTTTGTAATATTTGTTATTTTTGAAAAAATTTCCCTTTTCATACTTAATTAAACGTTTTTTTTTTAAATAATGTAAAGTTAAAACAATTTTCTCTATGTAGAATAATAAATTTTGAATGGACCCTTTGATTAGAATGATTGTGATGTCATTTATTTCCATGTCTCCTAAATGGTTTGAAATCTTTGGAGCTTGAAAGGCTAAAACCCTTTCATTTCTCCACTTAGGACTTTCATTAATTCCATGCAATTATTAGTGAAATAATAAATTAAATTTATATATATCTCTCTATAAATTTGTCCATAACATTGCATGGCCCATCAAAAATTTTTGTCAAAAAAGAAAAATAATAAACTAAAAATTATTGTGGTCCTAAACATTACCAAAATGGACACTCACTACCTAAGAAAAATAATATATCATGGAAAATTTTATTTAATTAATTAAGAGGATAATATTTGTTTATCTTATCAAGATTTTATATAACTAAGCACTTTGCTTTTAGATTTATTATTAATTAATTATATCAAACCTATACAAAGGTCTCATGAGCTGGTGACATCCTTTTCTAAATTTTTTAATATGCATTTTTTTTGGTATTAGTTATATAGCTAGTGATCACTTAATAATATATATATATATATTTTTTCAATGAATTAATAATAGGAATGAGATCTTCTTTTCATTATAAAGATAGTTAATTAACCTAATCAATTTTGAGATAAGCCATATTAGCTATGGGCATAAGTTTTTAACATCTAAGTTAGTTTTTAAATAAAATATTAAAGTATATTGACAAAGTTATTGTTGATATTTTATTAATATTTGATTGGTTTAAAAGTTTGACATTGAGACAATGAGAGAATTAATAACATTTTATCATACAAAAATCTACTAAATATAATAAAACTATTAGTATAATAATTGCTAAAATGAAAATACTATTTAAAAATAAAATCAAATATTATTTTTAACTTATTAAAAATGATGATTTTTTTTTTTGGAAAAACATATGGTAGGATTTTAAAAATGTGAGTTTCTTGTTTTTATTTTTAAGAAGCATTTATCGTATAAATGAGAGTCTTGTTTTACAATATGTTGAGTTGGACATTTGACTTTAAAATTAATTGTATAAAATCTATGTTAAGATGAACATGCTTATTTGTATATAAATTATTATACTCGTAATGATGGACCTGTAAAATTGAAACTTTACATACTACTATATCGACAAGATTATCATAATAAGTTAGTTGACTTGAAAGTGCTTGTTAAATTGTTTTCACACTTCAACTTATTTTATCGAGGACTAGAATGTTTTTGCTATTTTATGAAGCAAGCATTTTGGAGAAAGAACTAGTTGTTTGGCTAGAGATAAAAAAAGAAAAATATCAAATTGCCTCGTCTCTCTAATGGAACCTCAAATGATTATTCATATCTAACGAGAATGAGAAAAGTTCAAGAAATATTGAGTCTCATTTTAAGGGTAATAGAGAGGCACGCATTTATTCTATTCTTTTAGAGATTATTAAGAAAAAATAAAAGAAAGAAAAGAAAAGAAAAAACATGGTTATAAATAGAGAATAAGATTCTTTAATTTGCTTTGTGGCCTTTTAATCTGTAAACAAAACCCTAGGGAACCATCTTTAAGTTTTTTTTTCTTACTCTTTCTATACTGTTGTTTGGTCAAATGCAAAGGGGTTTTAGCCCACAAATTTGGAATGATTGGCTTTGATCATTTCCCACTTTTCTTGGTCTCCATTCACTTAAAAGTTAAATGCAAAATAATAACTATCTTGTGTGTATTTGGATTCTCCATTTTTATAACGTAAATCTAATTTTTGTGAAATCATCAAATGTTAGGTTAAACTTTTATCATAGATTTTGATATTGTATTAGATAATTATATATGTAGTAAGAGATCCTTTTTATTTTTCTGATGTGATTTGCTTACATGTCCTTCAAGATGATACATCTTTGGGTTCACCATTTTATCGAAAAGCTAATTGACAATGAAAGAAATTCTATATGTTCTTTCTAAAAGATTGTTTGGTGTTCTTATTTTTCTAATATGGTATCCTCAACATACCATCATTAGCATAGTGTATCTCTTAATTGAGTTCATTATTAATGGGTTATGGATTTTAACTTTCTTTTATCCAATCAAGTAATCTTAATTTGAATTTTATACACTTTGATATCATATTAAATCAACGCAGAATTTCATCTTAAAACCAATTGATTATAAAAAAAACAACGATAAGAATTGATCATATGTTAGACGTGAATTCCTCCCCTTCAACACACATCATTGCATCAAGAATAATTAGCCTTAGAAAGTGGTTCTGTATATTTTTATATATCTAATTCATAAGTGGCCTTTATTGATTTTCTCTCTCTTTGTTTTTTTTTATCAATTAATTATACCAATTTGAGCAACTCCAAATTCATTTATAAATCGGGATTCAAGTACTAACGTCCAAGTTGTCATACACATTAACATAAAGCTTTACATTGCAATTTCAATTAACTCAAACAAAACATTATATTTCAAAGTTAAAAAAAATAAGAATTGAAGAATACTCCTTTTTTTTTTTTTTTTCCAAATCTTAATATTTGAATATATAAGTGGTATGAACTAAATAAGTGCAATTCGATCCAATCCCTATATCATTCATGTTTTATATGAACGGGTGATAAAAAAAAAGACATTTCTTTTAATAGATTATTATGTATATCTAAATATATTTATGAAGAATTATTTTAGAGGAAAGTTAGGAAAATTAGTGAAAATAGTGAAGAAGACAAAAGAAAAGGAAAAAAGAGATTTGAAATGAAATGGAGATAAGGCAAGTGGGGGGAAGTAGCAAATTATAGTGGCAATGCTTACGAATGCAAAAGAGGTTTTGGAGATAAAACGCACAATAAAATGTGTGTGGGGACTTTCTCTTCCTCTTTTTTTTTTTTTTTTTTTTTTTTCTCACCTACTAATAATAATCAAAATAAATAATGATAATGATTAATAATGTAATGTTGAGAGATAATGTATAAGTCAAGATGCAATGAGGATACCCTCATTCAAACCATTCTCTTTTTCACTTAACTTTTGAACATACTCTTGTTTTATAGTGTTTAGTAAAAAAAATTGGAGCAAAAAAAATTGTATTCCCCAGGAAAATAGTTAAGTATTGGTCTAGTATGTGTTAACCATACCAACATATTCTAATGCTTTAGTCAATATTGGATTTACAAGTATAACTTGATAATTGAAGATAGTAGGTGATGATTTTTAAGACATATATATATATATGTTGGAGTATATTGTTATTGGCTTTACATTTGTAGAAGGCTTATGACATGTTTTCAAGTAGGTTGGGTGTGATGTTCTAAATGTGGTTACAACTTACATAAGTTGTTACGACAAAGGATGTTCACTCTCCACAATATTTCTTTTTCAATACGTGAAGTATTTGTGCTTTGTATTTTATGTGGGATTCTTTCTTCTTTTGTTTTTTTTTTTGAATTTGGTTGGGAATATTTTCCTTCTTTTCGTTGTAATATTTAAGTCCAAGTTACTATCTTATTAGGGTTACCACACATATTGTTTTGTGAGTCTATTTTCTTTGTAGAGACTGATGTCCTTTTCTACTATTTGTGCTTGAAGAAGAAATATGATTATTGTGTCTTAGTTTGTTGCAGTTTTTTCCCCGATGATTTTACAGTGAGAGTTATTGTATTATTGCATAACATTATTTAGTCTTAGAGGAGCCTAAGGCAATGTTGATAAAAAAGGGTTACTAGAATCTAAGGGGGTTCCTAAATGCATAATTAATTCCTTGATAATGAGTTCTCTAACTAAGGAGGGGCCTAATTAGTTCTCTGGGTGAAGGAGGACTTCACAATGAGGAGGAAAAATATCTATGGGGTGAGAGGGAGTCTCACATACTTAGGAGGAGCGTGCTCAAGTATTACTTCATCACTAACTCGTACCCTTAGAGGGAGTCTAAGTTTATTAGAAAAGAAGACTCACATCTAGAGGAGCATAGGTGTTCAATCTAGTTGAGCTCTACTTGTGTTACTGTAAACGTTTTTATTTTACAGATAAATACAATTGTACAAGTTTAACTATTATATATTAATGAATTGTTTTTAGCACACTGCATCCCAAACGTAGGTGAAATATCACCAAACTGGATTACCAATTTTTATGTACTCACTTTTGGTTTACTATTTAAATTTGCCAAGACGTCTCATGTGACCATCATTCTTTAATTTTTCAATATCTACAATCAATGACTTTAATTGGTCATTTTTGTAGGCTAGTATCGTCCAACGTTGATGTTTGGGTTCATAACTACCTCTCTTTAATATCTAGAACGTCCATTGAGCCATTACTCATTTGGGAAGTTACATTACACTATCACCATCAGAGGTTATTGTAACCAATCAAAGAATATATATGCTAAAATTTCTCTATTTACTATTGTAGTTACTCACAAATTTAAGATTAACTTAACTATCACAAATTTAAGATTAACTTAACTATCAATATGTGTGGCTAAACACATTGGACATTAAATGTGGTTGGTAACTAACTGCTTAATTACATCACCCACTCAACTTAATTAATCATTGGAAGTTTTTTTTTGGGTTTTATCAATTAAAATATAAATTCATAATTCCATCATTTTAAACTGAGCTTTCATAAGTTTATTAATTTAGATTGTTTGAAGTGATTTTATAGCTACTTTTACTTGATTTCATCTAAATTCAGTTTAATATTATTTTTCTTTAAAACTTTTTATATAAAAAAAAAAGGAAGAATGGTCAAAATTTGATAAAATATTTACAAGTTATAGAAAAAATTTTAGATTCTATTAATAACAGACATTGATTGACAATGATATCTTTCTATATGCAATGACATTAATAGACGGTGATAGAAGTCTATCAATTTCTATCACTGATAAAATCTAAAATTTTGCTATAACTTGCAAATATTTTAATTTATTTTGCTATTTTTAAAAACGCTCCTTAAAAATGTTATTATGTAATTATTATTCTTTCTAAATAAATAGATCAAAATACAGAAATGATATTTTTTTTTCTGTGAAATTACGCAAAAGCAAGATTAAAAAAAAACACTCGCATTAAAGGAAAGTCATTACTATTTCTTTAAGTTTAACACACTTTCTCTAATATTATGCTTATATGCATTTGAAGAAGTTTATACACTTATCTAAGTGTTATACATTAATAATTTCAAAGTGTAATTCCAATAAAAAGTTCTAAACTAACATGAAAGTTTATAGTTTTAATGAACTTAATCAATTATTCAAAACTTTAAATAATACAAACTTCAAAATTTAGGTTATAAATTGTTTTGGTTCTAAACCTTTTTTAGTCCCACAATATGGCCATGCCATGTATATTCAAATATTAAATCTTTAAATGAATATACTTTTTTTTTAGTATACACTAATAACACTTTAATAGATTGAATTTTTCTTTAGCTAATTGCATATAATTAATTAAATTGCTAGATGATTAAAAAATGTGATTTTCTTTTTCTCGTTTTTGAGTGTATTTTAATAAAAGAAAACGTTTTCTCTAACTATTGTAGAGCAGGGAATTCAACCTTCGACTTTAATGAAAGTTCATGCCAATAGCTTACCTAAACAATAAAAATATATACAAACATATTAAAAAGATAAATACTTAAGTATATGGTTTGACACCTATTTTGATGTGGTTTGTTCAATAGACAAATAACCACAATTTATTTCAAGCCACTATTTAAAAAAAAAAAAAAATGAATAGAAAAGATATAGGTTGCACTCAACTCTACACCAAAATATTACTTATAATATTTATGGAAAGTTATCAAAACTTTAAATAATTTATATATGAGAGAAATAATAACAATATTATCATTTTTTTTTGTTTAAAATTTAGATGATTTAATTTAATCCTTAGTTCCAATGCTTTTGAATTTGAAACATCAATGAAAGTAACATATATGTAATTTTTTTAAATATAAATTTGGTCCCCAACTTATGTAATCTTTTTAGTCATTTTTTTTGTCTAACTTTTCCTTGATAAATTTAAATTTGTATTATTTCAAAACACAAGAAACAAAGAATAGAAAAGATTTACCAACCACAGTTACATATATATGTTTTGTCTATTAAAAAATTGTTCATATGAAAAATAAGAAAAAAAACAAAAACGTTATTCAAATGATCTGTTAATAAATAAGGACTGACTTGGTATAGTTTAGATAGTCTAATACTAACTACTCTTCATAACTTGTAGATTCAATTTCCTTCCCACCTTTATAATGTATAATATTTCAAAATAAAAATTATATTGAAAAACAATTTTTTTTTAAGAAGATAGAGATTAATTAAAAGGACTATTCAGGAAAATTTTAAAATTTGAATGATAAAAGTAAAATATCCATAAGTTTGTGAACTAGATTGCCATTTAAAGCTTAACTAAAATCTAAGACATTAATCAAAGTAAGTCAATATATTTAATTAGGTATTTTAAGAGGTGAAATGTTCTCAAATATCCATAACCTGAACTAATTTTCTTATAAGAAAAATCTCTTAATTGTAATTCTTTAGTTTAACAACATGTGAGACAATTTTATTTGTTACTTTTTTAGTTCAACAAAATGTAAAGTTCCAAGGATTCAAAGTGACAATTATCTGAACATTTCTTTGAGAGTTTTGAATTGATGATCCTAAATTTCACCACCAAAATGTCACTTCACCCATATTGATAACCTTTCACTTGTGTATCCTCCCTCCTAGCTACTCACACACCTCCTCCCCTCTTCATATCCACGAGCTTGCATTCAACTAATTCAGTACAAACTACTCTCTCACACACAGTAGTATTCATTGCCTTCCACTCCTTCACTGTCTCACTCATCTGTTCACACTCAGACTCGTAGCTCTAAAAACAGCTAATGGCAAGTGGTTTGTACCATATAAACAAAAGTTACTATTCAAACTGTCCTTAAAATTTGGATAAAAAGATATTTTAAACCGAAAAAAATCTCTTATTTCATTACTATATATGATCTAGTTATTTAAAAAGGAAAGTTTGACACACCAACTGTTATTACAATATTCATTATTATATTGTTTTGTGAAAGAGAATTTGAAGTCATTATCAGAGAGGTGAGTGGGCAAAGGAGGTAAAGAGAGATGGTGACTTTTTTTTTCTTATACAGTGGAACAGTTGAAGTGTCCATTATGTGAAGCGTATCTATGTAGTTTATATTCCATATTCCAAAATTTTTAAACTTTAAATAAATTCTATTTTATTTAAGATTCTTATCACCTTCCTCTCGTCATCATTGTCACCACTCTTTTTGGATCATCTGTCACCTACATATACTCTAAGTTATAGTAGCACATATATTTAGGTCTACATAATATAATATACTTCCAATTTTATTTTTAATTAATTGCTTAAAATATATGTAAGATAGAAGCCTCATTGTTTAAAAATTATTTCGAACTTGTAGTTTTAATTTACTTGTGGGTAGTTAGTTTAATTAAAAATAATGATAATTGTTAGTATGTTTTTTTATGTAATACTCATTAATCTAAATTGTTGATAAAGTGTCTTTAACTCTTCAATTATATATTAACATGATCTTTCATTCCAGACGATTCCTCATCGAAATAGATTAACTCAAGTTGTTAAATTAATGAGATAATTTAGACTAGCAAATAATGACATTTATAGTTGCTAATTTACATATTAAAAAATCTAAAAACTTAAACTACTCATGAATCTAAGAATGTACCATTTTGAAGATTTACATAACTATATAGATTTATTTAATATGGTTTTGAAAGTCATAGTTTAAAATTATAATCATAAAAGGATGATGATACATTACAAAAATGAAAAAAAAAACTCACTATGTTTATACTAATAGATTCTGGTGACAAAAAAAAATCAAATGTCCCAATCGACAAATCTAGAAAATGGAAAAGAAAAGTAAATATTACCTCAGGGTTAATGTTTTTTTTTTTTTTTGTATTCTTAATTAAAAATGGTTTTGATGATAAGTTAAGTGAGTATTAGATAGGAAGTAATTATTATAAGAAGTGGCATAAAACAAATATCAGAATTTTTTTAGGTTTGAAGGCTTAAGTGGTGTTTTATATTTGTATTTGTTATGAAATTCTTTACCTAATATAGCACCACCACCTATGATGTGAAACAACTAACATTCTCTAAAAAAGATTTTTCTTTCTTTCTTTCTCTTTTTTTATGATTGAATAGCCAAATTAAAATAATTAAGGGAAAAAACATTTTGCTATGTGTGTAGCAGAAATCATATTTAAGCATTCTTTTCGTAAATGAGTTTAGTTAAGTTGACTTTTGATAGCTTTTTTTTAGCTATAAAGGATACAAAACACCTTAAAAATATTGCATAATTATATCTTGCTACGAGGAAATATTATTATAGCATTACTTATGAGAGCTTAAAATAAGTTTTTATAGCTGATAAAAGTAGCTATAATAGCATGTTTTGAAGCTATTTTATATGCCATTTGCATGCACTCATACGAGATTTTATAGCATTTTTTTTCGATATGGAAACTAATGGTAGTCTTTTCTTGTCAATTATGATGTATTAAAAGAAAATTGCATAAGATTACAAAAACATTTAGAAAAAAACAATCCATGATACATCTTTTTTTTGCATATTACCAATATGACAAATATGACAAAGAATTAGTGATATCAAACGGTTATCAGACGGCTATCTGAGGGTTATTAGAGGGCTACCAGAAGGTTATCGATTTTTAAATTTGCTACTTTTACAATTTAGAAAATGTAGTGACATGATCCTATTATTATAATTTTTCTTTTTGCTATTTTTGCAAGCTTTTTCATTGCAATAAACATTTTTATTATTTTTTATATATAGCTACAAAACATACATGAAATTTATATAAAATATCATGCATGACACTTAAAATATCACAAGTCATACCCCCATAATCGAAATTGTGTAGTTGCATACACAACATACACATTTAAGTAGTCTAATA
Source organism: Cucumis hystrix (assembly GCA_025688845.1). Taxonomy (NCBI): domain Eukaryota; kingdom Viridiplantae; phylum Streptophyta; class Magnoliopsida; order Cucurbitales; family Cucurbitaceae; genus Cucumis; species Cucumis hystrix. Next base: position 1,567,189 of record CM046894.1, read on the forward strand.
CAAGAAATTAGGAAGTCATATTGTAAATTCCTAACAGACAAAAATATATATAGATTAACCAAGTTTTGAAGATTAAAGTGGTGAGTACAAAATTTGTAAGGATCAAGTAAGTCATCCTGTCTATCCATAAGCAAAACCTCATTCCATCCACCAACAAAAACAATTACTATATATAAATTCCTTCACTCATCAAAGTTACAAGCTAAAAGATGTTAAAGAAAATGATATATAAAAGCCTTCTATTTTAAAACCATATCATGATTCACCCATTTTTGGTAGGAGAAACCTGTTACTCATCAAAGTTTTCCTCTGCTAGTAGGGGAGTAAGAATTTTGTCATTGTTTTTGGTGGAGGCCACCTTTGACATCGATCTATCATCACAAAAACAACACAACACCAATGTAGTCACTTAACATTGCATCCAAGTAAATGACACCGACCTTGAAGAGGGCAGAGACAGGAAGAGTCCCAAAGTATCGGATTTTGAAGTCTTGATAACAGACTAAAATAAATGAAGTTCAAAACCAAGAAATGAAGCTAAAAAATAAATCTATGTAAGGATAATATTATTCGAATTCATTAAGTGGTTACGTTCGCAACATGAATAACAATCCTTCTAAATATTGAGTTAAGGTAGAAGTTGCATCGCTAAAAAAACAGCAAACACCAACCAGTCCATAAGCTTTTAGCAGAACTATTTATTCCCACTTAAATTGGTTAGATCTCTAGAATTAATGGTTTATTTAGTGTTTTAATTTACAGGAAAATGAGCAAAGGAGAAACCTCGCGACATTCAGATGTAATTCGGATCAAAACAGTACAAAAACGAGCCAAATCACTATTATGCTCCTGTGAAGAGCGTAGTGGTGCCTTTACGGCGTTGTGTGTCGTGCTCTAGGGCCGAGAGCTAAAATTCTCAGCATCTCAGTGGCGCTTATTGTGATCAAGTGTGCACAGTCCTTCGTTTTGGAGCAACGCTTTGGCAGGCATAGCCAAAGCGCAGGTACGCTCTTCATGAGCGCGGCGACGCTTTCCCAATTTCTAATACATGATCGATTTTTAGGGAAAATAGATAGAGACAAAAAAGGAAGGAAGTAGCCACCCAACCATTTTTTATATTGTTTCTCATCTATTGCCTTAGAATTTTATTGTGATTGTATAACTCAAGGATCGAAAATCTTCGATTTATCTATGAACCTCTTTGAGGTAACTGTATCTAGCTAGTTTGTGGAGCGAACCCTATCTATTTCTGTGAGAGTTTATAGATTTTGTTATTTACATCGAATTTAATGTTTTCCTTGATTCCTGTTCTTATTTAGATATATATTATTCAATGGATTGACGCTCCTTCTCTCGAGTATATTTCTTAGCTAATAGATTTTAGGCTCGTGCATTTCTTTATGTCCACTTACGACTGAGTAGCGATTGTACGAACTTGTATGCTAAGCTTTCTAGCTTTCTTGGGTTTTAGTTATGCATGCCGTGCAAAAATTCAAAGTATAACTTGTTAGTTAATTATGCTTTTCTTAGTAATTAACCATACAATGGAACCCACAATAGTACTTATGCCTTGAGTCTTATGAGTCTAGCTAAGAACTCAATAAGATTTGATGCATAAAGTTTAATTAGGGCTTTCGTTTTAATTGATAATTAGAGCCCTATCTTGATTCGTTCTTAGCTAGTTTGTCGGTTTTTGTAGAGGCTAGTTAGGTCGCGAGTGAGCTAATTAATGAGACATAATTTTGCTTTTTTCCAGCAGATTGACCCAGGACTTGGTACTTGTGCTACATCATCGTAGTGGTAGTAGTTGTAAAATTCGATATTTATAAATTTCTTTTGATCGACAGTTCTTTGTGGGACTAAATGACACTGAAAGAAAGCAACAATAAATGATCAACTAAATTCAAGAACAAATCAGTGGTAACTTAGGTTATTCTGGTTATTTAATTGATTTAGGATCGATTACCTTTCTTAATGTGAAAGTGCTTAATAAATATGGACAATATTGAACCCAATTAATTAGTTGATCATCTATAGGTAGTTCAAGAAATTAACCAAACACGTTAGGGCAGAGTTATTAATTTGAAAATTAAGTCATTTTGCAACCAAAAAAAAAAGAGGAAAGAAGAAAAAAGGAGTAGATTTGAACTTATTTATACTACAAAAATTGGTTTACTTGACGTTAATACAGTGTCAAGTAAATGTGTCAAGTATAATCACATTTCTTGACACTAAAAAACCGTCAAGTATACATTTATTTGACACTGTATTAATGTCAAGTAATCTATCGCACTTGACACTTATTACGTATCAAGTAAGGTTGTATACATAACGTCTTTTACATGTCAAGTAAAGTCATATACTTGACGGATTTTGCACGCCAAGTAAGATCGTATACTTGATACCATTTACACGTCAACTAAGATAATATACTTGACACTATTTGCCCATCAAGTAAGATAGTATACTTGACACTATTTATCCGTCAAGTAAAATTATATATTTGATTGAAGTAAGATAGTATACTTGACATGTATTTAACGTCATGTATATCATTTATTAATATATTAAATATATAATTTTTTTCATTTTCCATTTCCTGCATTACGTACATTCGTTTCAATATAACATATCTATAAACAAAATAAACTCTCCACCCAATAGTTACACAACAAAAAAATGATAAATAATTTAGTATAATAAGTAAACCAACAATAATTTCATTAATATCAGCAATATCATCAATAATTACACAATTCCAATCCAATATAGTCAACTAAAATTTCCTATATGTAGCCTATTCCAAAATCAACAATAATAATAGTTATCTTATATAACCAAAAACATGTGTGGTATACCAAAACTAAAGTCTATCCCGTTAAGGAAGAAATTGCTTGGTGAACAACTGGTACACCAAAGATATTGACCTCTATGGCATTTGGATATCTTCCACACATATCCTTAACTACAGCCAAAATTTACAATCAATTAACTAAAGAGCTCCAAAATAGAATAGTATTACAAAGTAAGCAACATAGAATAATATACCAAATATGAACATGAGACTATAAATGTTACCCTTTTAGGAAAAGTTTCATAGCCCTGGAGTGTGTATGCTATTTCCTCATCCTCTTGGTCACCAAGAGGTCTGAAGTCTTAAAACTGAAATTGTTTCTTGTTTAAACTTCCAGCTCAGAACTGAAATGAGCAGAGAAAACTTTTATCAACAATAAACACAAGTTATATCATCCATATATTTTAAGATAATGAAAAATTTGAAGTGTTTGATGGAATATGAAGGCCCAAACTTGTAGATTTGAAACAATCGAAGGGTTAGATTTGAGTTTGGAACTTAAAGACAACTAACCATTTCTTAAAAAAAAAAAAAGCAGAAAAATTTAAATTAAAATCAAAATCACCATCTATCATCGCCAAAAGCAACTATAATCATTGTTTTGTCATTTGACAAGTAAAGAAAGAACGGACAGAAACTTCAATTTGCTTTAACTATATTAGTTTGGAGCATTGAGGGTCACGAATAGGGCAATAAAGAGATATTGTATAGTTTTAAAACCGTCATTGATGCAATTGTCAAGAAAGTCAAAGTTCTTGACGGTTGATAAAAACGTAATTCAGAAGAGGATAAACACAATTACAACTCATAAAAACAAAATTTAAAAGTTTAAGCAAATATAAAACTTCTAAGTGTTACAAATGTACCACAAGGATAAAAATGAGTCAAGAAAGTTTTTCACAAATGTGTGCCCAAGTAATTTTCGTTGTTCCTTTAAATGCTTTGTCAAGCTAGATTGTATATCCTTAATTTTCTCATAGGCAGAGTCCTACTCTACATTACAAGAACAAATACGCTTTTACACTTCAGAAAAAAAGAAGTGAAGCAAATCTACAAGAAGTGCTTCATTGTAATAAAAGTAGTGAGGGTAATGGTATACCTTGCTCTTAAAAAGTATAGAAGCACATATCCAAGAGACTCCAAATCATCACTCTAAATTATGCTGTACAAGAAGATAGGAGAGAGGTTACATGAGGCTCGAGTTAAAATTCAATGAACAAAATGCAAGCTGTAAACTCAGGAGTCTGACTTACCGATTCCAAGATGAGTATTGCAACTAGCACAACAAGCGCTGTCCCTGTTAGGTTTTTGTTCTCCCTGTTAGGTTTTTTTCTCCCAAAACAATAAATCAATATAAATGTCAAGTAAGTTGGTTATTGAACACTTTATATCCAAATAGGTTAGAAAGAAACCCACTGAGTTTTGAAACAAAATATTTTTCCATAAAAACATATAACATCAAGCACAAAGCAAAAATTGGAAAGCAATATTTAATAGCAGACCTAGTTCTTTGTCTTTCTTTCAAATAAGAATGATCCACCATATCAGAAAATAACAAGTATAGGAGCTCCTGTCTAAACAAGTCACAAGTATTATCTACCATATGGTTATAATAATAAAATAAATAATTATGGGTACTCAAATTTAGGATTCACATGCACATACTGCCAATCCTTTGAAGAATATGATATAGTAAAAGACAATCTTTCATGGAAATGTGTACCAATCAATGACTCAAAAGTTGTATGAAACATAAAAAAAAACCAACCTTTATAATAGATATAACTTTAGACATGAGACAAAAGTTTCACCACTTACAAATCATCAACAACAAGAATGAATTAAATGCCATGTAGCTTAAATCAAAGCTAAACTTTCCTTAAAAAATTAGGAGACATCACATAGCTCAAGTTTGTTGGTGCCACTAACAAGCCCCAGTAATCATATACAAGTATGAAAGTTAAAATAACTAAAAAATAAGTGAAAAAATAGAGACAATATTACAAACCCTATTCTTTAACTGTAATAAAACCATAAGGATTACAAGCTCAACATATATTCACACAAGAAAGTCTAAACTTAGGGGACACTTCCGACGAGTGATATAGAGAGTTGTTCGGAAGTCGCCACTGACCCGCTTGCAGGTGATGTTTTTTTGTGAGAGAGGGCAATAGCGTTCGTTTTGAGCAGCGCCATTTTTTGGGGTTTTGGAGTTGAGTTCCGGTGTGTCTAAGCATTGGGTTTCGACAGGTTCGTTTCAGTGTTGGGTTTTGACATGTTCGTTTCAGTGTTAGGTTTCAGCAAGTCTGTTTCAGCGTTGGATGTGTGGTTGGTTTTGACAGGTTTGAGTCTCGGTATCAAAGGTTTCAGTGTGGGTCTCTCAGTTTTTCTTGGCGTTTGGTTGACGGTATGGTCAGGTTCTCAAAGTGGATGTAAACCAAATTGGTCGAACCACTATATATCATTGTGTTCACTTTGCTCTTTAATTGGTTTGTGTGTATTGTGCGTCTTGTTTTGCTTTGTTCTTTGATTTAGTATAGAAATTATAACAAGTGAACATCTTGATCGTCAGTGAACAATAGTTATCATTAATAATCGATCGTCGTACCTAGCTATTAACAAACGATTACAGTAATTGTTAATGACCAATAATAGTCATGACCCTTTGGTGACCGATTGTCATGATGGTCGGTGACCAACCAATCGCCTTAATCTTTGGCAACCAACCAATCACCTTAATCATTAGCGATCGTTGACCGTCTTCACCACTGATTGATGTTGGTGTTCACCAAGGCTTTCTACACTCTTTTCCATGGGTTTGAATAGTAAATACTATTCAAGCCCATGGATTACCTTTTTTTTTTTTCTAATTCAATCTAGAAAATTTGTTGGCCAACTCCGGACACCGTCCCAATGACCATTGTCGATCGACCAGTACGTGTCATTTCTGACAACTCCACCTGCAAACTTCCGATCGACCACCAACTCCCACGACCAACGCCAACCGTGAAAAATTAATAAAAATGAATTTTTGAAATATTCCTTTAATTTAATCACACCAATATTTTTTAAAATACGCATTTTCTCATTTTCTATTCTATTTTCTTATAGGTTTTTTTAATAATAATTATTATTATATCATCTTTTTTAATTATCTTTTTTCTCTTCTTTGTTTAAAATCAATCTTTCCTTCATTTTAGGAGTTATTGTTTATATTTTTCCTAGGTGAAAATTAATTATCTATCTATTATGATCTTAAGTATACAAGCGAAATATTAATATATTGGTAATGTAGTGAAAATTGTAAATATATATCGCATATACCATGGTTTATTGTTAGTTTAATAACATTTTTCATTTTTTTTTGTTGTTGGTCAATTTAACTATAACAGTTTAGACTTATTTGAACTGACTTAAGAAAAAAATATTTTTAAATTTTAATTTGAACCATTTTGATAAAAATGGCTTAAAATACATTGCATGCATATCATACGAAGGCGACCATAACCATGGCTAAAAAGAGTAACTTCACTTGACTTTCGTTTTTTCTTGACCCTTTTGGTTATGTTTATGACGTCTCGACGGACGTCGAGAAATAGAATGTCGGCAAAAGAACCCAATACCGAGGTAATATATCTTGCGTCGGTGTAGGTCGTATTCTCCGATGTGGTCATCCATGACGTCGGGCTATATTCGTCAATTTACGTATTTAAATTTTTCGTTAAACCTTTCTTCGACACAATCATATCTGATGTCAGCAAAGGTAACAACCCAACTTTTCTATCTAAGTTGAAATTATTACTTTAGCACAAAGGCAAATTTGTTTTACACAAGACATAGTAAACTTTATTTGAAACAATAAAAAATCAAAGAAACTTTATTCGGGTCCTATTTCAATCAAAATAAAATTTCAAAAGAAAGTACTGTTTACAAAGTCAATAACCATAAACTCATTTTAATCATAAAACTTAAAACAATAAAACAACGAGCGAAAGAAGTTTTGACATAATGTTCCCATATGGCGATCACATATCCTTCTTGTCTCTCTTCGGTCTACCTCTCGTATTACCTTTGCCTGAAAGAAATAAACATAAAGGGTGAGTATAAAATAAATGCAGTATGAAACCAACTACTGGTCCAGATAGGGTTAAAAACTGTTAAATTTCTATTGGGAGGTACTCTGCTTCATAACAGTCTCGTGATCCCGTAGGATACACATAATCAGTCTAGTGTCCCTGAAGGATGTACATATCAGTCTAGTGCTCCCAAAGGATGCACCTATCAGTATAATGCTCCAGAATGATGCACAACAGGTGGTGATTCTGTGGGACACCTACAAGACACACTACCTCATAGATAAAGCTAACAATTTTTCCTCAGTCCAATCTAATAATTTAAATAGTCAACTTAAAATATAGTCCAAGCTACCATCATCATATCATAATTTCGGTCCAACACATAAACAGTCAAATTACCCATACTAGTACATAATCAATCATTAGTGTAACGATTCATCAAAATAATCAATATCAACTACTTCAATTTAGTCAGTTCAGGCAATAATAAACCATCAATATAAGATATTTAATATAACAGTCAAACATTCTCAATTCAGTCAGTTCAACATTCTCAATTGAATCAATACTTAACAACTTCGATGTAGGGAGATCAGTAGTAGAAAATCCCTTACCTTAAGGTTACCTAAGCTTCTTGATCGAACCAAAGTCCAACGAACCAACCTAAACATAATTAAACATAAATCAAGCACTTCCACAATACTTTCTCCCATTCAATTCACCCAAATGTGAATTCCAAACTTCCCCAAGTAAATAGAGAATTGAACTCCAACCAAACTTGTCATGAAACCAAGAAACTCAAGCACTATCCACAAACAACACCTTCAAAGAACAATATCAAACCAATCGATTAATCCGACATTAAACCTCAACGAAACTACAATGCATAATCACCAAACTCACTATTACAAACTTACCACCAAAACTCTGACAGTTCACAGCAAGGAAGAGGCAGCGACAGTGACAAAAGTGTACAAAACAACCAAACGACGTTGGCTTGCAACTTGCGGCTGGAATAGAAGAAGTTGCATGGCGGCGTTTCACGAACGATGATAGAACATAGCAGAAACAATCGCTTGGCTTAGACCCAGATGACACAACGTAGAGGCCTCAGCTTCGACGGATGGGAGTGGCTCGGCTAGTGCAAAACGACGGCGAACGATGACACAACGGCGGTGAACTTCACATATGGAGATAGATCTGGGTCGGTCGACAATGGGAGGCATGGCGGGGGCTAATTGAAAATGGAGCTGGGACGGGCTTTGCGTGTGATGAAAAAATGAGAAGAGGAAGTGAGACCGACAGCAGCTAGGGAGAAGAGAAAAAACGAAAAAGGAGAAGGGGATGGAGAATTGGGGGAGGAGACGCATGTAATTCGAAAAGGGTTTTAAAATTTTATAACAATAATAAAATTATAATTATTATTATATTATAATTTTTTATTACTTTTTCCATTTTCCACTACAAGAAATCGAAACTTTGCCAACGTAGGATAAATCATGAGGAAAATAAACATCGATAGAAGCTGGTGTTCCCCGACGCATCTCAATGCACTTCGAGGGAAGGGATTTTCTCTGACGCATACACATGAACGTCGGATCTACCCGTAATAATTAAATACACCGTTAGGTTTCCTCCCATACTGTACCGGACACGTCAATAAAAAAGTATCTATTCCCAATGCATCCCTTAAGTAGTCGGGAATAGGCATGTTCTTCCAACGTCTACAGTGTCGCATCGGAGGAGGGGCAAATCATTAATTGTGTTGTTTGATTTTCCTCCGACGTGGTGTCAGACATGTCGGGAACAGGTTACAATTCCCGACGTCCACAGTTTTGCGTTGAAGGAAGGGTAGATCATTAATCATTACTTATTCTCGATGTTTCATTAATAGCATCGGGAATAGGGTGATATTCTCTACGTTTTTGGAATGTGTCGGGAGTTCTCCGTTCTTTTAACTCTAATTCTTTACAGAATCGAAATAGAAAAGAGAAAGAAAAACGAGAGAGAGAGATCGAGAAGAACAAGAGAGAGGGAGATCGAGAAGAAGAAGAGGGGATTCACCGCCATTTCATTGCTTTTGCCGTTGCCATTGCTGTCGTCGTCGCCGTCGCATATCGATATATATTAGTTTGTTGTGATTTTTGTTTTATTTACATTACAAATTATGATTTTAAATTAGAAATTAGGGTTTTGAATTAGTTTTTGTTTTAGGAATTGGATTTTTTAATTATGTTTTGGTTCGGGATTTACAAATTCGGTGTTTGATTAAGGAATCGATCTTGCATATTTCTGTTTTAGAAATTTTTCATATATGTTTGTTAGGTGATTTCTACTACTAATGGATAATTAGATGAAATTCAAATGTATGAATAATTTGTTAATGTAATTGTAATGAAGACAAGGGAAAGGGAGGACACTTCGAAGTCTATGTTTATTTAGTTGATTAAATTGTATTATTGAGTACTGAATATTATTGTATTTATACGATGAGGGGCACAACAATGACTATTATGCTAATAGATATAGTAGGGTGTTTGGTTAGTTTGTTCTGGCTATCTTGTAGTTATGGTAACCTTTTGTAGTTTGAACTTAGCGTCAATTAAAAGAGAGTGAAGATTTGACATAGCTTATTCGTGGAGTAATTAAGTATAGGGTTTGTTAATTTTATGTTTTAGGTCTTTAACGATGAACAAGAGTTGGATGAGAGTTAGGAATAAGTTATCGCTTGAGTATAGAGAGGGTGTGTCCCAATTTTTAGAGATTGCCAAGTTCGACATCGATGCTTACAGTCGAATAAGATGTCCATCTAAGACATGTATGAACTCAAATTGGTACTTAGGGTGTGGAGCGACATCTATTGACCATCGGAATATCCCCCTCCTATACAAAATGGAGATCCATTGAACTTACATAGAGGTATTGAAAGCTTTGATGAAGGAACCAGTAGTAACCTTGTGATGAAGAAGATGAAATGTTTGATATGCTTAACGATTTACAAGCTTCAATTGAACACGAATGGGAAATAGAAGCTCCGATTGGGGTAGATATGGAAGAAGAAACATCAAACATATTTCATGACTTATTGAATGAAGCTTGTAGTGAGTTATACCCCGATTGTTCTGAATACTCTTTCCAGAAATTTTTGGTTAAGATGATGCACATAAAGGTTTTAAACGATTGGAGTAACAAGTCATTTGACATGATGTTAGACTTAATAAAGAGTGTGTTTCAAATGTGTGGTACCAATGTTCCTAGTTCATTCTACGAAACTAAACGAAAATTGTGTGACTTGGGGATGGGCACTACAAGAAATATGGCCTTTAATGTCGGTTGAAAAAAATAAAAAATGAAACCGACATTAAACATCCGCCTTTTGAAAAACGACATTAAAGATCATTTTTTATTTTATTTTTAAATTTTTTTTATTTTGTAAAAAATAAGTCTCTCTCTTATTTTACTCTTTTTCAATATGATTTCATCCCCTCTTTCACATTTTCTTCCTTTGCTTCACAATCTCATCTCACACTCTTCTCTTGTGCCCAACGTAACCATGCTCGCCACCACCGTCGTTACTCCTCCCTTTCTTCGATTGTTGTTGTACTCACCACCACCGTCAGAAGTCTTTTTCTTCGACCCTGTTCATGGCCATACCTTGCCACCACCCAAGAATCTCCAACTCTGAAGACCACGAGCGGTTTTATTCCTCTCCGATAACCTTGTCGATGAGATACCCACTTGAAATCAGATCGATTCTGATCAGCAGTTACCACCCACGAGCGATTTTATTCCTCTCCGATAAACTCTTATTCTTTTTTCATTTCCATGGTTGTTTTGCTGCATCATCTTCATCTTCTCATTAAACAATAACCCATTGTTGAAACTAATTGAGTTTTACCTACTATATTCTAATTCATCGAACTCCAACCCCATTTGGTTTGGCTTTAGGGTTTCATAGAAATTATTATTTTGGTCAAAAGGGTTGGTTACCAAACATCTACTAATTGAGTTATTACAATAGTTGAATAATGGGATTGAGTAACTAGTGCATAATAATGGTTCAAAACTATCATCAGAGATCAGTAGTTGATAGTCAGAGGAGGGATTTTGATGGGGTTTTGGTGATAAAGTTTCAATCTTTCTAATAATCTCTACTTATAGAGCCAAACCAATTAGTAGATGTTTGGTAACCAAACATTTTCAGGGTGATTTCGAATTTTCATTGTTTTTCTTATTTTTCACTTGTCGTTACTATTGTGCTTCTAGCATATATTTCCATTACCTTGCTTATGTTGCTGCAGTTTTATTGGATTTGACTAGTTGCTTTTCTTCTTGTTCTTCCCTTGTCAGTACTATCTCTTTTTCCAGGTGGCTTGAATGCACTTTTCAGCAAAGACCTAGAAGAGCATCACTTGCTCATTTATATTCTTTGTGGAATGTGACTTCTAATTTTGTTAATATTGTAAGTTGGACTACACTTAATAAAAATTACTTTGCATCTTCTTTTCTCTTTTTTTTTTTTAATCTACAATTAGAACTTCTATTGTTCTACTTCACTGTGGTGGATACAAGGTGTGGCCTTCATTTATGCCATTTTTCTTTATGCACTTATAATTGAATTTTACCACCACCCTTCTCCAAATTTTTTAATATACTTATCTTAGAATCTGCAACGTGCTTCTTAAAGCTAATGCTCTTGTATATTATTCTCTAATATGTGTGCGTGCTTCAAAGGAATAACCTTGATCCATATCTAATATTTTTACTTGTTATCTTCCTCGAGGGAGTGTTATCATTTTCAGAAAAAAAAAGAATGTCATTGAACTAAAAATCTAGCATGTGATTAATGCTTATGTTTCAAATTCAATTGCATCAATAAATGCTAAGATTTATGCCTAATCTTGGTATAAAGATCTTTCAAATTCTTGAGATTGTGATTTTGATTAAAGAATTCTTGATTATTTGTCCACATGTGTAGCCATGTATATTACTTGAGTGGGGACGCTTGGAAAGACGAACGTATTGATGACAACTGGTAAGCTTTTTGTTTGTTTTTTTTGAAGTTACGAATTAACAATAAAGCCATCCAACAAAGATGCAATGAACCTCAAAAGAGATGCAATTGATGCTCTAAGTATCATTGCAAAACATGCATTAGGTAGGAGAAATGTAGAAGGTCGTTGGATTTGTCTTTTGAACGATAATAATGTGTTCTACCAAGGCCAAAGTGTATAGGAATAATTTGATTTTTCGGATGAAGTATACTTCTTGATGCCCCTACACAACCCATTATGCAGACATATAAGTGGTGGATTGCTAGAGTTGTTTAAAAATAGACTTGCTGGAATATTTTTTTATGCTCCCTAGATTCTACAATCTTTGGTCAGGGATACAGTTGGACATTTCTAACCTTTAGTTTATATATACATCTTTGGCTACTGACATTCTTTCCACTACTTGTTCAGGGGCTTTGATGGTGTTGACACTGAAAATCATTTCATGTGCCATAAATTATAATGATGGGTTGTTAAAAGAAGAAGGTTTATTGAGGCTCAAAAGAAAAACCAGTTGATTAAATTGCCATCATTAATCGAGTACATTGGTTATTGCCTCTGTTGTGGCAGCAACTTTGCTGGTCATGTATATGAAATGAAGGATTATCTTGAGTGGAATGATGGAAAAGGGGTCTGCCTATTCTTCTTCTTTGATTATTTTTGCCCCAAACTTTTGGGTAGACTTTCTTATGTTGAACTCTGTCATTTTAGATCTTCTTTGAGGCTGTCATTCACCATAGTGGAGCATATAATTCATTTTTTTCTCTAGTTAATTACTATTTTTCTTTCTATTTTATTTTAAGTTTAACTTCTTTTTTTATAATTTTTGCAGAGGCTAGACCTAAGAGCTTGATGAGAGTTATGGGAATCATTGACCTTAGTCTTTACCATCTCAACAACCATTTATGTAGGCTTTTTCTTTCAATAAATTCTATTCTTTATCATATAATACAATCCTCATTTTGATAAAACAAATTGTCATTACTTATTTTGTACTAGAAATACAAGTTGTGAAAAAACTAGAATTTTGACACCAATGCTCAACACAAGCTGAAATGTTATAATTATTTCCAATAATAAATTTTTAACTTTTTAGTTGCACCAGTAAGAATTGCGATGATGAGTTGCGTTTTGAAGATTCTCACTGTCACTTTTCACTTTCTTTAACGCAAGGATTGTGGTGATGAGTTTGCAGATGTAAATCAATTTACAATTACGCTTAGTGATGTTGATGAAGTGTATTTGGCTAGAATACTTAACAGGGAGGTAATTGGTACACTTTGTCTTATGCTTTTTATGAATGCAATTTTTTCTGTATGTAATTTTACATGGCATGTCTGCTTCCTCTTTTGCAGTAGAGGTTAGTTGAAGTTTGTCAAAGATTAGAGCGAAATTTTGAAGTACTTGAAGTTACTGCTATAGAAGATAGGCTACAGGTAAATGTTTATTGTTGCATATGCATTATCCCATTTCAATACTTGTTATAGGAGCAATGGTCTTGAAAAATGACAACAAAACTTTGATGATACAAAATATCATTGTTGAGATCAGGAACTGATAGCGATAAATTTTCTCTCTTTTTTTTTTTTCATATCTTACCTTTCAGGATGGCGTCTCTGAAACAATTGAAACATTGAGAAGAGTCGGGATAAACTTTCAGAATAGCGATGTTGACTGGAGACAAGCAGAACACTGCCATTCAGATAGCTCTTTTATACAACTTTATTTCACTAGGTAGCCATAGATGTGCCAAATTATAGTGTAGGCTTGCAGCCTTGGACGTTTTTCGAACAAGATGTATCTTTCAGTATTTTGCCTCGTCCCTTGGGATTATGATCATTATTTTTCTTTCCTTCATTTTGCTTGCAAGTACTCTTAATCTTATTTTTCCATTGCATTTACTATGTCGTAGAGCCCAAAGCACTGTTAGTGTTAATAGATGGAAAAACAGAGGATGAAGTTTGCAGAAGTTTTGAGAGAGTTGTTCTAAGTTTGAAGACCACAACCTCAGAACCCAAGGTAATGCACATTGTTCAATCATACAACTCTCACCTAGTGTAAATTGGTTTCACCCTTTTTTAATAGAGACTTAAATCACCTTTAGCCCATTAGAAATATTTATTTGTAATCCTCTGGATAGGTCTTCCTTTCATAATTTTATTGTATCAATGAAATTTTTGCTTTGCATAAAACAATGGAAATTTTAAAACTCTTTCATTTCTTATAGTGGGCTTCTTCTCTTACAATATGTTGCTTTCGTTGTTGATGGTTAGGCTCTTGAGATTGCTCTCTTTGTTTTTTTGAGTAGCTAAAACGATCGCTTTCTTTTTTGTTGTAGAAAGCTAAGCGAGGGTTGAAAGCTAACCGATTGTGTAGATAGTCAGGCGATTGGATAGAAAACTAAGCGATCGTTGAAGGTTAAAGATTGTAAAGGCGTTTTGAATTTATTATCTAAGTTTTGTATTAGGATCGCGTTCCATGTACGGCGGTAGAATGTATATATAAACACAATATTAAGATTACATTTTGTATAAAGAGAAATATTATAGTATAAAAAAAAATATTAATTTATTTATTTATTGGCGTAAGAAAAAATATTTATCTACACAGTCACATAATGTATGTTTTTAACTATTTGGCGTCACAAAAAAAATGGACAATAATGCAATAATTTAATAAAAATAAATTTGTAAAAATAGACCAAAAATCGACATTGTTGGCCTCTTTAATGTCGGTTTTAAACCGACATCAAAGCTCACCCTACATCAAATGGCTTCATAACACTATGAAAGATGTCAGTTGAAAAATTACATTAAAGGCCTTTAATGTAGTTTTTAAACCGACATTAAAGCAAAAATGACATTAAAGGCCTTTAATAACTCTAGAATAGATGTCGGTTGTCAACCGACACTAAAGGTCATTAATGTCGATTTTAAACTGACATTAAAGGCCAGATTTCTTGTAGTGGGGAAATGAAACTATTCATGCTTGTAAGTATGACTGTGTACTGTATTGGAAGGAGTTTGAGGATTTTCAGTTTTATTCAACTTACGGTGAGTCTCGATACAAGGTTAGTCCTAATAACAGAAGAAAAAAAATTCTTCATAAGGTATTGTGTCACTTTCCTTTGATACCGAGATTACAACGCCTATTTGTTTCGCAAGAAGGATCCTCTGACATAACGTGTTCAAATAGATGGTGTGTTTAGACACCTAGTCGATGCGGATGGGTGTAAACATTTTGATTCTGAATTCCCTGATTTCGCTACAGATGCACAAAATATTGTCTGGGGTTTGCTTCAGATGGTATTAATCTGTTCGGTCATATGAGTACCTCGTACAGTATGTGGCCTGTGGTGTTAATTTCTTACAATTATCTACCCTGAAAATGCATGAAAGAGTCAACTGTTTTTATGACATTGCTCATTCTCAGTCCAAAATCTCCTGGTAGCTAGGGAAATTGATGTTTACCTTAGACCCTTGATTGAGGAACTTAAACAGTTATGAACTTTTGGGGTGTGTACGTATGATTCCCTTACCAGTAATTTCTTTCAGTTGTACGCAGCCTTGTTGCGGACGATAAATGACTTTCCAACGTATAGTGATTTATCGGGGTGGAGTGCAAAAGGGTATCAGGCATGTCTCATATGCTTGGGAGATAGATCATCCTTCGAGATAAGAGAAAAAATATCTTTCATGGGACACCGACGTCTTTCTGAGAACCATGTTTAGTGGAGAAGTAGGCTACACGATAGCAAGGTAGAGCGTAGGGCTGGTCCAATGGTAATGAATGGGCACAAAGTAATAGAACAAGTAGATCAATTGGAATCTTAAGTTCTTAGTAAACATCCTACATTAAAGGAGAAGAAAAAAAGAGAGCTCTTAATTGGACTAAGCGAAGAATTTTCTTCGAACTTCCTTACTAGTCGAGATTATTATTACGTCACAAACGAGACGTAATGCATATTTAAAAGAACGTTTGCGATAACTTGGTTGGTACGTTGTTGAATATTGAAGGAAAAAACCAAAGACACCACCAATGCACGATTGGACCTACAAGATTTGAAAATTAGAAAGGATATACATATCATAGAAGTTTGTAACCGATTGGTGATGCCACATGCGAGTTACACATTAACTAGCAGCGAGCGAGTTGAGTTTTGCAAGTTCTTGAAATCAGTGAAGTTTTCCGATGGATTCATTTCTAATATTTCACGATGTGTGAATGAAAAAGATGAGAAAATTATAGGGCTCAAAACGCACGATTGTCATGTTTTGCTACATCGACTTCTACCTATTGGTGCTCGAGCTATCTTACCAAAAAATGTATACACCACTGTTACTGAACTGTGTAACTTCTTTCGTGATTTATGCGTCAGAACGATATGAGTGAGTGAGTTGGACAGATTGCAGGTATATATCTTGTCGTTCATCTACCATACGAAACCAAGATTGTTGGACCGATTTCTTATAGTTGGATATATTATATTGAAAGAAGTTTAGGCACATTAAAACAGTATGTACGTAACAAAGCACGTTCTGAGGGGTCTATTGCAGAAGCATATCTAATGAATGAATCAGGAACCTTTTATTTGCGATACCTAAGTGGAGTTAAGACGCGATTCACTAGAGATGAACGGAACGATGATAGCATTCTGAATGATCAGGTGATTGGTGAGTTTGAAGTCTTCATTCAGAAAGTAAGACCATTAGGGGCGTCAAGCGTTCAACCTCTATCACAGGATGAGAAACACCTTTTTTACTAGTACATTCTCAACAATGTAGGTGAAATATCAGAGTACCGCAAGTAAGCATTTCTAACCTTTGACTTAGATTGTCTTACAGTGGATGTTTTACGTCTTCATTATATAACATTTCGTTATTAGGAGACACTTGCGATTGATACGTCCACAAGTTCAAAACGCTCGAAAGTTTAACAAAAGACACTAACGAGCATTTCCTGAATGATTCAAAAATTAGGTCATAGAAATGCGTGAGAGAGAAAACATTTCCACTAATTTATTTTTTGTTTGCAATAAGACCAGCACCTGATGTTCGGTCTTACAGTGGATGCATTGTCGGTGGAGTGAGATTTCACACGGTAGAACGAGATTCTAGACACATTACTCAAAATAGTGGAGTAATGGTAGTCGTTGAAGAGAATAATAATTTCTACGGTGTTCTTGATGAAGTGTTGGACGTTCATTATCCCATGGGACGACGTGTTTGGCTATTTAATTGTAGGTGGTATGAAACAGACAATAGCAAAAGTCACAGGACACATGTGGAGTTAGAGTACAAATCAATCAACACGTCCCGTTTTTTGTTCAAGAATGAACCAATCATCCTTGCAACGCAGGGACACCAAGTATTTTACATAGAGGACCCAAAAATGGTACAAATTGGAGGGTTGTTCAAGTGGTCTCGAATAAACAAATTTGGGATGTGTCGGAAGTCGATGATGTTGATAATGAACAACTGAAATATAGTGGAAATCGTTGACATTGGACCTTACGTCGTTGAGACAATTGAGGATTACACTCTGTATAGACCCGAAGTTGATCCTACAATTGTTGAAAGACCGATTCATTTGAACGTTGCTGACGACTTCATAGACGATGAGGATGATCAATTGTCCCATCAAAGTGAATCTAGTGATGACGAATGATGTTGAAGAACAACGTATCCACATATTTCATTATTTTATGCATTCAATTT
Source organism: Cucumis hystrix (assembly GCA_025688845.1). Taxonomy (NCBI): domain Eukaryota; kingdom Viridiplantae; phylum Streptophyta; class Magnoliopsida; order Cucurbitales; family Cucurbitaceae; genus Cucumis; species Cucumis hystrix. The sequence goes on from CM046894.1 coordinate 1,584,890, forward strand.
CATGTACTCGTATTTGTTTGATTAATTTTGAGTCATATGTGTACAGGTACTATGTCTTCTTCATTCTCACATAGTAATTTTGAAGACACAAATGCTCTATTTCTCAAGTTTGGCGACTATTTGAACAACGTGGGACCGGCGACGTCCTCAGTGGGTGGCACATCGGGTACGTGTTAATTATGAACAATTTTTTTAACCACGATTTGTTTCTAACATAACTTCATTTCTGCAGCAGAAGTGTCTCAACCTACTTCGACTCGCATGAGACGTCAACAGTCTTGAAACTCGGAGTTGGAGAGGTACGTTCAGAAAAATGGTAAAATTCCAATTACCATAGCTCCATGAGTGGAGAAGCCAATATCTTTGCATGTTGTCTAGTTCAGAAACACCATTACCGTGTGTGTGAGAAATGCATTTCTAGTCCGCTGCCTTAAGTGGACTAATGTTGGAAGAGAATAGATTGAGGTTGTCAAGGGTGATCTGCATGTAAAATCAAAAGTGCATTAGTTTTACTGTAGAGACATACACATCATTATATAAACGAAACTAACGTGTGATTTTTTTATTGTTTCTAGAGCTTTTTTGTGCTTGATTTTAACAATCAAGCACTTACTAGATTTGTTGAGCATCAGATGCTCACATCTTTTAAAGAGTTTAGGGACAACTGACACAGACATTTCAAACAGTACAGCGACCTTAAACAGGCACGTGCCAACCCACCTAACATTGGTGGGACTTGTACAAGATTGGCACTTCCTGTGAGATCACTACATGAGTCGTGCATTTCAGGTGAGATCTACGAATTCCAATGATATGTGTTATTTCACTTAACTTTCTTAACTCGCGTGTGTACTTTTAACAAACATTTTCATGCAGGAGCAATCACAAGCTCATAGTGGAGAATTCATTTCTACAACGACATGTGACCTCGCTGAAGAACGAGGTCTACCAGTCGACCGACTGGAATTATTCAGAGAAACCCAAGCTCAAAGTGGAGAATTCATTTCACAGGTGACTGCGGATGCGCATGTTAGTTTGAACTTGATTTTGTCTAAATTATCTACTTACACTTCTCCAATTCATAACTTACATAAAATTTTATTTGTTGCAAAGTCAAATGCTGGAACTTCAGTCCCAACCTATTCCAGAGAGTTCTCAGCCACTCTCTGATGATGATATTTGCCAGATCGTTTTGGGTAAGCATCCAGACTACTCAAAAGGTCTTGGTTGGGGTCCCAGGTTCCAGGCCCAAGTCCTGCAAAAGTCCTAGTAACAGTTCTTCGACCACTTGTTGGCATTCTTCAGCGGTCGAACAAGCTAATGCAATCCTCTGTGAACAACAAAGACTCGAGATTCAAGAAACTAGACGTATGATTGAAGAGCAGAAAAGGTTCTCCAAGATGCAGTCTAAACAAATGGAAGAAATGATGAAGAACATTGAAGAAATGAGTTGGACACAGGGAGGATCGTGAGGCGTCCGCGACTTTCTTATTTTAATTTTCTTTTTCATTTCACTTTTTTTAATGAATTTGAAACTATGTTCTTGTGACGTTTATCTAATTATAATACAATTTCGATTTGGATATATTATTTACTATTTTGGTTGTTCAGTTTTTATTTAAATTAAATCGAAATCGAAATAAAATCGAATAGAAACTACAATTGAAACAAAAAAAAATTAAAAATTAAACAAAATCACTAATTAATAATAATAATATTAATGTAAAATAAAAAAAAATTAACTACTATTCCCAACGCAGGTAATGCGTCGGGAAAAAGACCTTATCCTCGACCCATGAAAGATGGCTTAGGCCACAAGTTTCACGACGCAACGTCGAGAAACACCTTCTCCCGACATGAGGAGAACGTTGGTAGATTCCTAGAGGTTACCCGACACATAATGGACATCGGAAGATATGAAATGCCGATGCAATTCTGTGGTGTGTCGAGGATGGGTCTCCCGACACAATTTTACCGACGTCCGTACCGACGTTGAGTAATACGTTGGGAAAGTCGTTTTCGACGTTTTTCTTAATATTCTTTGATGCTAAAACACATTGGGAATACACCAATTTCTTGTGGTGTTCCCTTTCAATTTTAATTTCTTTTCTTTTTCATCAAATTAAACATTTTCCTCACCAATCTTCAATAAAATAACACTCAAAATCCTTAAAATCTTAATAAATTTTGACAATTAAGTTGAGAGAAATACCTCAAAATTTGGGTTGCTACATAATAAGATGTGCATTTTCAATATATGGTACCAATGTCCCTAGCTCATTCTACGAGGCCAAATGAAAATTGCGTGAATTGGGCCTTGAATACTAGACTATTCATGCCTGTAAGCGTGACTGTGTATTATTCTGGAAAGAGTTTGGGGATTTGCAATAGTGTCCAACTTGTGGTGAGTCTTGGTACAAGGTTAGTTCTAACAGATCATCAGGAAAAAAAATCGCAAAAAGTATTGCGCTACTTTCTATTGGTGTCGAGATTACAACTCTTATTTGTATCGCAAGAAAGCTCTACGGACATGAGATGACATAAGGATAAATGTATGGAAACAGAGAATGTGATGAGACATCCAACTGATGTAGAGGGATGGAAGCACTTTGTTCTGAATTTCCTGATTTTGCTTAAGAGCCACGTAACATTCGTTTGGGGTTAGCTTCAGATGGATTTAATCCATTCGATCATATAAGTACCTCATACAGTATGTGGCCTTGGATTTCCATTTCCATCCCTCCGGGAGGGGATAGATCTGTCTCACCACACGTTCTCGTTTTAGCAGCACGATTAGTGTGTAAACGTGAGACACATTTCCAATTCAGAGCCTAAAATGGGTTGATGTACCCCGAGAGTGCATCGAGGTTGTTGAGGGTGGCCTAGCAGTAAGTTTGTAAGTTTGTAAATATATATATATGTTCAATTACCTACATATGTAGAAGACTAATCTTAAATCTGTTTCTTTTGTAACAATTTTTCGTGCTGGATTTTGTTAATCGATTTGTTGATCATCAAATGCTCGATGTGTGAAAGGAATTCAGGGGAGACAACTACCGACACTTCAAGAAGTACAGTGACCCTGAAGAAGCATGTGCAACCCCCCCCCCCCCCCCCCCCCCCCCCCCCCCCCCCCGCGTCCATATTGGTCAATCATGTGCCATATTGGAACTTTCTTTGTGACCATTACATGACTCGACAGTTTCAGGTGATTTATATCGTCTACCTTAAAAATAATTAATAGTAATTCATTTAATTTTTGTTTGGATATAACATTTTACACTTTTTCTGATTGTATGAGCAATCAAGTGCTTGTAAGGCTGCTAAAGCGAAGCAACCTTACAACCACAAGAGTGGATCCAAGTCATTCCTTCAACGAAAAGTCGAGCTCACCGTAGAACTCGGTCGCTCAGTGGATCATGTCAAGTTGTTTCGAGAGACACACACCAATAGGACTGACGAGTTCGTTTCACCACATATAAGTTCACTAAAACTTTTTATTAATTTCTATTTGAATTTCGATGATCTCTCCTAACCCCAACTTGTATTATTGTGCAGGATCAAATATTGGAACTTCAGCCTCATCCCGTCCCAGAGGGTTTTCAACCACTCTCTAGGGACGAGATATGCGAGACTATTTTGGATAGACGATCGGGCTACTCAAAAGGTCTTCGGTTGGGGCCCCAAACCCAAGTGTAGGAATGGTTCTGCTTCCGTTTCGTCCTCCTCTTACCATCACCAGACACACATTACAGAGGTTAGCCAACTTAAGAACAACCTTGAAAACGCTAACCGCATGATTGAAGAACAAAGGCTGAAGAGAGGGGGAGGGGGGCCGACTAGTGGCAAACCTTGACTGACAAATAGAAAATTGTGATATACAAATGGAAGAAACAGTTCGAAGAATTAGAAGAAAACTATGCACGGCAAATGGAAGAGATGGGGAAGATGATCGAGGATATGAGTAGGCAACATAGAGGGCTGGGAACACCTGGGGTACGTACTTTCAACATTTAATTTGTTTGATTTCGCATCTGTGATATTCTAACTATACATTTATTGCACATTTTGTTTCTTGCCAAACGAGGGGAACAGAGAACAATATTCAATAATAATAAAAACAAAATAATTAAAAAAATTAAAATTAAATTTTTGCCAACACACAATCAAGGTTAGTATAGATCACTTTCCCCGACGTCTTGTCCATGCGTTGGGGCAAACCTTTTCTCGACATGACATCAGAATTGGATATTCCGACGTACTTCAGTCCGTTAGCTTTAGCTAGTTACCGATGTCCTCTACGTGTTGGATTTCTCTGCATCGGAGATAAGGTTTCGCAGACGTGAGCTTTCACCACGTCGGCCAATGTTTCACTAACGAATATTTCTCGACGTTGAACAACGTCTTGAATTGCATTGACAATAGGTTGGCCGACGCGTTGTGTATCCTTTCTCGACGCTTTGGTGCGTCGGCCATTCCTAGGTTTCTTGTAGTGTTAGACCCTTTTATAATGTTGCTTAACTAAAACTTTTGTAAACCCACATCATATCATTACGTGATTTGTTATATTTTGTGAATGGTTTATGTAATATTCCTAATTAGACCATTCAATGTTAATGCAATTGTAATCAAAATTATTGTTATTGAATGTTAAAATTTCTCATTTTTACATTATTGTTGTAAAAATTAATAGAGTGAAGAATTTGAATTATTGTTACAAAATATGGAAAAAAATCAATTAAAAATTGATATATGATAAATTTAGGATGTACAATTAAAAAAAACTAAACAGATTAGCTAAACCTAGGAATTCAAAACTAGTAGTCCAAACATAGGTATTAGAAACTCGTATTTCAAAATTCTACAAACATTTTTATTTTTTAAGCATTAGAATCGTCCCACCATATAAGCTACATGCATTTAATTCCTAAGAATTTGATTATGAACATTTGATTATGAACATGCGCGCCAATTACCGCCTCCTTAATTTTTTTCTAAAGTTAAATATTCTACTTTCTTTTTCAATATATAATTAAATTATAATTTACATACTAATATATAGTTTAAATCATTACATTAGGAGGGGCAAGGATTGACCAGCACTATTTCATATTATGTACAATTTGTGTGTGTATACATATATATAATAAACTCATCACGATTATCCCCAACCATTATTAGTTAGATTTTAAACGATGGCACACTTTTTAAGGCGAATGTGGATAAAAAAAATATCCCCATTTTCCTAAATAGTTTTAAATGTCAACATTGCATGTTATTAGAAGAGTTTTATTATTAACTCAGCAAATTAGTGGATTTCGAATCTATAGCTAGCTACTACACCTTTAATTTTAATTAAGTTCATGTAAATTCTTGTCTCGCTTTACTTTTATGCACTTTACGTTCAAGTTCATACATTTCTAGCAAACATAAGGTTTCCTAAGGGGAGATCTTGGTGTTGTCACTTGTATACATAAGTGTTGTAGGATTGTATCAATTAGAGTTTTATATTTACAAATTTTTATTTTATTGGTCGAGGGAGGTTTACGACACCCTTTCTCAAATATTCCAAGGTTTACGAATCTTTCTACGAAGCATGTAAGTGAATAAGAAAGAACACTAAAAAAGGACTCATAGGTTGGTTTTTGAAAATAGTCTTTTCAAATCTTAAGTTTTACCGGTTACAAATGGTCGGGGTATCGGGATCTCGAAGGTTGGTCGGATCATTAATGAACATTTTTGCAACCAGTGGCCTTGGCTAATTAATCCTATCTTGGATGTAGATCTATTTCGAGTCTTCTATCTCTTTTCTAGTTGGATAGCTTTTTAACTTTATCCAATATTGATTATGCTCCATTATTGGTTCAAATTGTTTAAAAAAATTATCAAATATGACAAATAACAGCTACCATTGTGTATGTTCATATTAATTTTTTTTTCTTTTGTAACTTAATTAAAAAAAAAGGTCAATTTTTGAGTGGAAGATATAGTGGTGATTGGGTGGGAGTGTGTCATATGTTTAACCTTATATGGATAAAGTTTTGAAGATAGAAACATATAGTTTTCTTATCACATTAAGTTACTGAAACTTTAAACAGGTTCATGAACTTGAAAACATCTAATCAAACTCAGCCTAAAAATTGTACTAATTTTGCATTATTGGTGTAATAAATTTATTTTGAGATAATTGGATTTAAAAAATTAAAAATATTAAATTACAATTAGGTCCTATTAGTTGACATAGTTTAATCAACCTAATCAATATAGTTTTGAAAGCTTAGAGATATTTAAAATATTATATTTTAGTCTATATATCTTTTAAATGCAAAAATTTGATTCACCTAATTTTTTGTAAATTTTAAAATTAACTTATATGCTTAGTCTATAATTATTTTTTTAATGATAGTAATAATAAAGAGAGATGGTTTTTATTAGTTTTTTCCTCTCCAAATTTTGAAATATATTTATATATAATATTATGTGCTTTTCTTAAATGAAAATAATTAATATTATTTTAAGATTCATTTAAATTAGTACATAATAAATTTAAAAATTATTTAAGAAATAATTAATTACGTATTAAGAATATTAGACAAAACTAAACTTTGGGTCAAAATATAGAGTAATATAAAAATCATTTCTCTGAAAATATATAGAATTACTAATTGGATCAAAATGTAAATAAAATCTAAAAAAAAATTAGTGAATGATAATTAAGAAATTTAAACCTACCTCAATTCAAATATGTTATTTATTTGTTTTGAATTGTGTTTGATAAATTATAAAATTTGGCCAACATAAACTTAACTCAACGACACTTGTATGTACTTGTGAACATGAGATTTTGGGTTCAAATTTCTCCATCTTGTGTTTATTAAAATACCTTTCCAAAAATTATGAAAGTAGGAGTGGTTTGTGAGGTTGATAAGTACAAGTTGTCAATAACCAAACAAACAAAAACATAGCATTTTTCTTCATGTTTTCTACTCATATATGGAGATTATTTTTCTCATAAGTTTCCAAATGTGATATATAAAGAAGTTTTCAAAGGGCATTTGAGAGATGAAAAAATGGAATATTATTGATGACATTTTAAGTGGTGGAATCATTTGACTATGTTATTTGGCCGGCTCTTCGAATGATCAAGTACAAATTAAACGTCTCCTTGATTGGTGTATGACATATCTATATCATATACAATGTCTGAGATTTAAATGCATGTCGGCTTATTTTATAGGACCCTAATGTCTTGGAATTACAGATGTATGTGTTTGGGGTGCAGGAATTGGAAATATGAATTTTTGATGTTTGGAGTGCTGGTTATGAATTCATAGGTGTAGCTAATATTTTTAGTTTTTTTTTTTTTTTGTAAATTATACCTCCTAAATTTATCATATATCAAATTTTAATTGATTTTTTAAAATATTTTGTACCTATAATTTGATTTCTTGACTTTATTGATTTTTATGACAATAATGTAAAAATGAGAAATTTTAACATTCAATAACAATAATTTTGATTACAGTTGCATTAACATGAATGGTCTAATTAGAAATATTACAAATCATTAACAAAATATAGCAAGTCATGTAATCGAATGAAGTTTAGAAAAGTTTCAGTTAACAACATTAAAAAGGGTCTAATACGTTTAAAAAGAGACATGCAAAAACGAAAGTCAAATATACTTACATTTAGTCATAGTTATGATTGTTTTCCTATGATACGCATGCAATGTATATTTAAATCACTTTTATCAAAACAGTTTAAATAAAAATGAGTTTTTTTTTATAAAAAATCATTTTTTTCTTAAGTTAATTCAAATAAGTCCTAAGGGGCCATTTGGGAGAAGGAAAGGAATAAGAGGGGAAAGGAATAAGGAAATGGGGGATTAAGTGAAAGAAACGATTATTATAATCCTTGTTGTGGAAATGATTAAGTGTGAGGAATATGAATGATTTTATAATCTTTGTTTGGGGGAAAGATAATGTGGGAAAGATTATGATAAAAAAATTGTATTTTTTTTTTCATTTGTGTCATTTTTTTATTTGTACGTTGACCCCAATATGAGAAAAAATATAGAATTATTTTTTTTCTGGGAATGACGAAATTCTTGATTTTTTCGTAAACCCAATACAAAATGAAAAATGTGCTAATATTTTTTGCATTTGTGTAAATTGTTCATATCGTCTACAACAAAAAATTATATTCAAATTCATTTTTTTAGTTAGTTTGTATCGTAATCCAAGCGTTCACAAAAAAAATTATATTAAATTTTTTTTATTGATTTTGTTTAAATATTTTTTTACTTGTAACGTACACCTAATACACTTTCAAAAGTGAAGTTTTTTTTTTCCATTTGTACAATAGTTTTTTCTTTCTTTTTTTACATTAAATCCAGTACACAAAATAAAGTGTATTAATTTTTTTTTTTGGATGTGTAAAATATGTTTCAAAAATTTATATCCTAAATTCAATTCACAAAGAAATTGTATTATTTAGTTTTTCATTTGTATTCAATTTGTAGTTCAATTTGATTCGTAAATTCAGTACATTAAAAAATATGTTTTTTTAAAAAAATTTATAGCAAATATTTGTTTTTTCTACGGCAACCCCATATAAGAAAGAAATTGAATTACATTTTTTTTTCCATGTGTAAGAAATGTTTATAGAATATTTTCCGTAAACCAAATACAAATAAAAGCTGTATTAATTTTGTTTTCGTTTGTCTAAACTTATTTATTTTGTTCGTACTGTTTTCCAAAACAACGAAAAATTGTATTAAAAAAATGTTTATATTTCATTTTTACTGTAACTCCAACACACAACAAATATGTATTAATTTTTAAGTTGATTTTGTATAAAAAAAAGAATTTTGGACCGTACAGACAATACACAATACAAACAAATTGTATTATTATTTTTATTTATGTAAAATATGTTTCTTCAAGTTGTTCCGTAAATAGAATACAAAAAGAAATTTGTATTTTAAGTTTGTATCGTCAATCCTATACAATAAAAAATTGAATTCCGCTGTTTTTTTTTTCATTTTCAAGATTTCTTTTTCATTTATTAATTTTTTTTTCTTGATGAGAATGATAAGCAACATACTAGAGTGGAGGATTAATTCAGAGAATGGAGAAAAAGAGAGGAGGATTAATTCGTTTGGAAAAGAGGAGAAATAAGATTAATTAGGAGAAAAGAATAAATAAATGAGGAAAGAGAAGAAAGAGAATGATTATATTAGAAAATAAAATGATTATGTTAGAAAATGAAAGACTAAGTGGGGAAACTGACCGTCATTTTCCTCCCCTTAATCTGTGGGCCAAACAACGAAAGGAACTTTCCTTTCCTTTCCCTCCCTCAAACGGCCCCCTAAGACTTTTAGTTAAAGTAACCAACGAAATAAATGAAAAATATATATTTAAATCTTAAATTTTGTACACCAAATACAACATACTCTTAAAACTTTAAATAATGTATAATCATATGTTTTAAAATTTAATTATGTGTCAAATATATTCAAATTTTCAAGCTTTTGAAATTTATTTTCTTCAAGTTTTACTAAGTGATGGGGATCATATTTTCTCCACACAAAAAATGAAAATATAGATGAAAAGGAAAGTTGTAACGAGTTCATTTATTTTTATATTTTGAATCAAAATGTACTATTTTTCCATTTTTTTAATTGAGTAAACAAAAAAATTTTCTCTTTTTCTGTTACATATATAAAAAAAGAAATTTTATATTTTTTCGCTCCGAACAACAAGAAATTCCACTAACTACTTTGATTTTAAAAAATCTTATTTAATACATAAAATTATAAACAAAAGTTTAGAAGACAGTTTTTTTGAGTCAAACCAATTCAAATTATTCTAATATTTAATTTATTTGACTTTTCATCCAGAAATTATAATAATAATTTTAGAAAACATTTTAAATTGGAAGTGAAAGTAGTAGTTTAATTTTGAGAACAAAAATTAAAACAAAAAAAAAAGGGAATCTTATGTATTGTTTGTTATTAATCAAACATTTATTTTAAATAAATAATAAATATTAATGTAGATTTTTTGTGTGGTTTAGATGAGGTTCACAATTAATTGGTGAAGAGAGATGTGAACGAATTGATACCCAACCAAGAGAGAGAGTTTTTTCATTTTTTTTTAATTTCATGTGTAAAAACAATAGAAAAACATGAAGACCCTCCATTTATCGCATTTTTTAACCCAATGTTTTTAGACCATGGGCCAAACAGCCTCTTGAAGTTTAGAAAAGTATGTTATATACAAATTTTTTTAGCTCTAAGTTGGTTGCCTCTGCTCTGTAATTCTAAATTAATTAATAAATTATATCCCTTTACTTGTGGGCGTAGCTAAAATACACGTTAGTTTGTAAATCATTAGAAGAAATTTGGTCTTTAATGTCGATTTAAACTTAACTTGTATATTTTTTTTTTGTAAAAAAATAATTTTATAAAAAAATAATAAATAGAAGATAGCTTTAATGTCGGTTTTAAACCAACATTAATCCTTCGTGTCGGTTTAAAATCAACATTAAACATCCACATTTTAAAAACGGACATTAAACATCCATTTTTATTTTTTCCAACCGAAAGCAAAAACTATATTTCTTCTAGTGAATCTTCATATTGGTTCTCATTACTTTATGTTTTATGTTTTTTTTTATTTGTCGATTCTTTAATATTAAAAGTATACATAAATCTCTTTGCACCATCGTCTTGACAGTACTAATCTAGCATAGTGAATCTCGATATGGTCCGCACATTTGAGTGAAGCAAATACAAACTTGATTTCTATCTTTCTTGTTGCTTAGAAGCTTAGACCACTTGTCATGTATTTCCTTCGACATGTGTTAAAGCTCTACCTTTAAATTTAGGGTAGATTTGAATTTACTAGAGAAAAAAATGTTTTTCGAAATTATTAGTCAATTTTATTTAAACTATTTTAATTAAATTATTGTAAAAGCTATTGTGTGTACGTAGTTGTCAAACACTTTAATTTTTTTAAAATGACTTGTTTCAAAATTAAACACACTTCAAAAGTTAAAGTCGAAAGACACCCCTAATCTATTTGTAATCGAAAGTACTAAAGCTAGATTCAAATTTGCAATATAGTTTAATTCATTTTCTCCTAACACCTAAAAACTTACACCCTTTCTAATTTTTAAAATCTAAAAAGATTACATGTAAAAGTTAGAAGGTTACCCGTCAAAAAAAAGAAAAAGAAAAAATCTCATGACAGTGAAGAGTGAGCACAAGCATTACATAATATCATTATATCAGGTGATGATCCTCCAAACTCCATAAGTTTTCAACCATTGAATCTTCCATCAGCCAATCAGGTGCAGCCATGTGGACATCACGATCTTCAATTTCCCAAGCACCCAATGAACAAACTGGCTCTTGTTTTTGCTTCTGCATCTCCACCATGTTCAACCTCCAAGCTTCCCCAAATTCACCACAAGAACTTGGTGGGGGTTGTGAGATTTCAGGCCATTGGCTGACTGAACATGGCACCCGAAGAGGAGCGGCATCACCTATGTGGTCGTTGAACGGATGAATGGCAGTTTCAAACGAGTTTGGTGATGTCGTGTTTTGAAAAGCTGATGGAGGAGGAAAATTGAGGGAGAAGTTAGAGGATTGGTCCATGGCCTCTAGCATACTCAAATGATGAATTGCATCCAAAAATCTCTTGCTGTTTGCCTCAACTTTAAGTTGGCGTAACTGTTTTTGAACTCTCGTCCTCCAATAGTTCTTGATTTCGTTATCCGTTCTTCCAGGTAGATGTTGTGCAATTTTTGACCACCTGCAAACCATTGGAAATGAGTTTGAAATTGACTTTTTGAAAGAAGTGTTATCAAAGGAAAGCGCCTTTACTAGAATTGCTTTTGAAACTAAACTCTCGATATGTTTAGGAGTGATTTTGAAAATGTTAAAAATGTTAGAATCACACTTTTGTCATACTCAAAATTATTTTGAAACATGTTTTCAAGGATTCAAGATGATCTATTTTTAAATTATATAAAGTTGCATTTAAAATTGTCAAATCAAATATTAAAATGATTTTCAGTCATAACATGTTTCAAAATTATTTTTATAATAACAATAGTGATTTTAATAATGTTACTTAGAGTGTGTTTGGATTCATACCGATTTATATAAACACTTATTTTGAACCTATAAAAACATATTTTTAAATACTTAAAAAGTCAATTTAAACATATATTTTTTTCAATTGCTAGTTTTTCTCTAAAAGTATTCGTTTTTTATTCTCTAAAATTCTTAATTATTCATTTGACTTTTTTCATTTTTATTCTTGGTTTAGCAATAATAAACCCACAACAAAAAATCAATTTTGAGATATTAAAACCATCTTTCATCCAATTTTTTTATATAAAAAAATGATTTTAACCCTTTTCAAAATCACATTCAAACATGTTCATACCTATTACCCCACTTGGAGTGGAGCTCAAGGATGAGGAGTTGTTCTTGAAGAGTGAGGTTCCCGCGCTTAATGTCGGGTTTCAAGTAATTCAACCATCTCAGTCTACAACTTTTTCCAGTTCTCTTGAGACCTAAAACAACAAATGTTTGAAAAAAAAGATAAAATATAAGTAAAATTAAAGGAAAAATAGAAGGGGTTGAGGAAAATACCAGCTTGTTTAGCCAATATATTCCATTGGCCTTCTCCATGAACAGCAATATAACGAATCAACAATGTGTCTTCTTCAATAGTCCATGGCCCTCTTCTTAGTTCACTAATCTCCTCCTCACTTGCCTTTTTATAATTTTCACTTTTAATCGACAAATTTGCCATAGAGATCATAAAATCTATAAAGAGAAAGAGGATATTATAAATAGATATAATTGTTGAGAGATATGTGAAAATAAACTAATGGAATAGCAAAGGATTTTATAGAGGAAAAAGAATGAGAAAACATCTAAATAAAAAGCCATAGAGAGAGATGAATCAAATGAAAAACACTTGAGCAATATTGTCAATGAAAAAAAAGGCATTTTTTGTTGCTATTTTTGCACATTGCGTGGAAGTTGGAATTTTCTGAAATGGGGAAATGTGAGCTAATTATTCAACTTTGATTTTGGTTCTTTGAGACAACCTTTTTGTTAAAATCAATGAACATTGAACCTAGTCAAGACATATCCTTAGCTTCTCTCTCCCTCTTGTCTTAGAATTCATGTCTATTCTCATTTAAATTTTCTATTCAATTATCAACAAATTATTTAGAGGTTTCATTTCAAATCATCACAATGGTTTGTGACGTTCTTCAAGTAAGAAAATTATTAGGGTGTGTTCTATGAAATGGGTTTTGTTGTATGGTTTTTCTTTTCTTGAATAATTATTGGTAGGAAAAAAGATGAATTTGAAAAAGTATTGGGTGGGATGAGCACGAGAATGATTTTTGGAAGTGATTCCTATATATTATGTGACATTGACTAATTGTGCAATATGATTTGCTGATAACAAAATGATGCTTTTTTCTTTCATTTCTCCATATTATTTCTTTATCTTTCTTTTCTTTTTTTCATAACTTTTAAATTAACACACAAATTGAAAAAGCTTTAAAAGTTATATAGATCCATAATAATATCAAAGTTTGACAGCATATTATTAAGAAGTGAAATTTGGTGTGTTAGTTATTCCATGTCTTTATAAAATTCTTTTTCTATCTTTTCTTTTTTGAAAAAATAAACCTTAAACTTTGTGAGAGTCGAATTTTAATTGATTGAAAGTTTTAAAATGTTACCTTTTTTTTATAAATTTTTAGTTTTATTTTTGTTTTGTCTCTTAGGTTCTATTGTTATATTTTTTACTTTTTACTTTTGAGTTTAATTTTCTTTTCTTTTTAAAATTATTTTAATATTAGATCAATATAGGTTCTTGTTCCATGGGATTCCTTTTATCTCTCACACATAAAACTTATTTAGTTAATTATAATCAATTGTATTCGATAAATTAACTAATTTACATTAACAATATAGATTGAAAGTACGATTTTAATAGGGAAATGAAAACTAAAGTTAAATGTGAATTTTGAAACTTTAAAAATAAAATTAAAACAAAGCTCAAAATTTAAGATAAAAAATAAAAAATTGAAATCTACAAATTAAATAAAAATCAAGCTAAAAACCCATGGTAAAATTATAGAACTTTGAAATATGGAGAGCAAATGGAAATTAGATTCAAAATTCAGAAGGAAAAAAAAAGGGAAGAAATTTCATTTTTTTATTGTCCTATCCTAAGAAACCATTTTCTCATATTCTTTCCCTCTTTTATAGAGTGTTGATGGAGAAATACATATAGTCCACATAAATAGAATGAAGATCCAATGGAAAAAAGAAGAGGGTATCTATAAATATATGTTGACATATGTTTTTCCTCTCTTTAATATCATAAACTCTAAACCTAGAAGAAGGATATATAATTATATGATAAAAGTGTAGGTACCTAGGGAGGGTTGTGAGTGAAGCAATATATATAATATATATGATTATGAAATGGGGAATGAGAACAATAATGGATAAGAGACCATATGCATATATGATTGAGTTGTTTTGTGTTTTAAAACCAAAGGACGATCTCCTTCAATTCAATGTGACTTTTTCTTTTTCTTTTTCTCTTTTACAAGAGAGAGAAAGAGAAACATGACAACTAATTTGAAAGGAATATTAATTTTAGAGATATTAACTTTTTATTGTCAGTCATTATTTTTTTATTTTTATTTTTTGAAAAAATCTTTTTAAGTACATCTTAAATAAGATGTCGAGGTATTTGAACTTGAACCTCTTATCTTTGAAAATATACAGATGTCAGTTAAGTTAAGTTCTTGTTAACTGTCAATCACTATTATTATTAATAAAATAATAATAAGTATGTTTTTGTTACACTTCACTGTTCCATGAAGAAGTTGAAAAGAAAAGAAAAGAAAAAGAGAAAAGGTTGTTATTCATTGGATAAGTTCTTTGTCCTTACAAACTTTGTCAAATCCAGGTGGGGGCCTGCTTTGAGAGTGTTCAACACAACCTTTTCTTTTTGGGGTTTCATATTTCATCTCTCCCCTTTAAAGTTCTCTTTGACAACAATTATTTAAGCCTTGCTTGGGAAGGATTTTGTCCTCATTTGATAAATGATAACTAATACAATGCTTTTACTCGTTAGTTTTTCTATGATAGAAACGAAATAGACCAACAAAGATCGACATGGGTTGAGGGTTACCCCAAAGCAAGACCCAAAGGTCGTGTCTGGCTCAAGCCCAAGGAATAATATTGAGAACGTAGAAGATGGAAAAAGGCATGTTCCAAAACAAAAAAGTCAATAGAGTCTCGATTTCTAGCTAGCCTAACCAGCCGAGCTAGTAATTATATTCCAATTGGAAATAATCGACCCATGTTCTATTTAGTACCTAACAAGCAAAGTTCAGGAAATATTCGCTCTGCACAACACCAATAATGCTAAAAAAATTCGAGCAAGTCAGCTAGGAAAACTAGAGAAAAGTCAAAAAAAAGTGAGTGGGATGTGCCACAAGGTCCGTCTACAATGAAGAACGTGTACGAGTTTCATGTGCCAACAATGTGATTCACCAACAATTGTGTTACGTTAGTTATGTACACAAGTAGAAAGAATGTGTAGTTTTATTATTATTAGAGGAGAATATCAAATAATATAAATATAGAGACCCCGGTGGGATAAACCTTGGACCCCAAAGGCATTCCAACAAGTTTCTTTGTTAGGTTATATCCACTTTTCACTGATGTCTAAAAGAACCAAAGTTAAATTTTTAAAACAAAAAAAAAAAAAAAAAAAAAAAAAGAAGAAGAAGAAGAAGAAGAAGAAGAAGAGTAAGCGAAGTACAATAGGGGACACCTTTAGGCTCCCTAGCCAAACAAAGAATCTCTTCTCAAGCGTCGAGTCTTTGGTTTTTCCATGAGACCATGAAAACTTCTTATTCTAAAACCTTCAATAAAAAAGATTTCACACAGCTAAATGTATATCAATGACAACACAATAGAGTATTGTACTAAAAGGCCACCACAAAAACATAAGAACTCAAAATCAATATGGAGAAAAGGCAACCTTGATAATGCAAAAATTTGTAAATAAATAGACAATGATGGAGGAAAAGGAATGAAGTCCCAAATGAATTCTGCAAACCATTAAGAAAGGAAAGCATCCAGCAAAATAACTCTGCAGAATAATTTTCCAAATAAGAAGAAAAAAAATACAAGAATGACATCTTGTGTGACACTGTTATGTCTTATGTATGACAACTGAGACTCCATAACAACACTCGAACATCTACGAATAAAAGAACTATAAATGTTAAACAAATATACAACCAATACCAATGCTCAAGCTCAATTGAAACAAATAACACTAGATCATCTTCTAACATACATGGTGTCTTTCAGGCACATGAAAAATGTTTTAAATGATCACCAGTGAACACAAAATATAGCTCAACTAACCTAACTTTCAAACAAAAAACCATTGCATTCAAATTTAACTTCTAAGCATAACTTAGTAGTTAATTACAATTATAGAAGTCGATGGTTTAACCATCGTCCTACCATTAAACTAAAAAGTAAAAAATATTTACATGAAAATGAGAAATTGTTAATTATATAACAATCGCATATATACACGTTTTGTGAGAACTTTAACTAAATCATAAATATACAATTGATGCTCATAAAATCAAAGAAATCACAATAAATTCAAACCAAGTCAATGTCAAACTAAAACTAACTTTAAACTATAGTATAAAGTAGACGTATAGTTGGATTTGAAAGATGTGAAAAAAAGAAGAGATTTGATGATATATGAAGATGAATAATATAAATGGGGAAAAGAGCATTGAATTCTCCCCTTTATGTGGGAAGATCCAAATCCATAAGAAGGGGAATGTGAGGAATCTGTCATAATCAAGAATTGTGTGTCACAATCAAAAGCAAAAGTTAAGATTTTCAATTCTATAAACATATCTAATGGAACAAACACACAACACTCTACTCATAAAACCTCACTATTATCTTTGTTTTCATCAGCTGTTAACCACTTTTTTCCTTCTTCAAACTTTTCTTTTGGACCCCCCACCACCAAAGAAAGAAAACAAGAAAAAGAAAACTTTGGTTTATTTGCAAAAATAATTCCAATATATACACATACCATGCATCTCTTTCATGGTTATTGTGGTTAACAAATGTGTGATGTGATTTACTTTTGTATGTATTAATACTTTTTTAAAAAAACTCTTAGGCTCTTAAATGTGTGATGTGATTTAGTGTAGGTTTAATCCTTGGAATTTGACGTATTTGTGTTTATTTTTATTTGTTTTCTAATACAATATATAGGATCAACCATTGTGTCAAAGTTGATCATTAATTTATATTAATGGTTTGCAAAGTGTGGTTAATACAAAGTTGAACGAAGGATTAATATGTCGCCGCGTGCGTAAGACGACGCGAAGAGGTCGACGTCCTCAAAATATATTAATTTTAAAATTAAAAATAAAATAAAAAAAACAAAAAAAAAAAAGTCGCCAACAATATGTTTTAGGGTGTGATTGAACACTGAAATAAAGGCAAACAATTTTTTAAATTAAAATTATAAATTAGTAGTCTGCAAAAACTAGGGTTAAGTTCGAGAATCATTTGTGTGGAGGAAGGTGTTAGTAAGCACAACACCTGTTTAAAAAATGGTGATCAACTTCCAAATCTTGAATTGAAAATACGCTTTAATTTCTTTTGAAAATATCCTTTAATTTATTTTTAAAATAATGTCTTATTTTACTCTTATTACTTTAATATTTGAAGCAATAATCACATAAAATAATTGGAGAGCATTCCATCAATTAGACTATATTGAAGAAAATTTTCTCATCCAAGAACGGGACGTTAGTACAATTTCTCAAAACCTGTCATAAGAATAGCGCCTTGTAATGAAGAGTTTTTTAAGGGATTTGTCAAAAATGACAAATTTGATAAAATATTTACAAAATATAACAAAATTTTGGATTCTATCAATAATAGACATTGATTGACACATAATATATTTTTAACAGTGACGTTGATAGATTAATAGAAAGTGATAGAAGTTTATGTGTTTATATCATTGATAAAATCCAAAATTTTGCTCTTGTTTGTAAATATTTTCATTTATTTTTCTATATTTGAAAATGTCCATTTTTTTAAAAAAACATTAATTAAAATCATTTTTTCTTAGGATAAAATCTTGAAAGCCCAAGGATGTGATCCTCTGGCTCAAAAATTCAAGAAAATTGAACTCCCAAATTTCTTAAATTCCATTGTAGATATCTTGCTAATTAAGAAGAACGGTATACGTTATTAGAAAAGTTTGATTAGAAAATCTTATAAAATCATATATCAAATTTGAACGTTTGGAAAAACATATAAAATTATAACTTTAAAGAAAAATTTACTAATGATTTTTAAAAAATTGTTTTGTAAAAGATTTTAAAACTTAGAAAATTTTGAATTAGAAAGAATTTAAAACATTGAAAATTTTAATATGAGTAAAAATAAGAGTAAAGAAGCATCATCATAATAAATTAAACAAATATAAAATAACATATTGAGATTTTAATTAAAAACATATTGAAGATTGATCTTGGACTCCCAAAGAATCAATTTACTCATTTCAAGAATTCTAGAAAATCATACTCTTAAATTTTCAAGATTTCGTCATCGAAAATTTTATAAAAAAAATATACTCGGTAAAAAAGAATTTGAAAGTTTTGAAAGGATACATTAGTTGTTTTTAATAATTACAAAATATATAAATTAAGGAATTTTCAAATGTTTTGAAATATTAAATTAAACAACCTGTAAAAGATTAACTAACTAATTAGGGCTTAATCAGATGGACACAAATATCTCTATAGTAAGGAAAGTGCAACTGTGAGACTTTAGTTTAGTGAAATTACATATTGGTTAACGAATGTTGACTAGCTAAGCCTAAAATAGTTTAGCCAGTTAATCTTAAATCATTAAAACTCATGATTTATAGACCTATTAGGTTACCCTACTAAACTTAAAACAGTATGTTGGATTAGTTCTAATAGTTCAAATTAGAAAAATGAGAAGAAAACCAACAAGTGTATATGATATAATTATTGGTTATCATTTAAGAGATAGTCTTATGTTTAAATGTGATATGATAAAAAAAAATATATGTGAACGTGGATTCATATTCGGAAGTTCGAAAATGATGTAAATGGTCAAAGTCAAAAGTCAAAGGATTGACTTTTGACTTTGAAAAGTCCAATTTTGACCGTTTTTATATTCAAATGTGATTTGAATTAAAAAAATGAATGAGGATTCATGCTCGAAAGGTCAAAACAAGTCATGACGAACAAAATGCTAAAAAGTCCAATGTTGACTTTTGGTTTGAAAAGTCAAAGTTTGACTTTGACTAGAATAGTAGAAAGACGAGTTTGTCTTTTGACTAATGTTAGTGGAAAAATCCAACAATTTATTGGATAATCTTCCTAACTAGTAGTGGGCTATGTGGATGCATGAGATGCAAAGACCTAGTCCACTAAAGCCCATCAAATAGTTAGTGGAATGTGAGATGTTGGGTTTTGGTGAATTAATTACATGCATTCAAAGAGTGTTTTTTTATGCATATAATTAGTTTATTTAAAGAGTGTTTTTTCAAATGTTACAACAGTTTTGATGTTTGTCATAATTTTCCACTTAATATTCATAGAAGTTTTTTTAACCACAGCTTTAAGGATTTCATCTTTCTTCCAATTACCATCACTTTTTTCCTTTAATTTCTTCGCTCACTAAGTCCCACAACATAGTTCTAAGTCCAAAAAATAGCAGGTCAACTCTAGTGGTGGTCCTGTTCAAGTTCGTGTAGAGATTAAGGGAATTCAAGAGCTACAAAGGTATGTGTTACTAAACCCTAATTTTATTTCATTTGGTAAAAGCGTATTAATTTATAATTACATTAGATGCAATTAGAGTAATTTGATCCTTAATTTTGCTGCATGTTTTCGTTTCGATCAAGTACAAATTCAAAAGCACTAGTAACAGTAAACTTAGAGATCGAGTATATATAGTGCATTCTTCTAAACCATAGAACCAAAATCGTAAAGAATGTAAATAACATAAATACAAATACAAATTAATTTTGCAATGTGTGTTACTGTAGTGTGTTGGCTAATTTTATTAAATGACAAAACTTGAGCATCATGTTGGACAACGTGTCAAAGATAAACAAGTAGGCCAACTTCAGCAAAATATTCTTTTCATATGTAATTGAATGATTTGCAAATTATGTGGATCCTTTATTCTTCTCCATTATATGTCTTCCTTATACCTCGGTAAATAATATAATTCTATCCCAAAAGATATTCTCAAGGCTAACCAAATTTATATGATGCTTTTATTCAATTTTAGGGTTAAACCTTATTAGAAAAGTTTGTATATTTAATGTTTTGAGCCTAGGGTTTGTCTAATCATCCACCTTCATGTAATGATATTGAAAATACTTGTACTTGTCATTGAAACTTTTGGTTCGAGAGCCATTGAGAAACTCAAGAGGAGTTTGATATTGATATTGTATTTAGGGGAGCCTAAATTGTATGGAGAGAATGTGAGTGAATCTCACTCCTACGAGGAGCCTAAACATATTGTAATGAGAGGATCTCACACAAAGCTTGAAGAAGCATATTTGTGGAAGTGAGATCATGAGCCCAAACTTAGGGGGAGCCTAATTTGAAACGTTGAAGAATAAGGTATACAAGAGTCACTAGAGAGGGGGTCTATCAAAATAAGTCTTTTCGTTGTAATTGCTAAACTCTTTATATAGTGATATTTCGTTCCATCAAACACATTGCCCCCAAACGTAGGTAATATTGCAACAATCTGGGTTATCAATCTTTGTGTCTTTACTTTATTGTTTTCTCCTATGACTAATTTCTTGTCATACAATTGCTTGTGACATTATGTTTGACATCGTATCCTCTATTAGATTCACTTGTTTTTTCATTTCGTATCAAGCATATTGACTACTTGTTCATTGAATCTTGTGACTCAGGAAGGTGGGTTAACAAAGCAATTAAGTAAGGTTATGAAATGTTTGAATAACTATCTGGTAATGAAAACTCCCCACATATCAAAAGACATCAGTAATAATAGCAACTTCTATGTGCTAAAGAATTCTAGACCTTTTCATAGGAAAAGAGAAGTCAGACAAGGAACATACATCACTCAAAATAACTGAAACAAAAAACTTCAGATATAGAGCATGCAAACGGTTATATCATTACAAAGTTAAACGTTCAAACTTTATGAGAAAGACAAAGTAAAGGGTACTTTGTATGTGATAACCAAAAGTTCCTCTCTTGATAATCAATAAATCATTTGGAAAGACGGTCATAATCTATAGCTAGCAGTTTCCACAATTATATGGTATGAGACAAATAAAAGTTTTAAAAAAACGTGTTTACTTCCCTTTACAATCAATAAAGTTTTCTAGTATGATTAATGTTTCACCTCTAAGTTTTTTAAATTACATTTTTTATTTTTCACCAACGTTTTAAAAAACCAATTCAAAATTTTGAAAACTAACAAAAAAAAAAATAGTTCTTAAAAATTTGTTTTTACTTTTAAAATGACAACTCTTTTACTTAAAAATGATGGAAACTATAGAAAGAAATAAATTGAGAAAATATAACCTTCAAATTAGAAAACATTTACAAAACATTAGCACAACCACAAAATCACCAATTTCACCTTACTAAGAGAAGACAAACTTCCTCCACAAAATCACCAATTTCACCTTACTAAGAGAAGACAAACTTCCTTCACTAAACTTCTTCGTTATTGTATTGACTTGACTAAACTTATTTTCAAGCCCTTGTTCTGTGGTTGATCTTGCAATAACTTTTGGGTCATTGTCATTTCTTCGATTTGGCTGAACTTTCTTTCATAACCTCGACACTGATCATCTAATAATTCTTCGGTCCTTGCAAGACGAGTCTCTAGAGAATCGACATACTCTTGTCAATAAGAGATGCTTCTTTACTTCGTGGAGTTTTCAATTTATATCCTAATCCTTCCATGTATAATGATCTCTTTCCAAGAACCATAACCATGATTTCTTCATCAGTCTTTGCTGTACTTGAACCTTTTTCTTGCCTTAATATCAACATCTTTTCCTACTCACACAACACAACAAATTCAGTAAAACATGGAAATTTGTAAGAATAAAAACTAATCTTTTTAAGGGAAAACCATCTTTTTGATTATCTGGGTTTTGGTTTTAGTTTTTATTCAGTCTCTAAGCTTGAAAATGTTACACTTACGGTTTGTAAGTTTTCAGTTTGGTGTCTAGGATGTTACAAAATATTATGATTTCATAGTAGAGATTTAAGTTTTGTTTCAATTTGATCCATAAATTTGAAAATGTACACTTTTAACCTAAATTTCTTCATTCAATGTTAATTAGTTAATTTAAAAGAATTATAAAGTTAATTAATTAAACACAAACACCAAAGACAATATGTGAGGAAATTGAGAAGAGTAGTACACTTTTGGTTTTACATTTTAAAAGTAACACACTTCCAAAAAACTCATGTCACATGAAAGTAAAATACATTATTTAAAACTTCAAATATACCAAAATGAATGCCAAAAACTAAAACTTTTTCACAAACAATAATCAAACTTAACTCCATGATAAACCTACTATTCTATAGCAACCCATAGAACTCACTCCAACATCAACCTATCCCATAAGAACCCAATGTAACAACTTTAACTCTTTGTACAAATGTAACAGCAACAGAATACGAACTACTTACACAAAAACTAACTTCAACATGACCCACTCAAGGTAACACGACATTGAGACCTTCAAACTGACGTTTAAGTCCCCCCTTCCTCTCAAACTCACTCCATGATCAAACTACCTCATAACAACCCAACCTCTCAACTGACTCTTCCTACATGCGAATGTAATAATAAAATCGCTAAACCTTAACTTCTTACCCAAACTCACTTCAGTGTGTCACCCAACATAACAATTACATTGAAACCTTAAAAGTGACGAGCCACCCCCTCTCAAACTCACTCCATGATCAAACTACCCCATGACAACCCAACCTCTCAACTTTAGCTCTTTCTACAAATTTAACAACAATAGAGACTCAAGATACAAACTCCTTACACATATCCTAACGCAAAAACTAAGTTTAACTAAAGGTTACTATAACTACATGATAGCAAAAACTAATCATTTGAAATAAGTTTATCTATTCTCAATTAAAAAAACAATTAGAAATTTAAAAAATATGCACCTTAAGTTCAAGGTCCTCATTTTGCTTGTGTCATTTCTTCAATCATTTTTTTCATTTCTTCTATTTGTCGGGCATGCATCTATGACGTTCTTATTTGTTCTTCAATCATATGTCTTTGCCCTTCTTTAAGTTCTTTAATCCAGGATTGCGAGGTCTCAACGACATTTCTTAGTTCCATCACCTCCTTATCGTGCATTTCTTGAGACACTAAACTCGATGCACTGCTACCACCCTTCCTTGACTTAGGTTTGGGACCCCAATCGAGATCTTTTGAATAGCCTGATCGTCTCCCCAAAATTGTCTCGCATATTTCGTCCCCTGAGAGTGGTTGAGAACCTTCTGAAGTGGGTGCCAATAGTAATTCTAGCATTTGATTTTGCACTCAATTAAACTAGAAAATAAACCACAATGTCTGAAAACCTTCCATGCACATCCTCGGCTACTTGATTCACGAACTGGTCACTCTTATTGACGTGCAATTCTTTGAATAGCTCCACACGTCCCACTGGTTCATCTCGTTGTTCACTAAGTTCAGATTGTCTCTGTAGAAATGACTTTGACCCGCTACTGTGATTGTATGGTTGTTTCCCTCTATTCGCCTTGTTAGCCTTTAATTTCTCCTACATGCAAACAATAAAAATTAATAAATCAAGTAACATTCGAAGATGTAACTGATACATGATTGCTCCTCCTTAAGTACTTATAACGCAATGACGATACACTAAAAGATATAAATCACCTGAAATTGTTGACTTAAATAATGGTCGCACAAAAAATGCCAATCTTCCAAATGATTCTTCAATCTGATAGGTGATTGGGCACGTGCTTGCTCAGGATCACCATATTTCTTAAAATGTCTTTGCAAGTCTCCTCTGTATTCTTTGAAAGATGTTATCATTTGATGTTCAACAAATCTATTAAGTACAAGATCTGTGTAATCAAGCACAAAATAGCGCTACAAAGGAAAGAACAAATGGATTAGGTTTCTGTATATGTAGGTTAGGATGTAAACTAATCAACTTACCAATTTCAATATATTTTGGTGGAACATATGCAAACTTAAGGCACCGGACTGGAAATGCATCTCTCACAACACCAATAGTATTGCTGAAAGAACAGCATGTGGAGAGATTGGTTTTTCTGCTCCTGGTGTGATGAAGATTGGAATTTTTCCATATTTGTGGACAGATTTCTCCAACTTCATGTTTTGGTAGTGCTCACGTGTCTTACGAGTGGGTACAAAACCATCTAAGGAAAAAGATAGTATTGGTGCGGATTCATGTAAACTTGTAAAGTGTCATCCAAGTAATGAGACTAACCTAAAGTGTCACCCACCAAGAATCTCGTATGAAGGGATATGTCCAAATCCTGGAACAAATCGTCTGACTCGTGGAACTGTAAACACAAAAACCAAAATTAAACAAATGAAAACATTTTAAACTGAATCCTTCACTCAACTTTAAGTGCAGGAATATGGACACATGAAGATCATGAAATAAATCATTTAGATTACCAATAGAGCTAGAGATGAAATATATATACACACATATACATACATACATATATAGTGATTTGGCAAAGGAGGCTTAACAGCCAAGAAAAAACAAACCTCATAGAGCTATTCTCTAACTTTGATTTTCTTAAAAAAACAAATTTAGACCTCACACTTATAAGTTCTATGACTATTGTGCTTTAGGGTGGCACTCTAAGCATTTTCAAAAACATCAGTTACAGGCCTAAATACTACACCAAAACCAATAAGCACAACGGAGGATTAATTCAATTCCCAAAGTCTTTCATTGAAGTATCAACAACATAGAGGGTAAGTGATTAATTTAGTTTTTCCATGTCAAAAACATAAGTTTACAACAGCAAGAACTAATAAATTCATTGTTCATATCAATCTATAAATTACATACTAGAATTCTTCATTCTGTAACTGCAACACTAAAACTTAAGCTCACCAATATTGATTCTCATCAATATTGGGGTTAAATGAATGCATTTTAGAAGAGACACTAAAGATCCCATAGCAAACATAGAAATTAAGGATAAGGTATTGTGGTAGACCCTGTGAGTAAAGATAAAGTGTTATAACAAAGTAGAATAAGATGATTAGTAGCAAGTATTGTAAATATAATACTGTCAACCAAAACCGAAACATCAGATTTTGCTAAGGTAACTCCTACTCTCCACTTTCAAAACAATTATAAACCAAACACCCTAAAAAAAATATGGAAACAAATATTAGAATGATTTTTCATTGCACACATTTCTAAAAGTGCTTATAATGTACTTTGTACTAAAATCACTTTCTTTTAAAGAATTCCCAAACCTCACTTTGAAACTTAGGTTCTAATTATTTATTCTCTTACACAATTCAAACATTGGTTATATAAACTTATGTGTAGATCTTCCAACATTGAACTTTAAGAATTCATCCTTTTCCAAACATATTCTACTCCTTCCAATAGGATATTTTAGAACTTTCTAGCTATCAAAACAAACAACATAATCGAACCAAACAACATAATCAACTACCAATCTCCAAAACCTTTCCTCAAATCCTTGTCTTAGGGCAACATTAATCTAAATAAATTACATACTAGAATAGACAAAGCAGGTGCACCATCTTATCTCAAAAAGAAAAAACACAACATTGCAAATAAGAAATTACTTACAATATTCTACATTACCAAAATTGTGTACGAATCCCAACCACTATGATGTCCTCCGATGAGAAGAAATCAAAACTTCGATAAGGAAGAAAAGCCCCAACAAAGCTAACAAAACTACCAACAAGTGCAAACACCGATGACAATCTTGTTGGAAACAAAAACAAGAAAACAAAAAAAAAAAGAAACTTCAAGGAAAAAAAAACCTCTAAACTCCAACAAATATCCTAAAGAAATGCTAAATACACAGTAAACAACTAGATTTTCAAGTTAGCATCACAGCATGGTGTCAAAGCTTTAGAAACCACGTTGTCCAAATCAGAGTCTTTGTGACAGATTATATTTAGTAACAAAAGACAAAGAACCATGTTTCGCGCAAGACTTAAAGGTGTGCTCGACATCATCCATCCTTTTAAGTGATGTTATTTCATGTTGTCATTGGCTTTCATGACGGAGTTAACTATGAGATGATCATCGGTTTTACAAACGATAAGTTTTAATCGCCACTACTATTACTTCATAACGGCGATGTATTAGCTCATTGTAGTGATATTTTTCAATAATTGATATCAAAAGTGTCACCTTTTCTTTTAGTTGTCATGTGGTAGAACATGGTGGTAATGGACAATCATGTACGTATCAATGATGAAATTGGTATTCATCATAAGTATTAACGACAAAAATACATTTGACATTATAAAAGACTTCTCACAAAGAATTGTCTGTGGTATAACAAAATTTTCAAAGACGTGCTTGAAAAGAAAGGAAGAAAGAAAGAACCTTGAGATTCGGTTGTGGCTGGAGGAGGTTGTTGTCCAAGTACAGAAGCAACATCAACATTTGTTGTTTTTGTATCTGTTTCCTCAGATTCATCCAAAATAATGATGTTTGGCTCACAAACCGATGCAGCAACATCAACATTTGTTGTTTTTGTATGTGTTTCCTCAAATTCATCCAAAATAATGATTTTTGGCTCACAAGCCAATTCAGCAACATCAACATTTGTTGTTTTTGTATGTGTTTCCTCAAATTCATCCAAAATAGTAATGTTTGGCTCCCCCAATGGACAAGCACATGACTCACAAGCCCAACATTTTGGGATATCCTTCAAATAAACCCTCATGCAATAACTGAGGGATGCAAACACAATTAAGCAACCAACCATGAAAAAGATCTTTCATGAAGTTAATAATTTAGTCCCTGAACTTTAGGACCGCAACAATTTAGCCTACATACTTACAAATTCGTAACATGAAAACTTCCTTATGTAACAATTTAATCTTCATACGTAGTTTATAAACATATTTGTGTCCCTAAAAGCATATGTCTGGCTCAAAGAGAAAAAAAGTGTAGTCGCTCTTTAGCTCAAGGAGTATATGGGACCCCACGACTAAAAGACATCGATTTTGTTACTCATTAACTCCTTAGAATAGCCAATAAGAGCATGACTCATTTAGCACCTGTATGTATGCACCTGAACACAAGAGGTCACGTGTTCAAATCCTCCACCTTCACTTTGTACTTAAAAAAAAAAAAAAAAAACTTATAATATGGTCCCACCACTAAACAACTTTTCAGACTTAACAACTTCACTACTTGCCTCTAAATAGTTCATGGATGTACCTATACATAAGAAATTTCATTAATTCGAAAACATCTTCCTTCATCGAGATCAAATTGTTATAGATACCAAATGTGAGTGACTAAATTGAACAAACAACTTCAATCCTGGCGCTAAATTCATGCCTTCTAATTAGTTCATGAATCAACCCTATACAATAAATTTCATTATATTCAACAACACGTTACACTGTAATTTTAAAAAACAGGGGCTAAATATTGTTGTGAGATACTAAAGTTAAGGGAATAAATAGTTAAATAAACAAAAGAGATCGATGGGTGAATAATTACATGTGCTGACGAGCTAATTTGCAAAGGGAGCATGTTAGAAGTACCTCAACATACCCAACATGGCCACAAATGTCACAAATTTCAACCTGAAAATCAAATGAACTTTAAATTAGAGATAAAATTTGAAACCCCAACAAAGATTTTCACCAAATGAGACAGTAATAGAAAAATCAATAGATGAAAGTAAGGTTCTTTGAACAGTAAAACAATAAAATGTAATGTGGAGAGAAAGAACAGAGAGTAAAACATTAGTGGAAAATAAGGATTGTAGGGTTTTACCATGTTGTTCTCGTGTTACTGTTGGAACCCATGGATGAAGAGCTCTCCATTCTTCGAATATTGTTTGAATGTCTACTGTAAAGAGTGCATGAAGAGAATATCAATGAACACTGACCCTTCGTCATTTGAATTTGGAAAAAAAACAGGTATTTGAAAAGTTTCATCTTTTTGTATTACAGCTAAAACGTGTATGATACAATAACTGGTACAGACAACGACAAAAGTAGATTAAAGAAACAAGGATATTAAGATCAGACCAAAATGAGAAGAAAACTAAAAAGGAAATTAAAATGATAAGAAAAGAGAAAGCAAAGCATAGATGTGCTCACAGGCTATTTAGCAGGCAGACCAAGAGAAAACTACTTCCCTATAGACAATATCACCAAAAATGTCACACACTTGATCCTGAAAAGTGAAAACGAGGGATTTAGGGCATTTCTGAAAATAGTATTACAAGTTAAATAGCAGTTTGGGCATTATATTGAAAAGGGGTAAAACTTCAAACCCCATTGAGTGTTGTCAACTTATTGGAACATGGGTTTTGTAGATTGAAGTTGATTAAGTAGAAAATAAGTGTACGAACAGAAAAGAGGGGAAAAAAACGCACTGGGATTGTGAGTAGCCATGGCTGAAGGTTTAGGGTCTTCTTCTTCAAATGGGTGCTCCCTTCTTGTGTTGGTATGTTGTTTAGGATTTAAACATGAATGGTGTTGGATTTTGTACAGAGTGGTCATTGCAAAAACAGAGAAAGGATTTGATGTTGAAAAGAAAAGATTCTGACTGGCATGCCTACGAAGTCTCAACATTGGGGAGATGTTGGTGTGTTCATTGAAAGATGGAAATTTAATTTTAGATACTAAGAGATTAGTTTAGTAAATATTGTAATTTAATTTTCTCCAATAC
Organism: Cucumis hystrix; assembly: GCA_025688845.1. Classification (NCBI taxonomy): domain Eukaryota; kingdom Viridiplantae; phylum Streptophyta; class Magnoliopsida; order Cucurbitales; family Cucurbitaceae; genus Cucumis; species Cucumis hystrix. The sequence goes on from CM046894.1 coordinate 1,614,022, forward strand.
ATATCTACCAAATTCGTAATTTAATCCATAAATTATATAATAATTACACTATACAAAATTTTTAACGATAAACACACACTTCAAAGTTTAGACCTTAACCATCAAATTAATAATTTTAGCCCATGTTTTCATTCTTTTAATACAACAATTATAGAGATGAAAGAATTAAATATTTTACTTTTAGAAATTATGATCATCTCAATACTACTATGTTAAATTCACTTTGATAATTTAAGCATTTGTTTAAACTCTAAAAAATATTTGATAAATAGAAATAAATTTTGGGTGATGACCAAATTATTCAAAGATGAATGAAGGCAAGACAAATACATAAATAACTTCCAAATTTCACGGTCGCACGCAAATAGGTAAAAAGTTTTGATTTGATTTTCATTCTTAATAGCTATGTCCATTTCTTATTTATTTTAAGGTTATTTTTTATTGACATTTAAAATAAAACACACTAAACAAAACGTTTCATCTCAACCACATTCTAAAGAAAAATATCACCGTTACAACAATTTGATAGCCACTTTGGAAACGGAAATGAAAAGGTCAAAAAAAAATTGAACATCGAAAAACTCGAGTCAAACAAAAGAATGAACCGTCAAATTATAATCAAGCAACACAAACCATAATAAAAGATTAGAGAAACTCAAAATGAAGAATGAAAAACCTCTAACAGAGGAACCATGAAACTATTGACAATATTGACACGAGACTAGTAATCAAATAATACAATAATATTGGTCACCTGAGCCAAATCATCAATCTCGGTATAAAGGGGTGAGAAATGACTCTTATTGAAGTCGAAGTCCGCACGAATCAAACCAACACACTCGTTGAGTAAGAGAAGACAAAAACCGACATCCAAATTTAAAATGAGTATGAAAATGGTACAAAATTAAGAATTTAAAGATAAAAGCATCAACCAAAGTTGCATACAAAGAAGGGAAAAAGAATGAATTAATGTGAGAAAAAAAACAACTTTGAAAAACTATAACATCATTTACAAATGAAACCAACAAACCCAATGATATATATATATTTTTTACAATATAGAATATGAATTGATGAACATCAGTGTAATTTCTGTCTCTTTGTAGATTGAAATTGAGAGGAGGCAAAAGAAGAAGAATTAGTAGTTGTTGAAACCAATCCATTTTGGTTAAAGCAACAAGAATCCAAACCAACAGCGTTGGAGAAATTCAACATAGAACTCGAACACATTCTAGGAGTAGTATTAATCAAAACAGGTGGTAACACTTTCATAGGCTGCAACGGTGGCGGATTTCGCCACCGAGGCAGAGGACCGGCGACGAGCAACGTCTGAAGTAACGGCCCGGCTTCCATAACAGATTGCAGCAACCTCCCTTTCTCTGGCAATTTCTTCCCTTTCACAATACTCTCAATCACCAAACTACATTGATCCACATTATGAGAATCCCCTACATTGAAGCTTGAAAAATCGGTCGGCGACGAAACGGCGGCCGCGTCGAAGAACGATTCGACAACGGGTGAACCCGAGATGTTATTAAAGGTATTGCTATTATTATTGTTATCAGCTGAGAGGCTGTTGGATTCTGTGATGCTTGAATTTGCTTTAATCAAAGGACTTTCAGGTTGGAAATTGAGTTTATTCAATACTTTATGAAGTTGATTCTTGGCTTCATCTCTTTCTTTATAAGCTAATTGAAGAAGATTCAATAAATTCTTTACATTCTCTTTATTCTTTATCATCTCTTGATTTGCTTCCATTTTTACTGACTCTAGCTCAATCGTTGTGTATAAAAGCTTCTGTTTTAGATCATCTACACCCTGCAACAACACAAAAACTAAAAGGTTAAAAATTCAAATCTCAACTGTTTCCATTAACATCAAATCGAGATGTCAGAACAGAGAGTTTAATTGTTCTTCTGTTAAATTGAAATACTCAAAGATGAAATTAGAGAATCAGATTGAAACCCAATTGAAATTTTTCAATCTTCTTATTCAGCACCCAAAAAAACAGAGCTAGAGAAATTGTAGTGAAAATGGGGAGGAAAAGGAAAACCCAGAAGAGAAAATGGAAGAAAAAGGGGAATTAAAGAGAGAAAATTGACAAACCTCTTGATGATAACTCCAAAGAGAAGCAAAATCTTCCATTGATGAAAGCTTTGAGGAGGAAAAAAAAAAGGAGAGAAAATAGAAATGAAAATTGAAGTATCAGGGAGTTGAAGAATAATGAATTCTCATTTATTTATAGACCAATGGGAATTAATTATTTTTGTAAAAAAAAAAAAAAGGAAAAGGTTTGGAGATTCCATTTAGTGGTGTGTGGACAATTTTTTTTTTTTTTTTTTTACAAAATAAGTATTTCCTCTTTTCTTGCACTTTGTCTCTTACTCAAATGGAAACAAAAATAAATAAATAAAAAAATCTCTCTGTCTTACAACAATTAAATTTTGGATGCAATTTTCCTTGTTTAATTTTCTTTAAATTTATTATTCTTATCCTATAATGAATTTTTTTTTTTAACGGCTACATTTTTATTTGTTTTTGGATATTGACTTTTGAATTTGGAGAAATTGGGTTACGCGGATTAAATGGTGGTTGAAATTACTGAAATGCCCTTTTCGTTAACCTAATTATAGGATTTAGGGGAGGAGGGTGTGATTGCAAATCATAACCTTTTGCTTTTTTTCCATCAACATTTAGTTCCAATCCTACACTTTTCAATGCCCTTTCATGATTCAAACATACATACATATATATTTATATAAAAGAATGGACATTTTCAAATATATTAAAATATTTACAAGTTATGACAAAATTTTAGATTCTATTAATGATAGAAATTGATAAACTTCTATCATTGTTTATCAATGCTACTAATAGAAGCATATTAGTGTCTATGTTTATTATTGATAGAATCTGAAAATTTGCTAATATGTTGTAAATATTTTGTCAAATTTGTTATTTTTTATAATTCTACTGTAAAAAAATGCTAAGCACTTTTTAATGATTTTTTAAATTACAAATAAAAAATGAAAATTTGAACTGCAATTTTCTTAGTTTTCAAACACATATGATATCCGTTTGTGCTAGCATAATTATTGTAAAATATTTTTATCTATTTGCCTAATCAATCATAGAAATATGTCATTATAGAAGTCAACTAAAGAAAACCAAAAAGGGGAGGGGGAGGGAGATTTTAAAAAATGAAAGAATTTGCAAATTATTTACGGTCCATAGCAAAATTTTAATCCAAGTCCAAAATGAATTAACTAAAATTTTAAGTCAAGGCCAAAGTATCCATCTTTTTTTGCTATAAGATGTAAATACTTTTCATTTTATTCCATTAATGTAAATTCCCCAAAGAAAAAAGGAATATATTTTTTTCTTAATGTTGGTTTCTAATAAATAATCATGAGTGCTCTATGTGTTGAGGCTAAAAATTGGATTAGTCGTAAACTTGTATTACATAAAAAGGATAGTTCAATGTGTACAAGACAAAATACATTTGAGCACCAATACGGTCTCAAGTCACACACTTCGATGATTAAGTCAGTTTCGATTTTTTGTGAGTAAAAATAGTAGAGGATTTTAAGTGTACCTTTGACTAATGTCTTTGGGTCGATTATATAGGATATAGGTAAAGCATAACTGGCGTTTAGGCTCACAATTGTTTTTTTTTTTTTTCAATTTTTGAACCGTTGAAGGTTACACCATTATTTTAACTAATGATTGTGTGCACCATCTATTTTTAATTTCTCCATGCATATTTTATGGCATGTCCTTTAAAAATGTGATGACTTCAAACTCTCAGTCGCTCTGAAGTCATCCATGCATGCGTCCTTTAAGGTCCTAAAGAGGTCTTCTGTGGATCCTCCAAGGTCCTCATATGTGACATTTATGGGTTTCTCCAAACTACCATAGAGGTTTTCCACATATCCTCCAAAATCCATCATGTGACACTTATGGGTCCTCTAACATCCCGCGAAGCTTTTCATATGGGTCCTCGTATAATGTCAACTAGGGTTTTCTCATTAGTCCTCTCCAATCCTCTATTATTTTCTTAAAGATCTTCTGTGATCTTTTTAGACTTCAAGCTCTACCTAGCTATCTCGATAAATCTACTCATAAAAATGTCCATGTATCGATCGAAAAGGTGTCGCATGCTCTTGGGCGAGGAGACTCATGGTATAATTAAGCTCCATTTGTTTCTTCCCTTGATCTAGGCCGTAAAGAAAACGTGATGAGACTTAGGTCAAACCCCAACTATAAATACACCTAAATAACCCTAGGATAAATCACAAATTCATTCTTCTATTCAAACTCTTGCTTCTCACACTATTTACTCTCTTTTAACTTAAGCATCAATAAAAAGTGCGAAAAAATTCACTACTGAGCCATGTGAAAAACCACATATGTTTTTTTCTTTTATTTTTATTTTATCCATATTTTAGCATCAATCGTCATTAATATTGTGGATATCTCAATTTTGAATGCATTTACAAGCCTAATTAGAATTCATGTTCAAATATATGTAATTATTTGTGATTATGACTATAAGGTTTAGAGAAATGACTATATAAACTTCTAATCCTAGTAGCGTATGCCATTCAATGATCTTACTTTGTATTCTCTTTAATAAAAGTTTTCTTCATTTGTCCCGTGGACGTAGCTAATTACATTAGTGTACCATTGGTTTATTCGTTCTCTTCTTTTACATTTTTTATATTCTTTGTTTGGTGATTTCATAACAATAACATTATTTAAAAAAAAAAGAGATGTAACCGTTTACACATAATGTCTGTGCAATAGTTATCCTATATGTATTTTGAAAACACTTATAAAATTTAGACTACATTAAATAAAATGATATTTATAAACTTAATTTAAAATGTCAAAAATAAAAACAAAATAGTTATCCAATAGAGACTATTATTTAAAGGATTAAACTATTGAGTTGAAAATTTCGACCAAGATGTTACTGAACTTAAACTTTAAAAGAAAAAACAAAAAAAAAGTAATTTTTTTAGTTTGAAAAAACATTGTTACTTTTTATTTTTTAGTTTTTTTTTTCATAATGAATTTTTTTATAATTTAAGCATGACATCTTAAACATTTGTTTTAATTTTTTTGCAATTTATTAACAGTAATAATTTTTATATTTTCTAAATAAACAAATAAATTCTTAACTATTTTTTTAACACATAAACATGCTTTCAAAAATTAAAACACATGCTTTTAAAACACTACAAGAAATAGAATCTTTCCCAATGCAGCTCTACGCCGATAAAAACCCCAAAACACGTCGGAGAAGGTTACTTCAACGTCGGCATGTACGTCTGGGAAAGCACGTCGGAGATACTTTTTCCGACGCAGATCACGTCGACGACGAGGCAGCACGTAGCGGAAGGGTTTCGCGACGTCACGTCGGAGAAAGCTTAAACTTTGTTTTCTTTTCTTCTTCTTCTTCTTTTTCTTCTTCTTCTTCTTCTTCTTCTTTTTCTTCTTCTTTCTCTTCTTCTTCTTCTTCATCTTCTTCATCTTCTAGCTTGTTACGTTCCGTTTCAATTGCATACTTCTATAATTCTTGTACTTTCTTCATGGATTTTTGTTTTAACTTTGTGTTTCAGTATGGATTCATAAACACATTTTGCGGTGCTCTGGATTCTAGCTCTGCTATGATTTGAAAGGGTATAGTGAATCGAAAAAGTTGAAATGGAAAAGAAAAAGATGAGACTCCCGGCGATGGTGGCGGCAAAGACAGACGGCAACGGCAGCACAACTCTCCTCCTCTCCCTCTCTCTCGATCGATTTTGGGTTTATTTTTGTTTTCCATTCTGTTTTGTGTTGAAGGAAGAATAAATAGTGTGGACTTTCTTCGACGTCGAGGAAGGTATCTTTCGCCAACGTATGAAGTACAAATATTGGAGAAAGTTTAAATAATAAATTAATTATTTAAACTTTCTCCTACGTGTCCCCTGCCACACGTCGGGGAAATGTGACCATTGTCACTTCAATACGGACACTTTTCATGACGTATGGCAGGTTGCACGTTAGGAAAACTCTAAAATTAAATTTAATGCATTCACTTTTCGCGACGCACATAGTGTTACGTCTTTTCGCTACATAGAGGAACAAGACGTCGCGGAAAGGAACAAGACTTCGCGAAAAATCTAAAATTAAATTTAATGCGTTCACTTTTTCCGAAGTTACCCTGCCAAACGTCGTAGAAAGTGAACGCATTAAATTTAATTTTAGACTTTTCGCGACGTTTTGTTCCCCTTTCCGTGACGTAACATTTCGTGCATCGGCGAAAGATGATCAACAGTGACGCACCTTTCGCCGACGTTGTTTCTGGCGTCGCAATTGTTTCGATTTCTTTTAGTGAAAACTAGTTAGTAACACGTGCATTGCACATGAAATTTGTTATTTTATTTTAGTATAATTTGTCATCTTTATTTTAGTATATAAAAAGAATGGAATTTATATAAATAACATAATTGTTTAATTGAGATAGTTGTGTGATCTCATATTATTTGAACATATACAATTTCAATGAACATAAAGGTAAGCACACAAAAGATAATGTTAGACACACTTTCTCTCATATACATTCTATAACTAACTATTAGATGACTTCATTATTTAAATAATTCAAAAAACATATATAAAATGTAACTAATCTAATGTGGTTAATTTGGAAAGATGTGTAAATTAAAATCATTTCACATTTCAAAGAGGAATAATTTCATCATAACAAACTTTCGGCAACAACCAAATTGAAATTTTGATGTGAAAATCAAAGCTCGTTTTAGAGCCTAATTAACATTAGAATTTCATTTTCGATATCTTCAGAACTCTTCCCGACTCATTATTTTTTACAACCTCATAAGACACATTTCTTCAATTTTGGCACCACTAAACTGTTTATAATCTATCACTCTTTGGTCCTAAACCCTTCTTCATTACTTACGTACAAACAAAGAAATTTTTAGAGGATGAGTTGAGAAAGAAAAAGAAACGTCAAATTACGAAAAAAATGTTTTTATATAAAAAAAAATACTGACTTTACATAGTTATAGCTACAAGTTGTATTAAAAAATGTTATAGTGAGAGACTTAAAATATTACAAAATAACTTGAAAATGTCTGTAGAAGCCAAAATGGTTGATACCTTAGTTTGACAACATTTGTCTTAGCATACATGCAACTCTTATTAATGAAAAATATTGCTATGCATTATTAACAAAAAAATTGAGAGAAGAAATTGAGAAAAAAATATACAACAAACAAATTAACATAAACAATAAACAAATTAAGAAAAATGAATTAAGATTTTGAAAAAAAAAATAGTAGACAATAGCTTTTTATATAGTTTGGAGTTGGGGAGATTGCATAACTCTTGAAATTCCTTTATTAAATATAATTAAATGTAAAACAATTAATTGTTTAATTAATATTTAGAAATTCAAATTAAAAAGACTTTCATTTCATCTTCTAACCTTTATACTTTTTTATTTTCTTTTTTTATTAACTTTACACCATTTATTTTAAATATTATTTTTATTAATTTAAATGGGTATAACTCTTAAAATGAAATGAAAATGTCAATTACAGTAAAACCAAAGTTGTAATTAAGTAAATCCAACTTTTTAAAAGGACAAAATGGAGAGAAAAATATTTTTTCCCATAGCCACATTTATATATAGTATAGATTACTTTTTAGTTTTTCAAATTTAGACATGCATCATAACAAAGAAGTCAATAAATAATAGGTGTGCTTAAAAAATAAAGATAAAAACATGAATACGCATTTCACATAATAAACACATCACACATTTTTATAAAAGAAAGTAGTAATAATAAAACAATTGCAATTTAACATAATATAAAGTGTAAAATAAAAAATCTATTTAGTATTTATAAAATAAAATGACCATGAACTAATATTTTAGATTCAACTAACAAATATCTAATTTGTGACTGTATTACCACTATTTTTATTATTCATAAATATATTTCTTTACTCGATGGTTTCGTAAATTGAGATTTAATTTTAAATATATTATAGAAATATTATTATAAATAATAAAACTATAAAAAAAATATTTATAAATATAGAAAAAGTTCAAATACTATCAAGTTTAGCATGGTTTTTTTTATTATCTATCAAACAAAACAAAAGTAAAAAAAAAAAAAAAAAAAAAAAAAAGATGATGAAAAGAAAAGGGAGGGTGTGAAAGGGGTATGAAAGATCACATGCAAAAGTATAAATATATAGATTAGTGGGAGGGGGAGATATGGTTAAGAGACATTGAGTCTAAAATGAAAGAATATGTTAATATATATAAAAAAGAGATTAGCTAGCTTAAGCTTAGGGGTTTAAATTAAGAATGAAAGTGTAAGAAGGGGTAGTCCTAGATTGCTCCTTGTGAACTGCCCAACAAAACTCACTTCAACCATATTATAGTTGACTTATTATCCTATTTATTATTCCCCTCTACTTTATACCCCATTTTTATATTTTACTCCTTTTTTTTTATCTTTTAATCTCTCTCTCTCCACGCACACACACACATATATGGATGTGGCAGTTGTGAATGGAGTTTTGATTCTCTTTAAACACTATTGAATATATTCTTTTAAGATTTTTTTTTTGGTATTCGTAATTGTTGGAGTTAGCTTCATCTACGAACTTTAAGTCATCACTTAACTCTTTATTAGGATTATGTTCTATTTTTATCACTAGATGTTATGAAAGATTAATATATCTTTTTTTTATATAGTAATTTAATAATAATTAAGTAAAAAAAATTTAGTCTTATATTTATATTTTTTTTTAATTTTAAAATATTTGATAAATCTTTACATATCCAATATGTATTTTTTTGAAAAAAAATTATATCAATTTATAACTCAAATTTTGATAATAACAAACATCTTAATCTAATGTCCAAAAAATTGTGAAGGGTAGAAAATATCATTGGAGGTTGGACTATGATTGACATAAAATTAAAAGTTATAGATATATTAAACATTTTTTTTAACCTTCTAATGATTGATTGGACATAAAATTAAAATCTCAATTTCTACTATTTTAGAGTTCAATCACAATAAAAAGTAGGAGAACATATTTGACTTGTAATTTAATATCAAATATTTAGTTTTAGAAAAAATAACCAAATTAAGTCTCTTTTTTTCAGTCAACAACTCCAAAATTGTGACACAACCAACTCAATCACTAAGGATAGTTGCATCTTTTGAAATCACATCCTAAAATCATTATGTAATCACAAAAAGAATTTACGTACAATGCATCAAAAGATCTCTTTTCCTATAGCATTTCTACCAACTACAAGGAGCACCCATCTATAATCTCAACCCACCAAACTAAGATCCCTGCTCTTACCATGCAAAACATTCCAAGCCACATATCCTACCCACGATAGTACCGATCAATACATTAGAGAGGACAATCCACAAAACCCAAACATCTAACACCTTGCCCCTCATGGTCTCACACGAACTACAACAACCGTATGTTATATTTGTACCTCACAATTGTCCTAGCTACTCTAAAAAGAATATAGTATACTCAATGTTTTAAAATCTCCATATAAACGAAAATTTTGAAATCTCAATTTTACAAAAAATAATGAAAAAAATCCAAAAATGTTAAAATCTCAAATAATAATAATAAATACATAAGTACATACAAATTAAAAATATTCCGAATTTATAGTATATTCACATTTATAGTTTACTTCTTACATTTCATAGATTTTTTCTACAATATATTAAAATATACTTTTTACCCACGATAGTCCGTGGCTAGCCAACCTATTAAAGTAGAGAAAAATCAATAGAAAGCTCTAAATTATGGATAAATTTTAACTTTCCACGTATCGGGTTAGTTTTGTTTAGTAAAAAGAAAAAAAGAAAGAAGAAAAATGACATAATTATGGAATGAAGAGAATAAAGTTAAATTCCATAAGATGAAGAAGAAGAGAACAAAATCACATGGGGGTTTTTGTAAACTCAAAATAGAAAGCACCTCATCAAACCTCCAATCTCACAACAACAACAACATGGGATAGGCTTATACCCATAAACAATATTTCCTATTTTTTCCATTTTTTATTTCTTTTTTTAAAAAAAAAAAATCACTAAAATAATCCTTTGCTTATTAAAAAAAATCACTAAATAATATTTCACTAATTTATGGTTTGTATACAATTTGTGTCTCCAAATAGACTCATAATTTTGTACTAAAATATTTTAAGTGTATTGAGTTTTAGAAAATTTGTGGTATTTTTCACCCAAATATAACACATCTACTTAGCATATAGAAACTATAACATATTTTTTGAAAGTATAAATATCAATCAATATAATTTATTTTGGTTAGAGCAAGGAATGATTATGTGTATACAAGTTGGGACAACGATCTTCGTTGGTATGAGACAAAAAACAAAGCCGTGAAGACATATTTTCAAAATAGACAATATCATACCATATTTTTCGAGATATTTAAAGGGTTTGTTTTATCCTATGTTCAATATTAAATTTTCATTTTTAATTGTTGGGGTTTAAGATGTAAACATGAAATCATGCACCTGTGAATTAAGCTATGGATATAATATTACAATATATTAAAATATATGTTACTTTTTATCCTTGTATTTTTACTCCTTATCTTATTTGCAAAGCAAATTTGATAAAGTGTTATTCATTTTTCCATATATTTTAAAATTACTTGAAAACAATATTGTTTAATTAAAATCAAAGTAATCTCCAACACACATTATTTAATTGTTATGGTTGTTAGACATTATGTTATTAATTATGCTTAAAATTGTGGGTTTGGTTTTAGAGATGAATAGGGACAAAATTAAGGTTCAAAATAGAGTTGATTATTGTTGCTTAGGGTTAAGACAAAGCGGCTAAATTAAAAATGGCAATATGTGAACATGTAGTTTAGGGTTTCAATGTTCAATGAATCTAATACCCTCATTAAATATATAATTATCCTTCAACATCCATTATCATTTTAATATTATTGGTTTTCGTTTTTTATGGCTTCAAAACATACTTCAATTATTTACATATTAATATATCATTTTAGTTCAAATCTATTTTTTTTTTGTCTTTGGAGTAATAATTAACGATTTAGTTTCCTATACTTTTTTTTAGATGTTGGATAATTGTTTGGGACAGAGTGATTTAAAAATATTCTTTATAATTTGTGGTAAGAATTTATAATCTTTCTGTTGATAACAATTTTGTTTTTTGTTTTTTATTTTTAATTTTTTAAAAAAAATTATTGAAAAACAAAACTACTAAAAATATTTACAAAATATATCAAAATTTTAGATTTTATTAATGATAAGTTTCGATAGAATTCTATCATATTGTCTCTAGATTAATTTTTTGTTCTGTGATCTACTTTTTGTCATTTTTTTCAATTATCAAAGCCAAGTTTTGAAAATAAAAACATAGTTATTAGGAATTTGGTTTTTATTTTGATATTTGGCTAAGAATTATCAAGTTTTTTTAAAGATGGAAATTTATTTTAAAAAATGAGGTATTTCAAATATAGCAAAATGAACCTAAATTAATATTTATAAAATATAATAAAAATATAATAAAATTATAGATTTTATCAACAATATATAGATACTGATAAAGCATTAATAGAGTACTTCAAAATAAAAAAAAAACAATCAAATCTTAATAACTTTTTTTTTTCAAATCTTGGCTTTGTAATTGAAAAAAAAAAAAGATGGAATGGATGTTGATAGACTTCAACTGTGTTTGGACCACTGAGTAGAGTTAATGAGCATGAGGTTTACGGTAGAATGAATAAGTTTGTGTTTGAGGTATGTAGAGTTGTAAAATTGAGTTGTTTTTAACAATTGTGAAACGTAGATTAAAAGTTAAAGATAGAATTACTCGATAAATGTGAATAAATAGAAATAGAAAACGTAAGTAAATTACTTGATAAATGTAAAAAGTATATAAAAAAACATAAAGATAAAGTTCTTCCATTAAATATATAAATTCAATAATGCTTTCAACTAAAATTGGGTTGTTAATTTAAGGAGTTGTTGTTTCTCTTTAAATTTTTAAAATCTAAAAATAAACTGTTACTAAATATAGAACTTAAATTGTAATTTGATTTTACCATTTAGAAATTTAAAATGTAATTTAAGATGAACTTAATAAGTACAATTTTTTTTTTCAATTTTGGATCATATAATTATAATATATCAAGCAATAAGACCTACCCTATAAGGAGATCACACACACATATATAATTCAAATAGCACAAAACTCATATAAATACAAAATTAGGAGAGACCAAACAACAGTTGCAATCTATCAAAACACTTTAACATGAATTTATTGTTTGTTTTTGGGGGAAAAGATTTATTAATTAGTATTGAGGAATAAATGCTCAATGATTTAGATAGAATGCTACAAAATGATCTTACTTCATGATGCATGTGTGTTTGGTTTTATTCATATTATTTTACAAATCAAAGTTAGACAAATTCCATGTGATATTGATTCCAAAGGGTAACTTTTAAAATGTTTTAATTAGTTTCTTAGATTTGGATGCCTTAAACAAAGCATATATGTCTCTTGTACTAATTGAATTATATTTTTAAAACCAATGTATATATGTTTGAACTAATTGAATTATATTCAAATAACTCACACCAACAAAATTATACATTTTAGCTAAATTTTAGATAGAGTGTGACTAAATTAATAAGTAATAATAGTTTAAAAAAGAGTAGTTTTGAAATAAGAAAACTAGAAATAATTGCTAATAAATATGTACTCCTCAATTTCATGCTCAACATGAGGTGAAGCTGTATATCTCATCTTTGACAAAATTGATATTCTTGAAAATTTGTCTCCATCCAAAATCTCAAAACCATTATCTTTGTGTATATTCAAAGTTTAAAACCCATTAATTAAATTTTTAAAATTAATATTTCTTCTTATTATTAGTACAACAAATTAAGGAATTAGAGAATATGATATACATATTTATTATAATTTATTTAGAAATGGAGAAGTAGATTTTGACCCAACCCTATTTATTTGGAAAAAAAATTACTAATATTTTTTTAAATTTTCAAATCTCTTAATTATGATCACATGTTATGTCTTAATTTTCAAATGTGAATTTTGTTATTTTTGACCACTTTCCTATATATATATTTCTTTTCCTATCTTATCCTTTAAAGGTAAAATATGTCCATGATATTTATGGTTTTTTTTTTATAATTTATTTCGTATTGTTAAAAAAAAATGTTTTAATTTAATCCTCCATGTTCTAAACATTTTCAATTATTCTCACCCAATCCAGTAAGTGGATGTGAAGGTTAATTTAGATATGATAAAAATCTCATAAAAGAAATATTTAAAAGATATTGTAAAAAAAATTCATACAAATAATATACTTGCTAAGTGAGTAGGGAAATTTTTAGAATATAAATTGTATCATAAAACAAAAGTTTTTTTTCTTCTCAAATGGGAAGGAAATCTCTTATTTTCAAATATAGTAAAATGATCTAAAAATATTTATAAAATATCATAATCTATCTACAATTAACTGCAATAGACTAAAAGATATACTACTATATCGATAGAATCAAATAGTAGTTAATCTTAGTATAGTTATCTTGATCTATCAAATGTAAATTGAAGATGTTTTGTTATATTTGTTGTAAATATTTTTAGTATTTTAAAATAATTTTTTAAATTATAATTATAATTAAACACTTTATTTTTTCCAATATGAAATGTGTTTAAAATGAGTCAAATATTAAGAAAAAGAGAGAGTAAGCTACGTTCTAAAAATAGTTAAGCAAAAATATAATTTAACTTTAAAGGATATGGCAATAACTTCTTTATTTCAAAGGCTTTTTTCTTTTTCCTTGGATAATATAAACATTTTCAAGATAAATAACGTGTCTACCATTACTATTATTCTTTTCTTTTATCTTTTCTTTTTTTTAAGCTTCGTTTCTCTTAGTCACAATCAAAATATTTTAATTTAATCTTTAATTTTCAAGATTTATATCTTTAATATCATTTTTTTATTAAATATTTACTTTTAGTCTTTAACATTAATGTATGCTAATTAATTTAAAATATATAAATTTTAATACCATTTACTATTTAAGTTGAGTTGCTCAAGTAACATTTTAAAAACTATACACTAATAAAAATTAAATTCAAAATCTAGAGAAAGAGAAGCTTTTGTTTTTTTTTTTTTCCTTTATGAGTAATCATATTGCATTGTCAAATAATTTATATCGTGCAATCAAGTGATATTTAGGAAAATAGTGTAATATCTAACTTATGCTTAATTTTTTGTTCATAAAGTTTAATACTTAACATTTTATTTAAGGGTTAATTAATGGTGTGTACACACTAACATTTTTATTTAGAATAAGTTCAAAAAGCATAAAAAACCCAGTATACATAGAGATCAGTAATGAAATAAAAAATCATGCATCTTTTATTAGTTTTTATGGTTGCTTCATTGAATCTAAATAAAATATTTTTAAAAAAGTTGTAAACAATAATCTCAAAGGACGGTTGTGTTTAATTTTGAGTTTTGTTCAATTCTCACGTTTATGAAGTTACATATTTTTCTTTCTTTCAATTAATTTTTCTTAATGGAAATAGGATGAATATAATTTTAATTTTCTTTCTACAAGAAAATTCTTATATCCTTTGAAGTCTACCAAATTGAAGGAGAGGAATGAAATGAAGAATAGTGGACCTACCCCCAAATTTAAAGACCATTATTCCTTCCAGAAAGGGAATTCCCTTCCATTGGAAAAGCTTCACTCTCTTTCTTTTTTTGATTTTTTTAGGATCCACCACTTTACTTCTTCTTCTTCTTTTTCTTCTTTATATATATATATATATATATATATATATATTTATTATTAATGAATTAAAATTTTACAATTCTAACCACATTTCTCTCTTTTATACTTGAGTACTGAATTATAGAAAAAAAAATTATTTAAACACTACTAAATTAGGCCTAAACAATCAAAGTAAACGAAAAACAACATTTTGTTATTATTTCAACAATCATTATAGGCTTAAATTTCGTTTTATCCCTAACTTTTCTCACTAAAAATAGGATAAAATAAAAACAACCTAAGCTCAAGTGATAAAATTAAACATTGTATCCCTAAGATTTTGTTGCAATTGTTTGGTCTAGGCTCATGTAGTCATGTTACTTGCACTCCTTCTTTTTAACTGTATAGTTAGAACGTGTATGGTACCTATGGTTTGTCACTATTTTTGTTTGTGATTATTTTTTCTCGTATAGTTTGATGTTTGATACTTTCGGCACAAGAATTAGTAAACTCAAACGAAGGTGAAAATGTCATAATGATTTTCTATAGACTTGGGTTTAAAAATTAATCGAAGAAAATATGGTGTCGTGGTTACCTATAGTTTGCCTTCCACCCCCGGTTGTGTGTTGCCCAATTATCTTATTGTTTTAATATATTTTTTTCTCTAAATATACATTATTTAAAAGACTAAATAAATAATAATAAAAAAAGAAATATTTATTGACCAAAGATATCTCAATCATAAGTTTTAAAAAAATTCAATTAACTTTAAAAGTTTGAAAACTTACTTTTTTTTTCATATGATAAGAATTTCTAAACCCATCTTAACTTTAAAAAGTTATAGGTTTGGCTTTGAAACATTTAAAAAAGAAATAAAAGTATTTATAAAACTAATTTGAAAGATATTTTAATATAAAATAAGTTTAGGGTCTAAAAAGATATTTTTCAAAATGAAAGGGCAACAAAAAATAGTTAATAAAAATGAAAATGTATATAATAAATTTGGTCAAAGAAAAAAGAAAAGGGAGCTCAATTAAAAGGCGGTGGCAGATGTCAAAGTGTAAGGGGAGGAGTGTGCAGTTTATAATCTGAATAGCCAAAAAGAAAGAAAGAATAATAATGAATAATTAAAACCACGTATTTGTCATTTACTTACACAGCTATTATAGAATGGCGGCACAAAACCTGTGGGCTCTGGGCTGTCTTATCATCTCATTCGCCAAACCCACATGGCCTCTTTACCATTCACTACTCGACACGCCTACACTACCTTTATTAACTCTTTCAAGGTCCCTTGCAACTGCCCCGCCACTGCCTTCTTCCCAACACCTGGCGCCTCCTTATCATTACCACACCTCCATTGCACGTGCTTCTTTTTTTTTTGCTTTTCCCCTTTTTTTTCTTGCCATAAGCCTCAACCTCAACCAATGCAAACCAAACCAAACCAAAGAACGCACACTGACGGTGATTTATATATTTGTTATATTATACCCACATAAAATAGTTTTTTTTTTTTAATTCCATTTCTTTGGTTATTCTACCTAAATCAAAACGATGTCCTATTAATTTTGAGGAAGATTGTAATATTTTTGTTTTTATTAGTAAAATTATTGGAAATTTAAAAATATTTATGAAATATAACAAAATTTTAGATTCAATCAATACTATACATTCGAGATTTCTGGAAAAACATATTTTCTGAAGAATTCTCTTTAAGGAGCTAGAAAGTCTTCTAATTGTTGGAAGAATTCTCTTTAGATTATGAGAAGTCTAAAACTCTTTTATTTATTAAGTTGTATAGTGAACTTTATGGGCTTCGACTTGGTTGGTTCGTGGATCAAACTCTCTAGGCCCTTGGGTTTTATTTAATATTCGAGGTCTATTTTTAGATATTGAACTTTTGCCCAAATAAATAATATTTAAGGATATTTAGGTCTCAATTTTAATATTTTGGCGGTTTCAAATCAAAATTTAAAATATATTTTAAAATAACAATTATGGAAAATAGATAAAGGATATTAACAAGATAATCCTAAAATTTTGAAATTATGTTTGACATCATTTATTTTAGGAAATCAATCGAGTACCATGATTGTAGGGGAAGATCAAAATTTTCTTAGAATAATCATATATACATTAAATGCATCATAATTATAGAGGTAAGATACAATTTTAATTTTAACAACCACAACTAAATAAATTGTTAATTACTTGATTTGAAACCTACAAACACGAAAATCTGGAATAAATTGGAGGCTTAAATCTAGGGGATGTTGATTCAATCAAATTCATTCTAAAATAAATATTTATTTAATATTTTTACACAACTCAATGATTTGCAAATACATTGTATTCGTGATTATAGGTTATATTCCATCATATTCCATCATTTTAACCTATATAAGTACATTGTATCTATCGGATAAGAACTTTCCTCTATACAAGTAAAATCAGCTAAAAATATAAAAAGGTGAAATTCTTGTATTTATATTTGACATAATTTTAGAGAATGATCTAAAATTTAAATTTAAATTGTTATTAAAACTATATCATGTATTATTTAATAAATGGTACAAAATAACATGTTTAGTTAAAATTTACCAAATTTGAATATTATTTACAAAATACAGTGAATTTGTGTTATTTTCAATATCCTGTCTCTTTTTTTTGACCTATTGAAATAAATTGTATTTGGAATATGCGAAATCAAGATGTACAGAATGATACTACATTTTGATGACCAAATTTTTTATCTTTTTTTGTGTGTCCCAAATCTATTGATTGGAATATGTTTGTATAATAGATGACTATGTGATTTTAAAGATTGTGGATCACAATTATGGTGTATTTGAGACCCTTACAAGATGAAAATAAACGTAGATATTAACGTAATTTAAAAACACAACGTCTCAAAATAATTATTCCTACCATTGACACAATAAAACAATTTTTTAAAAATAAAAATCAACCAATTAGCACGATTTTAGGGGAAGATAAAATTTTAAATTCAATTTGTTATGAGCAATACATATTTTGGAGGTATTTAAATACAAAATTTAAATTAAAAATTTTTATAAATATTTTGGAATATAAATAATCCAAAAATGTTAAATTTATGTTTGCCATTATTTTAGGGATATCAATTCAATAACACGATTTTAGGAGAATTTACAAGAATTTAAAATCAATTTTTAAATGGTAGTAAATAATATCTATAGAAAATGTTTCTAATTTAATGATAATTACATAAGAAGATTGCATTGCCGTTATGTTACCATTTATTCCCTAAAATAATGCTTAACAATTTATTATTATTAATAAGGTCAATCCGAATATGGAATAATTGCTATATGCATAATTATAGAGAAGATACACCATTTATATGAAGTTATTATATAAAATGCATAATTTTAGGTAAAAGATATTATTTTAAATTCAAATTTTTGAATCTTCCATCCAAACCTACAATTAAGCAATAGGATAATCTGTTATAAATTTAAGACATGAATCTAGAATTTAGTTAAATGAGATCAATAGATAAAATAAATATTTATTTAATATTATTATAAAATTGAATGATATCCAAATACACCGTAATCGTAATTATGTGTTATGTTCTATTGTTTTACGGTTCATAAATACATTGTAATTAACAAAATGATATTCATTCTATCAAGGGGTAAAATCGGTTGAAAAATGCTCAAAAAATATATATCTTTTGCAATTTTGCTAAAAATCAAATTATTTTGTATGTTTGCTATTTTCCAAATTGCACTCTATTATTTTGCCATTCTCACAAATTTCTCAATATTTAATTGGATCAAAATAATTAACTTATTCCAACGATCATGATGAAAACAAGTGACGCCATTAAGATTTGTCAATTTATGTTTTTACTTTTCATTTGAAACATATGTCAACTTTTAATTAGTCCAAAATTCAGTTATTTATATTTTTATCATTAATTTAATAAATAGCGTGACAATTTATGATTGTTCCAAAATTTTGCTATATTTCATAAATATTTTAGTTCATTTGCTATATTTGAAAATGTATCTTTTTATAACCAATTCATTTCAAAAGTTTTTTATTTTTTATTTATAAAAATTAGTCTTAAATATACTTCAAAACAATTTTGATTTAATGAACAAACACTCAATTTTTTTTTCCAAAATGAATTTATTTTTTAAAACTAAATATTTGAAAATATATATCAAACTCACCTTTAATTTTCATATATCAAAGGTAGAAAAATACCAAATACAAATAAAGTCTCACGCGGATTAGAGTGAATGCAACGCATAATTAAATTTAATCAATTGGTACACAAATTAGGTGTAGAAGCAACTAAAATAACTTAGATTTAATGGAAATTTAACCTATTGATACATAAATTAAAAATTGGTTTAACATAATGGGTCCAAGTTATGATCTTGATTTTAACCTAATTTTTTAAACCTAGTCTAAATTCACACACCTACACAATTTATGACGATTATGAAAAGTGTTATTAAGGTGTAGAATTGAATGTATTATTTTTGTCATTTTAAGTTATATTTTTAAGGTTCATCTTCCAATATAAAACTCTCATTGATAATATTAGTAAATTCAACGTTACAAGAAACATATAATTAGGTAATTTTTGACATATGGTCTATTGGGTTATAGTTTTTCATGCACAACACACATCAAAGCTTTTACTGATTCATTGTATGAAAACGAAAAGTGTACTTTAGGTTCATTGGGACTCTTAACTAAGAACATTTCTTATTGATCTGTAAAGTTAATTCACAAAGTTGGAGGGATTTAGTAGATTTTGAAATATTGTGTGAAAGTAAAATGTTTTTTTGTTTTTTTTTTCCGATAAAAAGTTTGCTTTAATAAATTTGCTAACAATGACATATTCAGAGAAAATTAGTCTGCGATGCAAATTCATAAAATGTGTCATCTAGTGAATTTGCTAACATATGCATGTTGAAAAATTTGAACAGCAAATCTTTTGATCGTTAGTATATGTATATATTGTATTGTTACTGTGTTGTGTGGAAGATCTACTATTTTGAAAAAAAAATATGGTGCAACCTCAATGCTAAATCTTTGTAAGTTGATTGCTATGCAAGGTTAACACAACACTCTATATATCTTTAACATTTACATGTTGGAGAAGGGTTGAAATCAAAAGAAAAATTCAGTCTAAAACAATGATTTTGAATCGAAGGGGAGGAAAAAAAGGAAAAATAGCTTTTCTATGTATTATGTATTTTCCAAAACCATATAGTAGTGCAATATTGAAGATGCATAGTAAATGGGACAACAATTTGATAGGGAGTGATTTATACGCACCTTTCAAAATTTCAATAATTGTGGCTAAGACAACTCACAAACATGTTTACTCGTGTTTTTTCCTTGATTTCACAATGTAACACACACTATTTAAGGTCATGCACATAAAACCTTAAGTCACCCTGAAGCTCTAGAAAAAGACTGAAAATTTTGTTCATAGAAGAGAATCACATCTTCATAATCACCATTCATTGCTTCATAAAGTTTGTTAGAGACAAACTACCTAAAAGTGAAGCTATATGAAGACTTCACATCTAATTTGTACCAAAACCAAACTTCACGAAGTTTGTTAGAAACAAACTATTCCAAAATTAAGCTATGAATACTTCACAATTATCCATCACAAGCTCAATACCAAGACCATCGAGAGTTATTGAGGCCCATCAACACACAGGACTCTAGAATTATTTTTTTTTGTTATGTCTTTCGAGAGAAGATCCACTAAGTTCCACCCAAACCTCACATACTTTAAGGAGATAATTCCTCTCCTCAACAATTGTTTCATAACTCTAAGTCTGAGATGAATGCATGGTAGGTATAGAGCAATAATTAAAGCTCTAATATACAATAGCTATATTCTAGTTATAGGACAATAAGTATCAAAGTAGTAAATAATTTGTTTTGTCTATCCAACAACTACTAATTTAGCCTTGAATCTTTTTATTGAACAATTACATTTTATTTTCTTTTTACTTAACTATAGGTTTCTTGTATGTGAAATATGCATGCTACTTTGGCTAAGCACCTTTAAATTCTCAGGTAGTTGAGATGTGGTGAAGATAACCTTGTAGCTTCAAGTATAATAATTATATGTCCAACTAATTAACAAAACTTTCGGACGCCAAGTTCTTATGCAACGATGGTACATATAGAATCTCATTCAATGATAAAGTTTTTCTAAGAAGAAAATTTTAAAAGAAAACCTTCCATTTTCCAAGTACTCCTACAATAATGAAGTTATCCATGAACACACATTTTTCGTTGACATAATGTCTTGAAAGGTATGAGAAAGTTCTCAATTTGAGTAAAGGGTCTCAAAGCTCCAACGTCAAAGATCCAATCATATTTGTTTTCCACGGGGTTAACTCCCTAATCAAGACAACAAAATGCTAATTTTCTTAACAAGATCGACTTGTAAGATATATCATTTATATGATCTTCCTTTCTTGATCTTTTGGTTGCACTTGGTAGGTTTTGTGACTTGGTTTTTCCCAAAACATCCATCGTCACCCCTTTATCTGGATTCTAGAGTATCCAAAATCATTTATGTTGATATATGGATCACAAAAAGATCAAACAAAGAGTTATCACGTGGTTAAATAGATTTGGACCAACCAAATTAAAGCATTTATTGGAGTTTTTATACATTATTTTTTTGGTTGAATTATATTTATTTATTTTTTTCTATTTTTTTTTTTACAAATAAATTAGTTAAATGAAACAAATGATTAATGATTTAAACATTTTTCATTACATATAATTCAACTAGCTAGCCAAGAAAAATGGTACTTATTATTCTAGAAAGGAAAGTGCATTGCAAAGCAAAATTGACCAAACAAAAAACATGGTCTACACATAAATTGACTAATGGCTTTAACAAAAGATATTTCACATTAAATGGGTCAAAGTTTGAAAAGCAAAAAGAAAGTTATAGGGATGGGGAGGATATATACATATATAGATTATTTGAAAACTAAAAGGTATGCATTTAATGCATTATTGAAGATTCTCACCTACATTTAAAAGCATGGGAGAAGCTGTTTGGTGTGGGTAGGTTTTGTGATGGCAAACAAAGAATGAAATCTTTAATTACCTTTATATCATATTTTCTTTGTTTATTTATTGTGTTATTCATAGGGTTGTCAATAGCTTTAATTAAAAAAAAAACGATTGATTCGAAATAAGAAATATTATTAGTAAATTTCACTAGTACTAAATATTTAATTGTAAGAGATAGTTGCAAATATAGCAATTAGATTAAAAAATAATTAAGCTTATAGTAACATTTAAAAAAAATGCAAATATAACAAAATATATCTAAGTATAGATCATGTTGCAAATATTGGTCTATCACTGATTAATTGTTTAATCGCTAAAACTAAAACTAAATATTCTTTTATATGAAACATTATTGAACTTAATTAACAACAAAAATTCAATATAGATACATATAACTTAAAATATTAATAGTAAATGTATTAGTTGAAATTTATTCAATGTAAATAATATATTTATATGTAACAATTAAGTAGAAATCTAACAAAGATTAAAAAAATCAAAATTAATTAAAGTTTAATAGATAATAATACCCTCAATTTTAAAAGTTAAAATGATATGAAACAAATAGGAAGGTTAAATATTTGAAATATGAAATAGACAAAATTAGTGAAACAAACCCGCTACACTTGGCCCATGACCCAAGACCCAATATCCATTAAGGCCCATGGAGAGGAAAACATCTCCTTGGTTGCCATTCCCTATGTGAATGGTTGTGTTAAGGGTAGAATACTAATCACAACCAATACATACATTCATCATACTCTTACTTCCATCTAAATACTAATTTGACGTTTGTGAAAATTTATAGTGCTATCATACCATAAACAAAATTTCATATTACCTTCATTTATTGTTTGTGACATGAGAAGCTTTTAAGAATTATGTGGAGTTTGTGCCATAATTATTTAATAACGTGTTAAATAATCAATTAGAGGTAACATATACTACTGTAGCACTAAAAAATTTACCCATAACTTGAGATAAATTTGTTGGTCACATTCTTGGATCAACTTCAACCAATAATAAAAGTATTCAAACTCACTTATATATATATATATTATTTTCTTTTTCCTTATTTATTTTTCAACTTTTTCCAATTAAAATATATTACAATATGAGAATATTGAGAAACTGGTCAATTAACCAAACTATTCACATTTTGTAACCAAAAAAAAAATCAAGTATGTTGAATTTACTTGATTTTTGTGTTTTAATGGTTTTTTTTCTATGTAATATAAATAGTTTGCTTTTTTCCTTTCTAGTTTTGAAAAAATTTCATATAATTTTAATAAATTTCTCTTTCCTCTTAATTATTCAACTTTCCCCATTAGATATATTTCAATATATATATTTAGTATCTTTAAATCCAAAATTCACCAAAACTAAAGTTTTCTCTAAAATTCAAATTAAAATAATCAACACCTACAATCAAATTAATCTTTTTAAAACTAACATAACACTCCATTAATTCAAGTTAAGTGAGTAGAAATTACCTAAACTTTGAAATATTAATCCAATTTTATTATTTTTCTCACCAAAATAATATAAATTTAATTTAACATTTTTTTCTATCAAATAAGAATTAGTTTAGATTTAAATTTGAATATCTTTCTAGAAAGTAAAAGCAACTGCAACATAAAAGAGAGTGAAATACATATATTTATAAAATCAAAATAAAAAAGAACGATAGTTTTACATATATATGAAAAAAACAATCAAATGTTAAAAAGGTAAAAACAATGCCAAATCAGTGTTTTACGAGGACATTGAAAATTCTCGAGACACTCTCCTGAAGGCAACTTAGAATGCACATAAATTTTTAGATGTTTGAAAATCTTACATTACTCTAAACAAAGATCTAGATGTGTTCACTTTACGAAAATTTTGGACTCTCCTGAAGGCAACTTAGAATGCACATAAATCTTTAGATGTTTGAAAATCTTACATTACTCTAAACAAAGATCTAGATGTGTTCACTTTACGAAAATTTTGGATTCCCCAACCCGTCAATTTGACAACTAGTTTCAATATGATTAACCAAAATACAAACACTTTTATTCAAAATAAATATTAGTCTTCGATAAAAAAATATTGGAGATCGATCTGGATAGAAAGACTATCCCGTAAATCCAAGATTAAGTTTTTATAATGGGAATAACTTGCTTCCTTGAATTTCATGAAGCAAAAAACGTCAACAATATTGTTGTCCACTTCTTTATGTTAAAAGGGTTGAATTTTTATTATTATAAACAAATCAGTTAAATTATAAATTTAGAGTATAGTTCATCGAAAAAGCTAGAATTTAGTCCATATAATTCATAATTAATTATAATTTAGTCATTTGGTTTAATAAAATTTTTCTAAATAGTCTCTATGAAAGAAAATTATTTAGTGAGTGTTTATCAAACTATATAAAAACAATTAATTACGAGGTTCTATCAAACTATAATGAATAACTAAAATTTAATTTTATGTGAAACTGACCGATACCTAATTAAAACGTTCTTTATTCCCGTAATAGTAATAATAACTTTCTTACAATTATAGTAACCAAAATTTTGTAATTTAAGCAATTACTAAAAATTAAAATAATGTTGGATCAGATTAGGTAATTAGATCAGAGGGTGTAAATGATGATATGGGTCTATATGAGAATTTTAACAAAGTTCGCAATATTGGGAATGAAGTTCTTTTTCTTTGCTTTCCTTTCTTCTTTCCCATTTTGAGCTATCAATCTCCCATTCTTTGATGTTTCTAAACTTCATTTGAATCAGACCTCATTGTTCTTCACACACTGTCTCTCTCTCTCTCTCTCTCTCTTTCTCTCTTTCTCTCTTCATCCTCAAAAACTCTTTCAAAATTATATCCAAACAAGGAAAAGACACAACACAACACCCTATTGATCATCAGCCATGGATGCCCACAATGAAAATATGGTAAAAACATACTGCTTCTCATCCCTCTCTTTCCCTCTAGATATCTCCTCAATTCATTTTGCTTTTGTAATTCTCTGTTAATTTTTGTCCTCTGTTGGATGGTTGTAACCTTTAAGGAGTGCTCATATATGATGAGAAATAGTGAGACCTAGGGAGTTGTGAACTTTTGAATTTATAGTATAAGAAGATATAAAATTGATGTTTAACCATGTGAGACTGATGTTTTGATTTGGGGTTTAGGGTTGATGGTTATTCACATAGATTTTTGTACAAGTTACCTAAAGTTTATGCTAAAAAATGTCATTTGACTAATTGACACAAGTTTTGAAAACTAGAAAGAGTAACTTTTTACAAATGCGGTCAAAGTTTTCAAAGTGGACGGCAAAAGAGAGTGTGAAGGAGGAGTATTGAAGAAAAGAAAAAGGCTATACATTCCATATTTTAAAAATCTGAATCAAACAACGTTTTGGACACATGAAAGTTAGATAATCCATAATCCATACAAAAAAAAGTACTGTTAGTTGAAAAGTAATCGAGTAGACGAACGTTATTTGATATTGTCCTTTTAAGGCCCATATTGAATAATTATATATATATATACACATTTGTAGGAAGAAAAGTGTGATGTGTGTGGTGATATTGGGTATAATGAAGTAATTTTCACTTGCTCTAACTGCAAAATAGCTCGTGAGCACATGTAAGTTTTTACCTTCTTTTCTTCTATATATCATTGCTTTTGTTTTGTTTTTTTGTTTCTATATATATATATATATAACACTTGAATTTGACGTTAAATTTACAAAATAAAAACACGTTTTTGGTTTTCGGTCTTTGAAAATCAAACTTATCATTTACTTTACTGATAATGTTAATGTTGAAATTCAAGCTGAAATTTGAAAAATAAAAAGATAATTTAATTTTTGTTTTTGAAATTTGGCTAAAATATTCCATTCTTTTACTTTAGAAAACTAAAAATTTGTGTAAAAAATTAAGAAAAACTCTACTTAACTCTTAAAAAAAAAACTATAAAAACAAAAGTCAAATGGTAATCAAAGGGATGATAGTTTGTCTTAGTTTGATTATTACTTAAATTTTGTTTCCATTGCTTACTTTTGTGATGTTTTGGTATATTTTTCTGTAGCAGTTATTGTATGGGTGTTCATAACTTCGAGAAATTCCCAGAAAGTTGGGTTTGTGATTCATGTAAGGCCAAGTACATCGGAAACCTTGTTCATGAATCTTCAACAAATGTTGTTGCTTCCATTGTTGGACAACTTCAGCTTCAACAACCATCCACTAAATCTCAAGGTTTTTTTTTTCCCCTAATGTATTCATGTTATCTAATATGGCATTTGAGCCTATGAAGGCAAACAGATGTTTGGTGTTAGAAAAAAAAGTTCAACGTCCCATTAAGAATATTGAACTGAAAAAGGCACTGTCTTAAGTAAAAGAATATTGAAGAGTTTTAGCGAAATTTCAAAGCACTATGATCGGCTAAAAGCAGAGAGAGTGTGAAGGTACTTTTGCCATTTTCATATATGATGAAAATTTGGAAGGAATTTCAAGCAAACAGTCAAAAACACTTTTTCAATGGTTGCCATATTATGAAAGTAACTTTTTAGTTTCAAAATATTCATATCCCTTTACTGATGTAGTACTATCCCCCAGCTTTTTTGGCAATTAACAACACAGTTAGCAAATGCAATGCAGCTAAGAAGGTTCAACTTGGTTCAACCCTAATACAACAACAAAATTTGGTTGCCCAAGAACTTGCTCCACTACTCCATAAACAAGACGATCTTGGTGAGTGCCTCATTTCGATTTGGCCTCCCAGGTTCCATTAGTTAAAGTGTTAATATAATTATTTTTGTATCAATAGATGATTCACATGTGTGTATATATATAGCCTCAGCCTAATGTGGTTAGCCTTTTTGAGTTTTAACTTTTTCTTGACTTGCTTTAGACATAGCTACTCGTCGTACCTCTTTATTCGAGCGTGAGCAGAGGCGGGTTGCTAGAGCTGCTCGTCGAACTTCCTCTTCGTCAAACCAACTTCCCAACATCAATCCATTTGTGTATCAAGGGTCTTATTCCTCCGAGGTTGATGAGATTGAGTATTTAAAAAGGACATTTGACATTTGGCGTGGGTTAGTAGAATTCCCCGTGGAAGGGGAGTCAGGTTTTCAAGACCCAAGCCAAGGTTTTATCTTGGGCTTGCATGACTTTCGACGGGTGAACTCGATATCCTTAACCTACTTTTTGTTAGATGATATAATATTAAGTTTGTCCTCATCCATTCCAAGTTAAGCTCTTGGTCTACAAGAAAGAGTGTTAGATGATATGATAATAAATTTGTCTTCATCAACCATTAGTGTTTAAATTTTTTGTATCAACTGGTATATGTAAAATTTTTTTCTTCTTTTTCTTTCTTCCCCTCTAACCAATTTTGTATGTAGTAGGCTTTCACACGTTTCTCCATCTCTTTTGGGAGAATGGGAGATGAGCTTAATCATCTTTACCTTAATTATGTTCCTCGAGAAGAGCTAATGCGTGCCAACCGACGATTAGAAGAGGCTAAAGTCGAACTCGGATTATGTCAAGCTAGCTCTCAAGTCAAGATTGACAAACTCAAGGCTCAACTAACTGAAGCAAAATCTCAGTTTTCTGATGTTAAATGCTTGGCTGAGAAGTTTAGCAAGACAGAAGAGTTTGTGGTTATGCAGAACAAAATAATGGAGTGTGGCGTAAATTGGTCGGTTCGACAAGCTTCGATAGAGCATCCAGGAATCGACTTCAGTTTCCTTCCAATTCGTTTTAAGGCTGCGTGCGATAATAACTTTGATGACACAAGATTAGAGCCTTGTTCACCAGCCAAAGAAGGAGATCAAGAACAGTTTCATGAATCTTTGGAAATGAATCGAGTTGATTCTGACATGAGCAGTTGAACTATCACTCTGGATATGTATTTTTGCATTTTGACTACAGCTTGTTATGGACACATAAAAAAGTTTGAGGAATTGAATCATAATAGTGGGTGTTTTTCCGTTCTTATATCTTACAATTAACTACAATGTTACTATTTCAAATCCCTCATTTGTTATAGTTTTTGCTATTTCCTTATACCATCCCCTCTCTTTGATCATTGTCATAAAAGGCATGTTTTTACCATATATTTTGTCACTTTTCTTATGTAAAAGAGTTGTTTAGTATGAAGTTTTAACACCCCAAAGTATTCGACAACAAACAAAATGAGTCTTGTCACTTGATAATTATAATTAAATTGTACTGTCAGAATGCATTTAATCTGTTATCTAGAGTGTCGAATGACTTAGTTATTTACGTATTTGTCATCTTTACTTTAAATTATGTTGTTAACCCTAGAATTTAGAAAAATGTACTATATAAACTCTCAAATTTTAGAGGTGCTTGATCTATTCTTTATTTTGAATTATTCTCTCTTTGCTTCGTGGATGTAACTTAGTGAACTACGTAAATCTACCTATCGATTCTTAACTATTTTACGCTTTTCTACTTTAATTGTCAACTCCATTACAGTTAATCTATGATTTGGGCCACTTTTATAATATTTTATAGTTGATGATCTAAACAATTTTTTCTTTTGGAGAAAATGAGGTTGATGCACCCACATCGATGTGTTCAATGCAATCACATTGTGCCCTAGACCAAGTAAGAGTGCACTCCACTCGCTAAACTTTTGTTGGTTTTGTGGTATCCAACCGTTTATCAGCTCGAAAATCGTCTAGGGTCATTAAAGGCATAAATTATGCATGGCCTCCACCCAACCTCCTTGGCTAATAAATTATGAAGAATTATGAATCTTCAACCCTCTTGAAAGGATATACTCGAGAAATAATAATCCAACTCCTCTTGAAGACCAATAGTTTCTCTAAAGAGATTCGATCTTTAAGTCATCCTTAGTCTCGAGAGGACATGTGTTCAGTGAGAATTCTTCTCAAGAATGGTCGAATCCCAGAGAGCCCTTTAATTAGTTTGTAGTAATTTTTTTAATTACTTGATTATTGTATAGTTGTACTATTTTCCAACTTTTACTTCATCTATATTATTTGTTGTTTTTCTCATTCTTTTATCTTTTTGTCTTCTTCAATTGACACTTTTAACCCATCACATTTGAATTAAAAAAGTCTATTCGTTTTCATCTCCTTATGGACTAATTTTCTAAGAGATACAGTCATGTGGACTCCTTAAGATAACATGCCTTTTAAGCCATTGCAACAATATCACACATTACATCTACCTCTTTTACTCTTCCGTTGTTGAATGAGTGTTATCTTGTTAAGTTGAAACGACCATTTGAAGTCTTAATGTTGTGAATTATAGATTAGGACATATGTGCAAAACTCACCAAAGAATATGAGATTAATAGCCTAAGAATATGTTGTCACATAATTGTAAACATAAAGTACACCTCAGGACATAGAAACAACATGAATTAACCTAAGATCTCGTTAGCTAAAAGAAATATAAAATTAGTTGCTTTAGGCTCTAAAAGATCTTGTATAACAAGATTGAACAAGAGTGATTTTTTTGTTCATAGTTGGTTGAGGTTGACTTGATGCGACCATATAACTCAAGTTATATTGTCTCGGTTGAAATTACATTTAACAAGAAGAAACTATCAAGTTATAAAAATAATGTCAAGGATTATTACACTTGACGTTTTAAATGTATCAACAAATTTTATATTCCTGACATCTTTAACATATATGATGTAAAATATAGTTGGACAATTTTTCTTCTATAAAAAATATCTATATTCTTGATACTGACTTTCTCGACACTTCGAAAAGCATCAAGTGCACTAAAATTTGACATTGAGAAAAAGTTAAGAAACATAGTTTTTCTTGTAGCCAGCGTTTGTAATAAAAATTGGAGTAGGATGATATCTATGAAGAAATTGAAAGGGTTGCAAAAAGCATTAAAGCTAGTAGCGTTGTTCTACAAAGCTCAAGAACAATATAGGTCGTGATTTTTGGAGTGACTTTCTCAATGTTAAAATAAGTTTTTTTTAAGTGAAACAAAATGTTTATAAACACTTAAAATTCAATCTAAACGAGCCTATACTCTCTTCACAGGTTTCAACATAATTTGTGTTTCTTAAAGCATTTACATTCATGCACTACACATACTATTCACAATTTGTTGTGAATGGAATGTTTCATTCTGAAGTAGTGATGTATTTTAGAATTTATTTATTTATTGATCATTGACATGTATTGTATATTACAATTCGTTGAGTTATCACCGAGGACGACGTTAAATTTAGGACCACCTAATGGAGCCACCCCAACAATCTTATCACTCTCACCTAATGGATGTGTGAGTGTTGAGGATATAGGATGGAGGTATTGAAGGTGACGAGAAAGGGATTGGGTGGATTCATAATTCCCTCAGAGATAAACTTCTATAATTATTCCATCTTCAAGAAGCACAACAAATATGACCATGCTACCAAAACAAACAAACAAATAAAACTAACTGCAATATTCCATCTTTCAAGAAGCAAATGCCAAACAACAAAAAGTAAATGATACACTTTCAATACTTGGGTTAAGAGCTAAATGAGATCAATCAACATGGCTAATAAACTACACAATAAGGTAACAATACAATAAAATATGAAATATTAGGTAACAAGAATTGTTTTCCGTCGTATCAGCTCAATGGAAAACCCAAAATGCAGAACAGCAACCATTCAAAAAGTGGGTTTGGCTCAGATATAAAAAACAACATGGGCTTTAAAGCCCAACTTCCTCACACATACTGGATATGCAAATAAAAGCAGCTTTACATTAATTTAGAGAGAGGAGAAAAAAAAAAAAAAATTTAGTCCCAAGATAAGCCTTGTGAACTTGGTGTTGACACGAAGCAACTTGACATTTAATAAAGGATGTGCCTGTGAAGCCCCAAATGAGATACTAGCTCAAGCAGGGATCATGTGCTTATATTGAATTTGACCTTTCATAGAGAGAGAGAGAGAGAGAGAGAGAGATTCGAATACTAAGAAGATAGAAATGGAAGTAATGAGATGATAAGAAAAGCGTGAAAGTGGAAACAAACATTCAAGCACTAGAAAGGTTATGGATATTGAGTTCATGAATTGCATGCGTTTGGCCCTCACCAATAATGGAACAACAAAATGAACTTTTGCTGATCCTCCAAGCTAAGCAACACTTCATTAAAGTCCTTCCTATCATTTGGTTAATAAAAATTAGGGGGGAAATTATGTATAAACCAGGCCTTTGGTGTTGTGCATGTGAGTCAATGATGAGTAGCTTTAACTTCACTTTGATTCATAGAAAAGCTTATGCTTCAACAGAGGAGAAATTGAATAAATGAGATTGATTAACTTATAATCAAAACAAAAAATATATATGATGGAACAACACATTATCTTATTCAAGGTGTTCAGCTGGGATAGATGGAATATAATTCTATAGTCCTGCACTCAAGTGTATGTGTTAAGAGTGAGAGAGAAGGCTGGTGTCCTACAATTTTGGACTTTTCTAAGGGTGGATTAGAAACATACCTTCTCCACCAAGCATGTAATTTTTTTCTACCTTGAGAGGGCAAAATGGTAAACTGACTTGAATAAATGGGAGAGAAATGACATTCTTATGATTCTGTCCTTCCCTTTTACAACCTCTTTTGTTTTTACTTAATCAACAAAATTCAAGTCCAAGCAACAGCCATTTCTCAAGACACTATAAATGTATTCCAAAAGCATCACAAAAGGAACTATAATCACAACTTTCCTCTGCTGCTTCTGCTTCTATTTCAAGGCTCTTGGTTGAGGCAAATCGACAAACATGACTCGAATGCTTACTTTCCTGTTCTGTCTCTCTTCCTTCACATTTCTTTCCATTGCCCGAGCTGACGGCAGAGCTCCTCATGGGTTGGTATATGAGAGCCCGGTGGCCTTTTCTCCAATGGCATATGATTTCTTCCATCCAAGCACTCAGAATCCCAGTGGGAAAGACCCATGTGGTGATTCCAAATGTTCCCCCCTTCCCCTTGCGGCACAAGTGCAATCCACTCCTGCAAAAGAAAGCAAATACTCCACAACGATCCAGAACAGTAACCACCGTGTGGGGGCTGGGGGGATTCTGGGAATTGTGTTTGGCATCACATTTGCTGTGTTTTTGACAATGGGAGTGTACTATGTTCTACGTACACGCCAAGCCAATGCAAACCGAGCTATGTCTGCTGCACAACCTAGCGCTTGACATGGGCAAAGCCAACATGTTTATCAGATTAGACAAACACTTCGGCACTTCACTTCTCTTCCTTTGTGTAATTCTTCACTCTTTCTTGCCATGGCTTTACATATTTACTGTTCTGTTATAGAAGTAGGAGGCTAATCTAAAGCTATCATCAAAATTTCCCTAAACTTTTCATCTTCATCCCTCCTCTCCCTCAGTGTGTAAAATCAAATTTGTAAAATTTTTGCCCCCTTGGAGTTTCTAGATTTGCTCCTACTAATATAGGATGCAACAAATGTCAAAGAAAATCCACAACTTTGCATTGAGAGCTTCGAGAAATTAAAGCACATTCAATCAACACTGCCAAAGAATAATCAAATGAAGGAAACAAAATATTTACCATCCCGGCATTAAATGTTTGCAACGAAGAGGTGATTTTAAGACGATAATCAAAAAGTAAGATTATCAACACAATATGGTGAATCTGGAAACTATGGCCAATAAAAAATGGAATTGTTTGTAAAAAAGGTGGGAACTTTACAACAAAAGGTTTTGAGAACCAAGTTTTATCTTGAGAACACATACCATGCAGATGCTTCATGGTTGTATGATAGAACAAAAGACTACAAGTACAAATGACAGAACATGCATATATTGCCAGATCAATGCCAAGAGAATCAAAATGACAAATGAAGCAGTTAACAGTTAGCATTGTACAAAAACAAAATGTATGATCTCACATTAAAGTGTCGGTGTAGGATAACAGATAAGTTCAAAATTTGGGAAATCTTTGAATCTTAATTCAACATATAAATTATAAACACAGATTTCAAAGAGCAGCATAGTTAGGGAGAGCGAGAAAGAGATGTCTGGAAGGCTGGGGAGCTAGAACTTCAACATTGCAGATTTCTGAGTTACCAATCAGATGTACTAAAGACATCAAAACTATATAGACTACAGAGAAACAGGCTTAAATGTTGTGTAGACCCTTGTAAAGCTTATGGCTGTCCTACAGCCAAAAATCAATTAGTTAATATCTAAGAATGAGAAGTCCATAAATTTTACAAACGTCTTACCACTACATTTCACAAATTGTGATGTCCATTGTCCAAACATATGAATGAAAATGCAAGAAATCACATATCTATAAATGAATGAAAGTTTAATCGAGGATGCAACTATGAGCTATATGACTGTGCTCCATTGTCACAAAATCTATAAATGATATTTGGAAACACGGATTCTCTTATCTGAAATAGTTTTAAGGAAAGTGTTGACTGTTGAAATATCTTCCCATACATCGTTTGGGATAACTGGTATAACCCCCACAAGACCTTCCAAGGGCAAGTATTTTGTTAGGCACTCCATCAGAAATTGAATACTGTAGTGTACCGACACAAAGAGTAACAAAAGAAAGGCCCTACGACCAGTTGAACATTAGTCCATTGCCCTCAAGCTTTGTCTTTCAACCACTAACATACATGAAAATTATTCAAAAAGACAATCTTCTCTTTCCTACCTCCAACCTCCAAGTTCCCCTCCTCAGCAACCTTGAGAATCCCTCATTTTGGGAACTTATCTTCACTAAAATTCAAAAGAAGCTCCAAGGATGGAAAGGCTTACTTTTTCTAGCCAAACCAATTACTAAATGCCTTAAGAAGATTCTTTAAGACTTTCATTGAATAGATATACTTCGTTGCATCAAGGCCTCCGTTTGGGCAATTTTTCTTGAAAAACCAATCCTGTATTGTTAATTGGAGTTGGAAAGGTGCTCTTGAATAATCTGCGTCGGGAAAGACATTTGGAAAGCTACACCCGTTGCAACTTCCAAAATCTCTTTTTTTCTTGGTCTAAGAAACAATTTACTGATAGTATGAAATTACAAACATGGGATATCCCCAGTTTGGAGGAAAAGCCAAAGTAATGTGGGGGGGATTTAGACCAAGATACAACAAACATATTAACTATAGATTCAAAAAACAATGGAAAGGGAATGGCCAACCCCAACCCTACTTTATTGGAGTAAGTAGGCACTGACCTTCACATTTCATTTTGGGAGGACCCAAGGGTTGACAAGGCAGCCCTTAGCCCTCTCAAACCAAACCTTTACTCTCTTTCTAGAGAAGCCAATAGGACCTCTTAGAACCTCACCCTAAGAGTTCTTCCCAACTACAAAAGCGCTCAATAATGCTCTTTTCTACAACAAAAATTAAAAGATTGAAGTGGTCTGCTGCTAGACGAGAGTAAAGATGAAGGGGGAAAGTGAATCCATCACCTTAAATCCTATAAGCTAAATCTTTGCCTCTCAAGTCTCAACCTGCCACTTATGAAGGAAATGGTTAGCGGAATGAAGGCAGCCCCTAATACAGCACCACCATATAATATTGGAACTTCCAAGAAGTTAGAAAGACATCCAAAAATCCCAGTCAACTCCATTGGCTTATCGTAGGGTGTAAGCCTTTCCAAAGCCTGTCTTCAAAGAAGCCTTCCAATTCTTGCTAACATACTTACGAACCTAATCAGAAGCCTTTTCAAAGAATGCATGCTGTTTCATTAGCACAGAAAGTCTTCATAAATACATAACATCTTTCATGATCTTCAGTGAATCAGTAGCCTAGCCAATTAATCAGACAACTAGCTGAACAAGATTAAAGCCAAGACTCAAAACAATTGCCTTTTTTTGGCTAGTAACAGACAGTACAAACTAAAATTCAAATTCAAAACTAAACTAAAACATATAATCAATAGCAAGCAACGTATACAAAATCTCCAGTGTGGAAATGGAACTTTCAGAAATTTGATTTCTTTTAGGGAAGAAATTAAGGGATAGATACTTTTTTGCACTCCTGTGTTTCATAGCAACAAACCAAGGTGCTAGTTAATTGTCTCTTTTATATGACTATTATACAATAGTATTTAGCCATCAGTTCATCAATTCATGAGCATTAGCAGTGTATAACTGATTGCATTCTCATTCGTGCTCATATGAGGAACTACTAACCAAATATTCGACTACTCACTCCCCACAATAATATGTTAACAATTTAACCACATGACTTCTCAATGAAATACATAGGAAAAAAGGAATTAAGAAAAAGAGCAGTTTTATTGCTTTAAAGGCCTAAAGCTCATGGCTCTGGAGTTTGATTCACGGACATAACATAAATTCTTTGATAATCCAGAATGTTAAAACTAGTAATTTAAAATTCTGTTTCCTTACATGTTTCACAAATTGATATTAGATACATTGATGAAAGAAACCATTCTCAACATATCACCATCCCCGTGAACTGAGTGCCTGAATCACGGGTCCAAACGTCTGGTCTACAGCTCTATTCCATAGGTGTGAAAACTCTGGGCCATACTTCTTTGCTAGCACAGGTTTTCTCATCTAAAGTAGTTTCAAAGAGAATGATATTAAATTAATGGATTAGTAGCTAGATGGAAGTATAAAATTCAGAAAAGGAATTATACATCTTTCACAAGATATGCATTTCTCAATTTTGAAATAGAAAAAAAAAAATTAGCATGAATTAATATTGATATATCTTCAAAAAAATATTTATATAGATATAATAAAGTAAGCACACAAAAAAAGCACATAATTTATAGGTTAATACACTTTTCAGACATATATAACACTAGTTTAACAATTGCATTATATCGAAAATTTTGATAATTCCATTCTCTTCTCCCCTTAAACCCAAACATCCAAATATTCAAAGACGTACATTTTCATACATTTTTCAATGCAATGCCATCCTAACTGTCTCAAAACAATGGTTATCGTTAGGGTTAGAAGAAAGGGGAATTACGCTTACTGGAGATTGGGTAGCTGGTGGATAGTTTTCGGAAATGGATTGGTATAAGCTTTTCCGTTGCTCAAAAACAACAACCCCGGCGAACACGCTCCCCAATGCAAAACCAAGCAGTCGTTCCTGCAGTTCAATTTGGGATATTATCAAGCCAAAAGGAAAAGACAGTGAGATCAAATCGTATCAAAGAGACGGCATGGAAATCGAATCAGCTCGGAAATTCATACGAGCATAGACGGTAGGTTACCTGAGCAAGAACGGAAATCATGGTGACATAAAGCTTCACGGCTTGATTTCCGTCGGAGAAAGAAATAAAGAAAGGTTTTTTTGGGGAAAGATGATGAAGGGAGCTGGGCGGACACGATTGGGCCGTAGTAAAAGAGAGAACCTTCAGTTGTAGCGGGACTGCACCCAGCCTTTGCTGCCATCAACGTGGAACAATTACATGCTGCCACGTGGTAAATCTTTAGTTCTTTTATTATATGTTTTCTTTACGTTTTTTTTAAATCACATAGTTGTATCGCAATCCATAGTAACTAGAGAGTGATAATCTACTGTATATTGTAAATATTTTGATCCATTTTGTTATATTAAAAAATATATAACCCGTTTTTTTTTACTGTGATTTAGGTCTATGTTCATTGCAAGCCTTTTCTTTTGAGATTTGTGGTAAGCTCAAGTCCCATAGTATGAATTATGTTTTTGTAATTTAGTTACAAATGAAAAAAAAATGCAAAAGGCACGTTAAAAACTAAAGGTAACAAATCAATTTGAATCTACAAACTGAAAAATAAAAACTCAATGAAAAGCAAATGCTAATCTCAACTTACAAGAACATGCAGAGTTGTATCAAGGGTCTTCTTCATTATTTAAGAGTTAGGACTCTATCTCCTTTATCCATTACAGAGTTATTAACAAGGTTCCAAATAAAAGTCATATTTTAGATAGACCTGACGTTCGAGATTTGCCAACCCAGAGCCTTAGGTTTGAAGGCCAAGGCCAATTGAGCCATGCTCTTTCCACACTCTAAAGGGACTTGTTTTGGGTGTTTCATGTGTCAATCTCTCTCCTAGTTATACTTTTATCTCAAATTTATTTATTTATCCAAAATTATTCGTAACAAGAGAATTATTTGTCCAAAATTTGTACAATTGTACAAAGTTGGGGACATGTTGTATAGTATTTGTAGCCACCTTACATTGTCCACTTTAATATTGTTTATTTAATTACTTATGTATTATTTATGTTGGTAACCTTTTCTCTCTCTCTCT
Source organism: Cucumis hystrix (assembly GCA_025688845.1). Classification (NCBI taxonomy): domain Eukaryota; kingdom Viridiplantae; phylum Streptophyta; class Magnoliopsida; order Cucurbitales; family Cucurbitaceae; genus Cucumis; species Cucumis hystrix. The sequence continues at coordinate 1,651,297 of CM046894.1, forward strand.
ATTTTTTTTGTCTCATTAGTCATTTTTTTATTCTTTCCTTTGTCATCTCTTAGGAAATGGAAGGAAAAAGAATATATATATTGGAAAGGGGATACACACCTTGATCTCATAGAGTTTCTCTAGGTAGAAAATAAAGTCTTGTTTTTCCAGTTTTATTATCCTTATTTTGGTTTCTTAGTATCATAGGAAAAAGATTCTTGTTAGAATGTCTTGAATTTGTTTTTTGCCATTACGATCAATCAAGTATGGAAGTTTCAATAATCTAGTGACGTTGCTTGTATTCTAAAAGACATACTCTAGCAATATTGTTCTTCTTTTACCGTGAACATAGTTAACTGTTGTTACACTTCACCTAGAAGGAGTTGTTGGTTGAGAAGCTTTAATGCATCAACAAAACACATGCTTCTTTGTCTTGTATCTCGTGTAATGTACTAGTATCTCGCCTGATTAAGTCGCCTACTAATCACCTCACTAATTGATCTCACCTGCTGATCACTTCGCCAGTTGGTATCACGACGTACTTAGCACCTCACCAAATGATCACAACGCTAAGTGGTTAGAACGCGCGTCTAGTTAAATCGTCTGGTCAAAAGGCAAATTGCAAAACATAATCTAGTTAGAAAATGACTGAGTCGCAACTCTCTTTAAAATGTTTCACAGCTCTGCTCCCTTTGTGCAAACAGTTTGATCGGCTCGTTGTCTCCAGGATAAAACAGCTTCGTTCTTCAATTAGTTTTGCTCAGAAACTAATTGAAATTTTAACACTCAAATAAACACTTCTTATTGCTCAGAAAACTCACAGAAAGATTGTTTTGAGAGAAAAGATTTTCTTGTGAAATTCTCGCACTCAATGAAAGAGTGAAAAGAGTTTATAGTGTGAGGAGACAAAGAGAGATGTTGGAAATTAATTTGGGAAATTAATTTTTGAAAAATTTGTAATCAAGGGGAAGGTTAAGATGGAAATTAAGTGTAAAACGGTAATAAAATGTTTGATTATTTAATTATGCAATAAAGATCACTGTTTGATTCTTTAATTATGCAATAAAAATCATTTCATTTATTATATCTTATCGCTTGACCATCTCGTATAGGATGTCCGCTAATTAAATGTAAAACGGTAATAAAACGTTTGATTATTTAATTATGCAATAAAGATCATTTCATTTATTATATCTTCTTGCTTGACCATCTCGTCTCCAGGATGTCCGCTTATGCGATGAGATATTTTAGCGTCTATCACATAGCTGTCTCCCATAGCTAGTGTTATTGTGTAGTCATGATCAATATCACATAATTTTACAAAATTCAATAACTCTATTGCTTAGGACTCTTATCACATATCGTGGTCTTTATCGCATATTATAGTATATATTGTGTAGTGTTATCACATAAAGAATTTTTCATTCAACACTAACAAAACATTATTATAGTAAACCACGTATATTTATGTGTTGATCATCGTGTTCCTTAGTTGTTGATTTCAAATTTAATAGCTCAAAGACAAAAAGATATAAAAAAAAGAAAATGACACTGTTTTGGTCATTATATGCACAATAATGTCTCTCTAGATCAGTAGAAAAGAGAGAAAGAGAGAAAGCCCTCTACAGAACCCCTATACAGAAAAATACTCATTGGAAAGAAAAAACCAAAACATAGAGAGAAACAAGTGTAAATTCTCGGCTAAGTTGGAGGTTGCATAAGTTTAAGAAATTGTTCCAAGGATATATATCTACACCTTAATTACAACAATCAGTTCTAATTCTCAACCCATTCTTTAGCAGCTAGTTCTTGAAGTTAAATGAACTGATGCAACATTCAGCTTAACAAAACATTTTCCGAGCAACATTTGTCTCTACAAACCCTTGGAAAAAAGAACAATGACGATTTCAAGAATAGAATCCTTTCTTTGTATACAAACATTCAAACATGGTATATTTAAATACACCATCAACAACAACTAAGTATAAATGAAATGCTTGAATTCTGTTCTTCTTTCTTTATATATACAAAATATATTTAAAAACAAAGAAAAAGTGAGACATTTAATTTTCACAACACTACAAAACTTCTGAGTTATACATATAGTAGTAATGATATTCTTTTTTACAGCTTACACATTAAAGCCTACTACACACTTCATATTGTATATATGAAAAAAATGATCTCAATGTGTCTAGAAATTCTCCTTGTGAAAGTGAAAACGAGTTGTTGAGCTTGAGCTAAATTCTTGGCATAGTTTCCTTAATGTTTGGGTAAGTGTAGCACTTCCACAATAAAACACACCTGCAAAATCAAACAAAAACAAGTTCATCCCTATAACTAGTTATACTTATGTTAATTCACTTTTACCTTTTATAAACGTTTCTAAACTACACTTGAACTGGAAATCTTTTATGATAATTTTGAATCATGGAAAGTGAGACTTGAAATGGTGTAGTCCGATGATTGAGAATGAAAATTTGGATTGACGCATTATTGTTATTCTAGGTCAACGTCACTCCCATATCAATCCTAATTTTCTTTTTGTGAAATTTTAAAGAGATTTCGAAGCTTTGAAATGTGTGAGAAGTCAATAATAATATTGCAATAGAAGCCACAAATTTTAAGATCTAAGGAATAAAGTAATTAAGATCACTCGATTTGGACCCTTTAAAAATATAAATAGACTAAATTGGAATGGATCTTACAGTACACAATTCAAAATGATATCCCAACTTGTAATAAATATTTCTACTTGAAAATATTAAAAGAAAAAAAATCATTTCAAGCTCACTCTAAACCATTTCACCATCGACTTATATATAACTCGTTCAAAAATATACTCACCTATACGTGAAGCCATGTGATTACTTGCCAATTCTGCAAACACCTTTCTCCAATTTGGTCTAGCAAAATGCGTTCGTATCTGTGAATAGTTCACATGAAAATTTTATACTTTATTGAACATTGGTTAGAAAGCTATTGAAATAGAAGATCAAATTGAAAGTTCAAAGCTCAAGAACGATTAAACTTATAGTTTAACCGATTTGTTTTAAAGTATGCCTCGGGAATAATCATAGACAAGTAAAGAAAACTTAACTATGAGTACAGTAATAGAACATGAATATCGAAAATTAGTACGAAGTAATACCCGACTTTCGGAAAGAACATCGACTCCATTTCTAGCATGTTGGAGCTTTTGCACCAGGGTTATAAGAGCAGATCTTACGTCTCCTTCCTCATAAACACTAGTCAAGTAATTATGCATTTCTATTACATGCTGCAAATTCATTAAAAAAATGTCATTTAATTTAACAACAAAGTATAATTAAGATTATTCTAAAATAAAAACTTTTCAAGTGCTTAAAAATGTGAAAATTAACGACTTTGAACTTACATCATGATCATATTCAGAGATATCATTCATAACACCTTTGAACCATTCAAATGAGCCTTGTTCTCTTGTAATCCAATAAAAGTATGTTCTTTCGGGGCCACGTCTACTGGAATTTAGCGAATGTTTGTGTACTGAATCCTACAAAGAAAATAATAAAATTTTCCACTTTATATGTAATCTTCATATACTTAGGTTAAACTATACCAAATATCCCTAAACTTTAGGATGAGTTTCAATTATGGCGACATTGTAGGGTATTAGAAAGTTATTCTTTATGATTAGGAGAAAACTAGAATTTAGTTCTTTTCTATGATTTTTTTTTATAATCTAACTATTTGTAATAGTGTTATCAAACCATAGAGTTTATATATATAAAAAAATAAGGATCGAAACCGTTATGAAAAATTGTTTAGTACATTAAATTTGTTGTTAGTAATGTAGACTATGAATTTGAAAAATATAGTTTAAAACTAGCTTTTTAGGTGAAGACTCACACTATAATGATCAAATGGCTTGATGGTGTTCAAAACATCTTTTATAATGCTGATCATTGGAGTTGCCCCAATTCCAAGCCCTATAAGAAGAAGAATATCGTACTTTTTGTAATCTTGTGCTGGAGCACCGTATGGCCCTTTGATGACAATTCTTGGATATCTGAAAATTAAATAAGAAGAAATAATAAAATGACACGACTTGATGGATAACCATAGATACGATGTTTATCATGATCTATCACTAATAGACACTAATAGCAGTTTTGTCATTTAAAATAATTTAAATATGTCATTTAAAATAATTTAAATAAATGTAGTTGTATTATTTTGTCCTTTTTAAGTGTAAAAAATTGTGCTCACCTTAACTGAGAATAGCTATCAGCAGCATATGCTCTAGTTTCCATTCTAACCAGACTTCCCTTTCTTGCTTGTGCATTCTCCATTTCACATACCTGTCACTTTCTTTTTCAGTATATGCTAAATAAGCAAGTTTCAAAATATTTTGGACTATTTTTAAAGTTTATTTGGGTATGGCTAATTTTGTGTAATGATTTCATATGACTAAAGTATTTTCTGAAAAGAAAGAAAAGTCAATAATGTGAGGAGATGAACGGAAATACAATTTTGTTGGGAGGTGACCAAGTTCCACATTTGCTAGGATAAAGGGAAGATTTGCTAGATAAGGAAAAGATTCATGGTATATAAGATATGACAGCTATGATATCTATTGGTATTAGACATTTTGGAGGACATCGAAAACAAAATTACGAGGGTTATTCGAATCTAAAGTGGATTATAGAATACGTACTATTGTGTACATATATATATGTATGAAGGTTCGTTGTCTCTAATTAACAAGTGGTATAAGAGTCATTTCCTACAACTAATCGTGTCTGTGTGCCTCCATTACATTGTCATTGTGATCCTTTGTGGTTCAGTTAATCAGACAGGGAAGGGAATGAGTTCTAGTGCAACTTGGTTAAAAGTGACTTATCAGAACTTAAACACGAATGGATGATTGGGTAGTCCTTTCGTTCAAGAAAGGATTGCTGGATATAGTGTTTCTGATATCTCAGACAGAAATTACAATATAAAAGAACAAACAAGTAAAAGTACATTCAATAACACTTAAAAGGAAACCCTAACTCTCTGCCCTTCCTTTCTTTCAAGGAATATTGCAGCTCATTATCTTCACCAAAATCTTCATGCCTTTTTTCCTTTTCCAACTTCCTATTTATAACCATCTAACTGTCTATATAAGTAACTACCATTAGCCCTATCTAAATCTAAGTATCTAACATTAATTACCTGGGCCTTCAAAAACACCTTGTCCTTAAGGCACTACAAGAAATTTGCGCTTTCCTGACGCACAAAACTGCATTAGGAATTAGGATGTAGGTATAAGCATTTTCCTCTGACGTACAAACCATAACACCGGGGGAGGGAACGTATGCCGACACACCCATATGGACGTCAGGAATGCCGCAAGTACTACTGACGTGCTAAAATAAATGTTGGGAAAGCGAAAACAAAACCCGACTTCTACAATGTTGCGTTGGGGATTCCTAGAGATAAGCCGACGTCAACAGTGTTGCGTCAGAGAAGGTTGAGGAATCCTCGATGCAACACTGTAGAAGTCGGGGAATCCTGCAGATAAGTCGACGTCAATAGTGTTGCGTTGGGAAGGGTTGAAGAATTAAATTGTGTTGTTGGCCTTCTTCTGACGCAATGACAGAGACGTCGGGAACAATATGACAATTCCCGATGCCATTAATGACGGAGTTGGGAATGATCATACTTTTCTCGACGTTTTCGGTTTGCGTCGGGAGTTCATTTGTCTTTAAACCCATTATATTATGTGATTTACATAATCGAAAAAGAAAGGGAGAGAGACCGAGAAGTTCTTGCCGCTCGTCGTCGTCCTCCACCCTTGCCTTCGTATTCCGGTAAGTATGAGTTTGATATTAGTTCATTTTATTTAGATTTGAATTAGATTTAAGGAATAAGATTTTTGAATTAGTTTTTAGTATTTAGATTTGAATTTGAATTATGTTTTAGGAATAAGATTTTGAATTAGTTTTTGGTATTCAATTTAAATTTTAATTATTTTTTAGATTTATGAATTAATGTATATTTAAGGGGGCTGAATTGAAATTTTGAAAGAGGGAGGGGTTGAATCAATTGAAATGGTAGGGGTTGAATTGAAAACAGAAGGGGGGATTTTATTGAAAATTAGGGTGGGGAGGGGGGGAGGTTCATTGAAATTGTAAGGAAGGTGTTGAATTGAAAATTAGAGGGGGGAGGGGGTTGAATTCAAAATAAAGAGGGGTGAGGTGAAAAAAAAATTAAAGAAGGGGGCTTGAATTGAAAATAATTATATGGAGTGGAGAGGGGAGTGAGAATTGAAAGTTAAAAAAGCCGGGTTCAATTGGAATTGTCAGGGGGAAGTGTTTTGAATATAAAATTGGGGGGGGGGGGGGGGGGGGGAGTTCGCTATCCTGAAGTTCAATAGAAAGTTGAATAGAAAATGGGGATTTTTTTAAATAGAAAGTTGAATTGGAATTGCTAGCAGTTCTTCGACCACATCTTCACACTCTACGACGGTCGAACAAGCTAATGCAGTTCTTATTGAGCAGGAAAGAATCGAGCTTAAAAAAGCTAAGCGCATGATTGAAGAGCAGAGAAGAATGTCCGAGCTGCAAACCCAACAAATGAAAGAAATGAAGAAGATGATTGAAGAAATGACTCAGGCATAGAGAGAACCGTGAGTCGAGAACTTGCGGTACGTATTTTCGAACTTTAATGTTGTTTAATTTGCAATATTATTGATATTAGCGTTATATATATCTAAATTTACTTTTTTCGTTGTAGGTCTGGACCTGTTGAATTATGGCGTCCGTGGAAAAATTGACCTTAATTTTTTTTCCCTATAATTTTATTTTAACAAATTTAAATGTACGACGACAATAAAATGTTTATTTAATTATAATAAAATTTTGATTTGCCATTATATTCAAATATTAACTTTGGTTGTTCAGTTTTAATTGAATTAAATCAGATTGGAATTGAATAGAAATTGAAATGAGAAAAAAAAAACTCAAATTATTCCCGACGCACTGTTTCCGTTGGGAAATAAACCTTTCCCCAACGCCATTTTGTATGCGTCGGGAAAAGCTCACACGACGCCACGTCGGGAAAACACTTCTCCCGACCTTAAGTTGTGTGTCGGGCGAGCCACACGTCTCCGACGTTGTTATGTCGTCGGCATAATGAACGTCGGGGAAAGGGCATTTCCGACGTGTTGCACTGGGTGCGTCGGGAATAGTTCTCACGACATGGATGTTCTGACGTGTGTCTCGACGTTGAGAAAAATGTCGGAAGACCATCTCCCAACATCTTTTATAACCTTCTCCATCGCACTCTGACGTTAGAGAATCTATGACTTTTTTAGTGAGGTGTGCTTCCAAGTATGATCACAAAAATTAACCTTTTTTTTTTAATTACAACCCCTCCCAGTGATATGCTCATTAAGTTTGACCAAAAAAAAATCCTTCAACTTCGGCAAAAAATATTTCTTGACTCCAACTAGACCTATTGACTTCAGCCCATAGCCCAAAATGATCTTTCGTCCCATAAACCAGCCCACTGTTACTAAATCTTCCTTTCCCCACCTTTAGGCACGTTTTTGGTCTCCCCCATTCTTGAACATCTCCTCCCACTTCATCTACACAATAATGGACCTCCACTATTTTATTTATAATAAGTTGAAGCCTCTTTAGCAAAAGTTGAAGCCCACTCGAAAAAAATAAATGCCAAGATTTTAAGGTTTATTTCTCTTGCTCTAATCTTCTTTCCTATCACTCTTTGCCACGTCATTGGCATCCTTACGTGTGCAACTTCATCTTCTTCACGCGATTTTCCCATCTTCCCGATCACCTCCTCGGACCACGGTGGATTATCATTTGTTGGCATTTTCTTTCTCCTTCGCATCTAGACGACTGATGCCGTCTTGTTTTTCCATCCATTTGCCGGCATTTTCTTTTTCCTTCGCATCCAAACGAATGTCGCCGTCTTCTTTTCCCATCCATTTGTCGACGTTTTCTTTCTACTTCACATCCAAACAACTGCCGCCATCTTCTTTTCCCATCCATTTGCCTGCGTTTTCTTTCTCCTTTGCATCCAGACGACTGTCGTCGTCTTCTTTTCCCATCCATTTGTCGACGTTTTCTTTCTTCTTTGCATCCAAACGACTGTCGGCTTATGCTTCTTCTTTTCCCATCGCAGCCAGACAACTTCTAGCTTATTCATTCTCCATCGCAACCAACCAGTTTTTGTTTCCTTAAGCAACAACTTTTTCGTCACTCGAATATTCATTTCGTATCTCACCGTTAATTCTGGCCGACCTTCTACGCTTGTTTCCCTTTTGATTGCTGAAATTTGTTTGTCGAAAAGTTCTTCCCTCACCTTCTTCAATCGAGACCAATCTAATGTCGTTTCATCTCAAACCTTATTGTTGCATCGATTATTTCCTAAAATCATTCAGTTTATACTTTCGTTCGGTACCTAAAAAAATGAATCGAAGTCCTTGCCGCTAAACACTGGTAATTATACCTTCTTGAATTTGTTTGGATCAATCATATCTTCTTCAATTCCTATCTTCTTCATTTGTTCTTCATACGATATATTTCTTCCTTCGGCTGTACTGTCTGTCGTCAACATTTGACTTGCCAATGTTGTGCTATTGCAATATTTTTCTTCTTCAAGTTTCCGATGTACTAAATATGTTGTTGTTTCTTGGCTTGTGTTAATTTTGTGGGCCCAAGATTTTTTTTGTTCCTTTTTTCTCCAACCGTTTCCTTCATGGAAAAAAGAGATTTTTGGAAAGTTTATGTTCTTCTGTCTGCAAGATATTATGTTTTTTATAATATATTATTATGATTATTTGTTCCCTTATTTATTTCCCTTACCTTTTGTAATACCGTTGTCTTTCGCTATTTAAGTTAATCTCTTTCACCGTGTTTTGGTGTGGAAAATTGAGAGATACAAACATAACTCCAAAGCATTTATATTCTTGGTATTTTTCAGAATGTTGGTGTTGTGAATGTTGCTTCTTGTGAATCTTCCGTAACTTGTAAGTTATCAGTTGATAATGTTTTAATTGGCACATTGTTTTCTATTTTTTCTCTTTAAGAAGGAAAGACCATCCCAACTGGGTTAGTTCTGAAAAGTCAAGATCCGATCAGTCGACGGTCATTATTTCAGTAGGAGTCTCCATTAACTGTTCTTTTGTTAAACGAAAAGTTATAGTTGATTAAGATTGTTGATTTTGTTTCAACAGAATCTTGCTTTGGCAATCCTGTGATACTTGTGTTGTATCACATGTCAAGTATAGAGTGTTTAAGTTGATGTAAAATCTCTATACTAGAATCATATTAAGTTGAGTATGATTAACAGTTACCAAAGCAATAAAATATATGATCATGGGTTAAGGACCCCCTAAATGTAGATGTTGAGTCATCGAACTGGGTTAACAACGTTGCGTGTTGTGACTGATTACTACTTTGTGTTCTTCAAGTTGTTCCTTCAGTTGCTTATCTTCTGATACTTATCATTGTAATTTTGGTTTACGCTTCTGTTTATTTTCTCAGCTTGATCTTTTAAGGACTCAATAATCGTGTTGCTAGTTTTTTATTCCTCAATTATTTCAAGTATCGATGCTTCATCTTGCTCTTCCTTATTCTCACTCATCTTTATTCGACTGAATGGATCTTCTGTTTCTCTCTCACGAATCACGTCTTCAATATATTTCATTACTTTGATTTCTCTCCTTTTTGCTTCTTCCATCTCTATCATTTCAATCCACTTTAACATCCGTTGGTTGTTATCCTCGATTTGAATCTCCAACTGCTCTATATTCTTTGTTATAGATTCCAAAGTTTCTGTGATTGCCATTTTCCTTCGATTTTCTAAAAAATGAGTGCTTTGATACCAATTTGTTAGAACACTGATATAATGTTTCTGTTTTATTAATATCTCAGACAGAAATTACAATATAAAAAAACAAACAAGTAAAAGTAAATTCAAGAGAACACTTAAAATGAAACATTAACCCTCTGCCCTTCTTTTTTTCAAGGAATGTTGCCGCCCATTATCTTCACCAAAATCTTCATGCGTTTCTTCCCTCCCCAACCTCCTATTTATAACCATCTAACTGTCTATATAAACTAACTATCCTTAGCCCTATCTAAATCTAGGTATCTAACATATTGGTAGGCTATCCTCTGCATTTGGGATAATTTGAAGCCGCCCTTGGTTTGATTTCTATTGAAGATTGGACTACGTACTGGTGGTTATTATTTTAGACGATACAAATAGCTCAGATCATGCTTTAATTTCTCTGGTTTTAGAGGGTTCTTGGTCTTAACTTTACAACTAATACATGTTGTTGAGGTTCTACTATATGAATATGAATATGAATAGGATGATATAGTTTTAAATTAAACTAATTAACTTTTCATGCATCACTCATGAATTTAATAATATATGATGATAAGGCTATTTAGTTGAATGAAAAGAAACTTCACACACCTTTGCAAACCTGTTATGAAGCTCTGCAGTCCAATCTCCCAATGTTCTAATATGACAACTCAAGTAGTCATCTCCTGGGGCAGAAGTTATAGTGAACGGATGCCTAAAACAAATCAAAATTATGAACCAAAATTGAAAATGAAAACTTAAAAAAGAAATACATTTTGTTTTCCAAAAACAGAAAACAAAATAAGTTACAAAACATTAGTGGTTTTTTTATATTTTAATATCCAACAATTTAAAAATAAAAAACAACCAAATTGACAAAAATGGTTAACAAATTGGACCATTAAGCTAAAAAGTTCAAGTTTCATAAATCTCACAAAAAATTTCTAAATTATAGAAACAAGTAACCTAACACGAATACTTTTATTTGACACAATCTTAAAACTTTAGGACCAAACTTGTATTTTAAGCCGTATTTACAAAATGGTCGTATATAAAATATATACATTACCATTCAAAACTTGATATATCTGGACACTTGATGAAAAGATACATTCCACTTTTATATCTAAAAACTTGAGGTCTTGTCAAATATAGTGCAAGAACATTCCCTGTATATATCACTGCCTGAACAACAAATTTACAAAACATTATTCAAACAAATTAAATTAAAACCCCATTAAAGTTTGAAAATTTTAGTTAAAAGAAATTAATTAGAAAGAATATATGTAATAATTACCTTAATAATGTCAACACTATGCTTTAGCTCATTCACTGATGCAAGAAGCCTCTCACTAGCATATAAAGACATTGGGATTGCTAAATACATCCACGTCTACAATCATTAACATTCAAATAAAAAAATAATAATCCATACACGTCGTTTCTTTTAACTTTTAAGTTTGTGTCGATGTGTGGTTAGTTAAAAAAATCTTTTATGTTTTTAACTTTGTGTCTAATGAATGTTTGTTGATAAGACCATAACATGACACTGCATTGTAGATTGTATTATATTTTAAATGTTGTGTCATGGGTTGATTTTGGTTATGTTTTAAACTGTAACAACAAAATATTAATTAAAATAAGATATATGAGGCTTTTTAAGCGTTTAATGAATCAAGTAACGTTTTGTTTTAAGTACATAAAATATTATTTAAAACAGATACTTAAAAGAGGAAAGAGAGGCAAAACGTACCGATTTGAGGTACCATTGAGTGACTAAGAAGAGGTAGTATCCATGTATTATGAAGAGAACATAAGCCACAATAAGCAAATGATGAGAATACCAAAATGCATTGAAGCCAGCCAAATGGTGTAAAGGTGAAGGCAACTTAATAACATTTCTTCTAAACTTATGTGAGGCTAAAACATATGAAATTCCCATAATAATCAACATGAAAACCCCAGAAACCCCAGGTATACTGCTTGCCAACTCTTGATAACTTGGTTGATGATAATTGAAATTAGGGCCAAGAAGTAGCATAAATTTCTCTCTAGGGCAACCAATTATCCTTGGAAAATCACAAGTTATGTGCATAAACACATGAAGAAATGTCCCAATTACTATCCCTATTGCAATTACTTTGTGCAAGTTTATATTATCATCAAATGGGATTATTTTACTTAGGAATGTTGACCTAAGACTTGTGAGAGTACTTCTACAAACTGGCAATAAAATTAGAGCCATGTTGAATTTGGTTGTCTCAGCTCCACCTTTTGCAACACAAAGACAATTTCCCATTATTTTGAATCCCTTGTGTTTCTTGTATTCATTAAACTTCCAAAAGAATAACAAAACGTTTATTGCTAACCACGCTACGATCACCCATATCCTTTTCCAATTGTCGTGGATGAGCTCGACGGTTCTTGATATGACTCGGCTCACTGGAGTTCGGTATCTTTTTGGAATCATGGCTCTTGTAAGACTACATGTCTTTTTACCCATAATCTTGCTGTTATCTTGATCAAATACCATAACTTCCCTCAGTAGAGTTTCAAGTTGTGACAACTGCTTTAAATTGAAGAGAAAAAAATGATAATAATGTATAAAAAAGATTAGAGCAAATTGCAAAAGTTATCTATGAAGTATATGGTGGTTGCTGCAATCACACCCTCAAATTTTCAAGTGTAAAAATTGAGTAACACTTGTATAAATTTGAGTTGTATGTCAAATTTTTACAATGGGAAGCTTAAATGTATAAATTGCAAGTACTACTACTGTATTTTCAGAGTGGTTTTTGTAATTTTGTCAAAAAAGACTACGAGAAGGCAATATTATTACCTCTATATATCCAAGATGGTCTGGATCAAGCTCTTCCATGATCATTGATGCATAATAACCTGCTTGGCTTTTGAGATTTCCTAACTTGTTTGCAGATGCACTCAAGATTATCACCTTTATTTCAATACACATAATTAAACAATTGTAAGTTTGTAATGTTTATAAACTTTGAATTAAATTCCTATTCAATTCACTCAACCCATGGATAATATCAAATAGATATGTAGGTCCCATTTGATAAACCACTTCATATCTTTTATGTCTTTCTTCTATTTTTGGGAATATTGTCAACTTTTTACATTGGCTAGATATAAGAAGACATAAGTAGAGCATCTATCTCCAATTAAATGACGTCTTTTGGGTAAAACCAAAATCCAACAATTGAGACTTATGTTCAAAGTGCACATCATGTCATTGAGAAAATACTCAGGGTGGTTATCCTCAACAACGTGATACCAAAGCTAATCCCCCAGCTTACACGTGGATAATAATTCATATTATTGTAGAGACATTTGAAGGGTTTTTGTCCCAACAACTTTCACATTTGTTAAAGAAAATCCTTGAACTCTTAGTCAAATTCTAAAAGCAAAAGGGGAGCATGTGATCTAATAAAAACATCCTTATTTTTTTAGATATTCTCAAAATTTGTGTTAGTTCTTAAAAACATTTGTAGAACGTTGATAATTACAAAACATAGAAAGTTACCATAAACTTAATTTTGAAAAACCAAATAGTTATCAACCAACCAACGTAGTAATGTTTGAATTCTAATTTTCTAACCTCCTTTACTTCTGACTCTGAAAGCTTGCCATCACCATTTTTGTCACACCTGAAGGACTATCAAAATTTAATGATTTTCAAAGACTTTTGGTAACAAAAGAAAGGTAAAAAATAATAGTTATAGAATTAAGAAATTGTAGTATATAGTTTGGTCTTACATTTCAAAGAATATTTGTAAACGAAAGTCCATGTCTTGGCTAGTTATGTCTTCCCAAAAACCCTGTAATTCTTCCAATGTAACACCACCTCCTAAACATAGCCTCCTCCTTCTCATCAATGTATCAAATAATTCACCTGCAAAATCCTTTGAATCTCCTCCCATTCCTGTTCAACCAAATTTAACTTCCGAGTTCTAATCATTGTATGTTACGAGGCTTCACTTAATTCATAATTTTGATTCCTAAACGGCTTCTGAATATATATATATACTCATGTCTCCTATTCTGTGTACTTATCAAGCTATGTGTGTATTTAGTTACGGTATACTATTAGAGTTTCGAATAATTTTTAATTTGTTGTCCAAGAGAAAGTTAAACCATATCAATATAACCTTTAATGATCAATGGTTTGATTTTGTACTGCAAGTTATTAGATGTTTATCTATACATGTACTAAGATATAACACAACCTAAGACCTTTTAAAAACATTATCGATACGAAACAAACACAAAAAGTCGATAACCGATCGATAATAACACGAAAAGTTGAAAGACATACCAATGCAAACTCCAAATTTATCTCTAGGAAGCCTATGATCAATAGCATATCGATGGAATCGATTCTCGATTGCTCTCCAAGCATCGACTTCTTTGCCGGTAACGGAATGATCCAGAAATTTCAAGCTCTTAAAACCTCTTTCAGCTTTGGATTGTCTTCTTCCAAGCCTCATCCCTGCAGGCCTTGAAACCCCATATCGTCGTTGATCATCCCTTGTTTTAAAGCTCCCTTTTTTGTTGCCGCCACCACCGTCGATTATCGGTACTTCAACCATGACATCGATCACGTCGGAATCTAGAATCCATTTCTGTGTGTCTTCATGATTATTATTATTGTCGTCGTTCATGTTGTCCAAGTTCGTCATGTTTGATTGACGATGAAAAGGTTATTTTGGTGTGATTTGGATCTTTGTATGTTTGTTTGTTTTGATGAATTGAGGGTGAAGGTGAAAGAGAAAGGGAAGTGGAGATTGAAGATTGGTTCATAATTTGGTTGATTCCATTTATAGAAAGCATACAATTTTATGTGGAAGTACAATCTTTTCGTAGAGTTGGTGATCTTATTATATATTTCATTTTAAGTCGTTTGTATTTAGTTTCTTTTAATTAACAATAGATTTTACATCTATATATAATCTTATAATTGTAATGGATGTGACAAAATTGTTTTTGATATCACACAAATAAATAATTTTCAAACATGATAGTTGCTTTTATGTTTTTTTCTTTTTTTTTTCATTTTCAAATATATAAACAATTTTAAATCTATTAGTGATATTCAAACATTGTTGTCATTAATCTAAAATTTTTGTTATATTTTATCAATATTTTTAACAAAATAATTCCTTTTTCTTAATTATTGAGAAAATATTTTACTAGTCTATTAATGATGGTCATCAATTCTACTTTCTATCACCTATCAAATAATTTTTACATTTATTGTATGAATAGTTTTTATGTATATTAAGAATGAGTCATTAATATGTCAATCAATGATATATAGATTGTTTTACTACGAATAGACTATTTATATAGATATAAACTAGCTACAACAAAGTTCAAATTTTATAGCATAACAGACGGAGTTAGTCAAGTGACCAACCATGCAACAATCAATTTAAAAAAAATAAGGGACACATAATTTGGAAAATTACTTTTAGAAAAGTGAGTATTAAAATGATAATAAAGTTATGTAGAAAGTAAAAAATATATATATAATTACAGATTTGAAAAGAACTAATGTGTGTGAAACGTACCATAGTCTTTTCTTTGAAGTGTTGTTGGTGATGAACTTTACCATCATTAACATCAATATCATGTTGGGTTAAGACTTAAGAACTCAAGAAAAAGAAAACATAAATCAATACTTCTTTTTTTCTTTTTTGGTAATTAACATAAAATTCATATTCTTTTACAATCTCTTTTTTAATAATAAAGTGATTTGTTCATTGTTTTCCTATTTTTTTCTCTCTCGTTAATATATTCTCTTCTTCTCTCTTATATGTTCTTGAGTTTAATTTTTCAGCACCATAGAATGATGTTTAGGAGTGATTTTAAAATTGTTAGAATTACTTTTATCATATGAAAATCACTTTTAAATATGGCATAAATAATTCAAAAGGTTAAAAAAACACCTTTGATATCTAAGGTTTCCATGAAATATAATAATTTGGTCCTTAAATGATTAATTTATATATTTTTTATTTTGTAACAATTTAGTCCCAAAACTTTAGTATGTAACGATTTAGTCTTTGTATTTTCAAATTTTTAAAATTTAACTTCCAACGTTAAAATAAAAATGATCAAATTTAGATGTCAATCTTTTGTTTGTTTTATGATATTCATTTTGTATTTTGTAAAAATATTGAGTCGTTAATTAGATTTATTATTTTAAAAGAAATTCCATTAAACCTTAACATCAATTTCTTCAACAACACTAAATTGTTACAAAAAGTTTAATGAATAAATTTCTAAACTTTTTATTACAAACCAAAGTTGAAAATAGGTCTAAATTATTAGATATATATACACGATTTTTCAATTTTAAACGTCACTTTTCATACCATAGAAATTACTTTTGAATTATTAAAAAAGAAAACAATGTTTAAACTAAAAGTGATTTTAAATTAAAAAGTAGGATTTTAACCTTTTTTACTTATACAAAATGGTAAATTCTGTAATTGAAAGATTTTAGTAAAAAGAATTAGAGTCTTCTCATACCTTCTTTTCTTTTCTTTTCTTTTCTTTTCTTTACAACTTTTTCTTCTCTTCTTCTTACACATAAGGTGATGTTTCCAAGCTTCATTATTACAAAAGTTAACTACATCCCCTTTTTTTCTATTTATTTTCATTTAACTAATTTCAACATTGTTTCTCTAATATCCCCTACAACCATATACTTAAAAAGATATAAAATGAAAACAACTACTTATATTAACTTTTTAGAAAGAATATAGAAGAATAAATATTTTGAAAGTATAAAAATAAAATAAAATAAATCAAATTTGAAAATATGAATATATGAACCGCGAAAAAGTAGTACTTGTACTTAGCTAAAAGTTAAGTGTATTAATTAACAATATTTTTAAGAATTTCAAATACAACAAAATTTATTAATGATATTCTAGTCCTAACAGATTTTTATGTCTCATGTTGTCTATAACTAATAAACTCACAAACAACTTAATCAAAATTTTATTATACATTTTCACATTGTTATATCTTTAAATTTGAACCATAGAAGGTGGAGAAAGAATGATTGATTAGTAAAGTAGAACAATTTAGAGTAAGTTTTCAAATATATATATATATATGAGATCCAAGAAGTTGGCCTCAAGAGAAAACTTGTAAACAAAGAAATTTCCATAAAAAGAAGCTTATTATATCTTTTTTACTCATTTTAGCTTCTGGAGTGATATGCAAATATTTAACTTTTAAACATGACAGGATCAATTAAAGATATTTTTTTTCGTACAAGTGAGAAAAAATGTTAAAATATTAATACAATATTAGATTTTACTGTAATTCATCGACTACTTTTTTACATGGTACAAAAATAGTAAGCTTGACTTTATTTGAACCTGAACTGCTGAGACAATGGATAATGAAGTGTACATAATAAAGGCAATGTGTTTGTTTGATGACCATTTGTTTTTAAAAGTTAGGCTTATAAACACTATAAACCTAAAAACATTACGTTCATTTGTGATTTCTTTGTTTTATTATTTACGTTTTAAAATTATAGACCAAATCTTCAAAACTTAATAAAGTAGCTTTTGAAAAAAAATGGATAATATAAGAAAAATGAAAACTATGATAAAGAAAACTATGTTAATTAATTCAACATTCACACAAATATTATGTTAAGTACCAAATTCAACCCTTCTTTCAAACTCGTTTCTTCCTCCACAAGTTGGTCGTTATTAATACTAGTTTTACATCAATTGAACTGTGCTCGTTTTAGCTCTCGAACTCATTGTTTCTCCTTCCAATGTCCAAATTAAAAACGTTCAACATAATATACAATAACAATAAAGAGAATTGGAAAGATATATAACCAAACCAATTATACAAAACCAAATCAAAATTTTAATATCATAGGTACCAAATTGAAACCAAACACAATTAAATAGCAAAATCACAATGTAATCTACTATATATCCTTAGGCCAAGAATTCTGGAAAAGTCAATAAGTGGAAATAATAATGGATCCATCAAGGATGTGAAAATTACGTATAGTGTTTTTTTTAAAGAGAAACACTATCATCAATCCCTAAATAACACAAAACTAATGACTAAATTGTGGGAAAAACCTCATTTCCTGCCTCCAAAATGTATATTTCTTTTCATTTTTTTTGCCAAAAAGGGGTAAAGAAAAAAAAAATTAACGAATGTAAAATTGCACTCAAAGACATAATATATATAAGCCTTTATATTTACATACAGATCCAAGTCTTTTCTCTATATATGTTTTTTTTTCAAGTCTTCTTAATTAATTTATAGCAGTTAGAGGAAGTCTAGAATCTCTTACTGACTGTGTGGCTTCATGTGTTCCAGCTAAATGCTTTACATCTCCATTTGATTGTTTTGAATATTTCAAATCCCAGAATGACTTGAGAAGCTCATCAAAAGCTGGTGTTCGAAGTTCTTCGATTGATGCCACGCTTGGCAAGTTGAATGATCGCTTTCTTGGTGTTGAACAAGATGGTTCATCAACCTGTTGAGTTTAATGAAAATGGGAGAGAGATTAAATCAAATGTTGAAGGAGTAACTAACTGTCAAAAACAGTCAATGTTTAACTGTATCTACCGTGTATTCTGTAAGCAGACATGTTCCTGCATGTTCAGTGATTTCTACTATCTTGTGGTAATGGCCACCTTTCAAATCCCTTAGCTCCTCGCAACAAGGAGTAATCATTGAATTGAGATTTCCACACGCTTCATTGTCGAGTTCTAATGAATCTGCAATGGCCACCACAATTCATAAGTTGAATTTTTTAGATTGAAAAGATGGAAGTTACTATACAGTTAATATATGACACTGACGATCAACAGATGAGAGAAGATTCTTGTTTGCACTATCGACATCTTCAAGAGCAGCAGATGCAGCAGAAGAAAACCGAGCACGTAGCACTTGATTGGATTCCGTCCCATCCCTAATGTATTTAAGAAAGTCATGATGATTGATGTTGACATAATACAACAAATATTTCTTCATGTATAGTTCTCTTTCAAGGATAAAATTGTGTACCGAAAAATGGAATCCACGGAAGCAACACTGTTGTTTTCCAAACTGAGTAAGGATTCTTGAGCAGTCCTCCATTGTTGGGCACCCATTTTTGCCTTGTTCAAGCTAAACAGTTTGCATGACAACTGTTAGCTCGAGAGGCTAATAACGAAGTATTTGCAAGCGAAATAAGTTAGAAGAACTAGATTGTACCAATTTTGAAGAACCTCTTCCATGTCTTTCTTCCCATGTTCGACAGCAGAAGTGTCTTCGTGGTAGTGTGACTCTGCTTTTTCCAGGTGCATTGCCCATTCAGTTTTCACCGAAGAAGTACAGTCTTGCATGGTGGACATTTCCTGCTGCAGCATGTTGGTTCTACTTGTAGCACTCTCCCGCAGGTCATTGATTGCTGTTTGAACCTATCAAAATGAACCATTAACCTTTAGAGATCCTAAAAAACCGTTGTATCAAATCTCCTCAATAACAAGTTACATTCCAAGTTCCAACAGGCACTTTAGTTACAGTCTAGAGTTAAGAAAATACCAATTGTTTCTTTCTTGCATTTGAACTTGCAAGCAACTCAGCTACTTTTGCCAACAGTTGTTTTTCTTCATTGGCAGCACACTCCTGTAGATTCCAAATAAATCTGATGCTCAATACAAAAGACTTAAGTAACAGTAAAATCTATTACAAAGTCTTTGCAATCTGCAACTACCTCGAATTTCTTTTCAAGTTCGGACAGTTTCTGCTCATTGACAGATTGCCCATCTTCCACAATGTGGGTGAGCTTTGACGCATGCATATCCATTGTC
This sequence comes from Cucumis hystrix, assembly GCA_025688845.1. Lineage (NCBI taxonomy): Eukaryota > Viridiplantae > Streptophyta > Magnoliopsida > Cucurbitales > Cucurbitaceae > Cucumis > Cucumis hystrix. Next base: position 1,671,015 of record CM046894.1, read on the forward strand.
TTTATGAAGTTTGAGGTAACTTTAGAAACTGAGCGTGTGGTTTCTACTGCTCTAGCATGTGCCTATATTAATCCTTAATAAGTTGAGCAATTCGTGAAATATTGTTCAAATTGTGGACATAAAGAAGTGTTATTAATAAACAAACCTGATGCTGCTTTTGAGCATATGCAGTCAGCTTCTCTTCCTGTTTGTGAAGACTATTTTGGAGATCACTGAGCAATGCCTCGGCCTCTGAAGCAATTCCATTAAAAAGCTGAAACGACCAAGATCGGTCCAGTCAGAACATGATAAAGGAGAAAGTTCATGGACCAAAATAGAAGAAAATGCTTACGTTTTCAAGAGCTGATGAATGCTTTGAAACTTCAGAATTTATATCACCAAAGGTTGATTGAAAGTTTCCTTCAAGCTCTCCAGTTATATCATTCAGAGCTTTAACTCGAGATCCATAAGTTACTTTCAAATTCCCAATCCGTTCTCTAAGTTCTTCAGTGGCCTTCACGTAGAATAAAAGTTATGAGTGAGGATGAGAAATTCCTAATGGAAAAATGGTCTCTATCAAGCCTTACCTTCGCTTTTGTTGAAACAAAAGATTGCATGTCGTCCTCCATATCCCTCAGTTGCTGCTCCTGTTGGGTAACTGAAGCAGCTACAGTTTTATGCAATAACTCAAGCTGCTGAGTTAACTGAAATTGAAATTTCTGGACAAGTGATTTGTTTCTATCTTCAATTTTGTCCTTGCGCTCTGGATAGACAATATAATGCTTAGCATAATCAATACTTCTGACGAAACTATATGGTGAAAGAAAGATAAGTATAAAAGACATTAGTCTATAACCAACCAATTTTGTCAAATAAACCCGACACATCTGATGCAGCATATTCCAGCTCTGCTCGCAATTCAAATGCATGCTCAATGAGCGCTTTCTCTGTAGGAGTTGATAAAGCACAATTTTCAGAAAGCTGTATTAAAGCAAAATACGCATATACGGAATACATCAAGTGAAGAACTAATAGGCTAAGCAGTCCAAATCTACAAAGCAAATCTTAGAATAGAGAGTAGAAAGTCTGAGAAATAGAAACTTAAGAAATCCAAAATTAAACGAACTGCTGAGGACAGATGAAATTTTTCTTACCAGACTTGAGAAGATTTATTATCAGAAATTCCTTTTCTTTTATTGTTGCATTTGCTTGGCGGTGTTTCTCCTCAAGATCGAAGAAAGCATGTTCAGTTTCCTCAAGCTTTTTCTGGAGTTCCATAAACAGTAGCTATAAGTATCTTTTTTCCATAAACAAGAACAAAAAAATGAGGGATATTGTTCTATTGAACAATGATATGATAGTCCTACTCATGGATATACCTCCGTTCTATCTAATTTATCGCTTAATTCCTCTGTCAAAAGTTGCTGGGAATCATAAAGCTCCTGAAGCTCCATTAATTGCTGTTCACAAGTAGAAGACAACTTTTAGAGTTCCAAATAAGCAAATATGAATGGGGCCTTCAAAAATAAAATCCACCCGACTGCCAACACACCTTGTCCTTGGATTCTGAATCAAGTTCCATTCGTTCTATTTTTTCAGCCATTGCCTGGGGTTCAAATTTTATGAACATGATATAATTAATATAAATAGCACAGTCAAAAGCTTTTCCAAAATCCAAAAAGTCCAAAACTAACCTTCTTCTCAGCTTCCTCATTAAGGTAACGATCTCGTGGTATATAGATTCCATTCTTCTCCCTCGCAGCATATACCTCTAGAAATAGAGAAAAGTATAGATTATTTTCAGAAACCAAATGCCTTGCCCATAAAGGGAAAAATGACATCAATGACTTGTTTCAACAGTGGGAGACAGAGAGAGAGATGCACAGTAAATACCTTGTTTAAGCCGATCAATTTCAGAATATAAATCCTTGATCAGAGCAGATTTCATCATCTTCTGGTTAATCTGAATGATCAAGAGCCATACGCACAAGAAATGAGAAAAACCAGTATGATGGATCAAACAAAAAGTTGAACATTCAACTGATAATGAGTAATTAAACCTCTGGTTTGTTCTTTATGTTTTTAGCACGGTGTGCATAATCAAGTGTACTGAGTGTTTCTTCTAGACAGTGGATAGAGGGAGATATTGTAGCAATGATGCAAGTCTTTGTTTTACCTCCCAAAGAATCGCGCAGTAATCTTGTTAATTTACTATCCCTGAAATTTCAATCATTCCATCAACACAATTAACTTCATCATCCATCCTTTTATCAAAGGCAATGAAATTCCAGTTTCAGTATACTACAATAGAAAATTATTCTTACCTATATGGAACATGACCCGAGTGCTCTACCAGGGCATTGATAACACGCCCAAGTGTAAGTAAACTTTTGTTTATCTCCCCAGCTTCTCTTGCTCTCCCCTGCAAATGTAGTTGATCATCAGTCTAAGTAATTTTAAGTAAAAATTTTGTGTATCATGAGTTCTCGAAAGAGCTGCAATTGAACATGCAGTATCATTTATTATCTGATTATATATAAAACAGAAGTGTTTAGTATATACTACACCTCTCGTGCACCAGAACGTGAAATATTCTCAGAGCCAGCAAGATCAACAAGATTGAGCTTTCCACATTTTATCATCTCCTCTCCCTCTGGAGTGCACTCTTTGATGTGAATTGTGATGGAAAATATAGAATGGGACCGACTACTTTGTTTATTCAGAAGAGTTTCTGCTGTACGCCTTTTCGCTGATCCACGCTCCAAGATTTTATATATTTCATTAGCAGAACAGACTATTTCTTCTTCCAACCCTCTAACGAAAACACCCCCTTTCCCATCTTCCATGAGAGCAATTGGTTTCTTGGACTTGTCATCAATAAATTTTGAAGTCTCTTCAGGGGCCAAAAGATCTGTAATCTCTTCATTGTATAACTCCAAAAACGTAACTTTCATGTTATACTCTGCATTTTGGGCTTCCAAAATGTCAAAAATTTGTTTGACAGCTCTAGGAATTACACCAGCATCGCTTGGAAATTCTCCATTCTGAGATCAACAAGAAATTCAAATTGATAATGAAAATGAAGAAATACACAAAAAATTAGTCCGTTCGAAAAGATTTCGGTGGGGCTATCCAACCTTTTTCCTTGCTCCACCTTCCATGGTGTATGTTTTTCCAGTTCCAGTTTGACCATATGCGAAGATAGTACAGTTATAACCCTCAAGAACTTCATATACAATAGGAGACACGGCCAATTCATACAATTCCCTTTGTTGAGATGCAGGGCCAAAAACCTATCCCATATAATAAAAAAATTAAAAGAAAGGAAAATAATGAATATTATAGAATTTCCATTATCAGCTTCCCACCCATGAGAATTGAGCTTTTGTTTAAGAACACAACCAAAGATTAGCTCGAGTTTAATAACTGAAATACAAAGCTGATCTGTCGTCTTAAGTTATTCAACAGAATGAATAGAACCTTATCAAATGCAAATGTTCTATCAATCTGCTTGTTGGCTATAGTCTGAATTGCAGAGACTTCTCTTCTACTTTCATGGCAGGATATCACCACCGGAGTATGCAATCGCGTTTCATCATCACTCAATGGCCTAAAAAAGGAAACAAATCCCGAAATCAAAATTCAAGAAGAAACAGAAGAAATTTATGACAATAAATCAATAGATTCCCTCCATTTAATTACCTGCAGCGCACAATAACCTGCACATTAACACCTTTTTCTTTATCATGTTTATTACTCGAATTCGAATCCCCAGATCGTAGATCTCTAGTCGCCTTATCATTCGAACGAGGAGTTTGAGACGGCGATATCGGCACTAATCCACCTTTTCTCTGCTGCGATTGCGCTGATTCCATCGCAAAACAACCGTCGTTTGGATCTCAAACCTTTCAGAAACCAGTAAAACCAAGGTCAGCAAAAAATCGTACCAACTTTACCAAACATAACATAATAATGAAGAATAAACTCATTCTCCATACCAATGCCGCTTATTACAAGTCTAGAAACCAAAATTTAAGCAGAATCAGAACCTCCACTAACTAATGAAGCTCCATTTCCATCAGTTAAACTAAACAACCCCAACCCCAAACTCAACCTCACATACATTTACATTTACATTTACATTTACAAAACAATGTAAATAAGTACGATGTAAAAAGGAAGTCCACAGTAGAAATGATTACTCAAACAGAGTCAGACATACAAAATGGAGTTGAATCTGAGTTGGATCGAAAATGACGGAAATCCTGTGATTGAATCAAAAAGTGGCGAAGAAGTAGTATAAAAGAAAGATGAAACAGAAGAGAGAAAAAAAAACAACACAGTGAATCAATCGCCGGCCAAAGGAAGAGTTGGTCCGAATCCGAACGGCCAAAAGAACAAGACACTGTATGAATGGCGATAATTTTAGTGAGAGAAAGCGAAGAACAGTGACTAAGGATGAAGAAACTTGATTGGATTTGAAGGATTTGTTCAAAGGTCGGAGAGAGAGAGAGAGAAATGAGGGAGGTGTGAGGAAGAAGAAGAAGAAGAAGATGGAGTATGGATATGAAAATTAAAAAATATTAAGATATTTAAAAAAAAAAAAAATTGGAAAATTAGAAAATTGGAAAATGAAATTTCTTTTTTCTTTTTTTTTTTTTAAAGACGTTACGCGAGGAGTTTGAAAATCGGGGGACGGCAATAGACGGAGGAGGTTAACGACGTTAAAAAAGAAAAGTGAAGGAAAAAAGGTTCCGTTATGTTATTGGCTTTCATTCTTTGGTTTCGACCGTTATAAATGGAGAAATTCATAAAAAAGGCTAAGCTTATTTTATTTATTTGTTTGTTTAAATTGAATTTAATCCATTTTTTTAGTTATTTCTGTTGTCATTTAGAAATAAAAAAAAAAAAAGATTATTTAAAGCGAGATCCCCGCCGGTAATAATACCCCCTTCGACTCTAATGATATTACAAAATGCCCCCTCCCCCCATTTTCAATTTATTCAAATATTATTAGGTTCGGTTCTATAATAAATTTAAAATTCTGTGTTTTTAATTTTTGAATTTTTAAGTGGTTTTTCCATTAGTTTTCAAATTTTGAAATGTAACATTTAATTTTTTCTAAGAAATAACAAAACAAACCATAACTTAACTTAATTACAAAGAAAATTGAGCTCCTTAAAACCCATGTTTGGCCAAGCAATGGGATATCGTATTTCGTATATGTCTGCAATTTTACTTTGAGCGTTTTTTCTTTTTTTTTGCTAAATGTTCTTGTTAATCTTTGGTGTTATTGTCTCTTAAAATTATATAACTTAAAGCTAACAAGAATTCAATTTAATTGGCATTGGTGTATGTTGAGGACCAAGAGATTTGTTCAAATTCTTTCACCTTTATTTGTACTACAAAAAGTAAAATTTTAAAATTAATAATGAAACTTAATTAATTATATTTTTTTTAAGGTTTTAAATTAATTAAAAGATATTAACATTAAAGAATAAAAGGAAACATTTAGCAAAAAAAAAAATCAAGTTTTTAAAAGGTGAATCTTATAATTTTAGAACCAAATTAAAAAAAAAAAGATAGGAATCTACATCTTTTCATCACTACTAAATTAATTTTAAAATTATAACATTTTGAAAATTTTGAATTAAATTGAAATCAAATTCGAAATTTAGTACGAAAAGAGATAACAATTTAAAATTTAATATACTAAAATATCAAAATTGAAATTAGCTCAAAACTTAAGAACCATGTATGTAAATTTCTTTTTCAAATTTCTTTCTCAAAATTGTAATTCTCCATGTAAAAGATCTTTTTGATAAATTCAATAATTTAAAAAATTAATGGATATAATAGATATAAATTTGAAGTTTGTAATTAAGTTTGATTCTCGTACTCACAATCATTCGTACTAAAAATAATAAAAAAGCGTGCAAATTGGGATCACAAAATCATTTCATATAACACTTCTAATAGAATGGTTTCAAACATACAACTATATCATGGCACAACTACCCACCATCCCATATATATGATCTTCCAAATCGTTCAATAGTTTTATGTTTTAATTTTGAAAAAAGTTAGTGAAGTATAATGTTTGAGCCTCTATTATATATGGTGCTTCAAATGAGATGGAATGGCGAAACTTTGACTATATAAACTCTCTAACTCTAGAGACGACACCTCAGATCTATAATATAAATTATTCTCTCTAATAATAAATTATTCACTCTCACTATCGGTAGACATAACCAACGCATAGTGAATTACATTTATTTCTATATTGTTATTCTATTATTTATGTTTTTCTTTATTTGTCGATTTATAACATACAGAACGAGCAACAACTAGTTAGTTACCCAACAAATGGATGTAGGAGGGAGGGATTTAGAATTTGTAATATTCCTCACTCAACCAATGGGTATATAGTAGTCTATGGTTTGATCAATTGAGGTACTTTCACAATGAGCATATATACTTTTCAATAATGAATGATATATGGTCTCATATCCAAGTGTTTTGAGTCTCTTTTTTTTTTTAGTAAAATTTCATAAAACTAACAAGCTAATTAATTAATACACATAAAATTTTCATAGAAAATAGAGAACACCCAATCAGAAAAATTGGATAAGGCTCTATGCATTTCTTGAATTAGAGAGGAAGACGGGAGATCAAAACAATATAGAATAAGTGAGAGTGAGCAACAAAATCGCATAAACAATTTCACTTTTTTTAAAAAAAGAGTTCACACGATGAGGAAGAATCTATAGTAGCATCAATCACATTCCTAACTTCATAAAGATAAAAGAAAAAAAACGACTTATTGAGTATACGATTAGCATCCACCAAATCCGATTCAATAACAATGGGTTGACTCAATCAACCAAGCAACCAAATAAGAGAAAGAAACTCTAAATTGATTACTCACATATCAAAGCTTTTATACAAATGTGTATAGGTACGATCAACACGCTTAAAACCCATGCAGACAAGAAATCTACGAGAGTCTCATATCACTCACTATCCCAATATGTTACATAAAGTAGAGGACATCTGCATTGTAAACATATAAAATATTGGCTATTATATTAATTTTTATCTTGTTTTCAACCTTTATTATTTTAAAGATACAAATTTGATTTTAAATTTAGAAGCATAAGAGGGGAATATATATTTTTCTTCTTCTTTGCTTTGAATTAAAAAGAAATACCCAGCAGCTCTATTAGGCCATTGCATAATTTTTGACATTTGGGTACAAGATTTATGTAATTTCCTTAAAGTAATCATGATGGTGACAAATTGATAACTATTTTTTAAAATAAGAGAGAGAGAGAGATTTTCAAATTCCCTTAGTTTGAAAATTTCAAATTAATTACTAATTTCAAGATTATGGGTCACCAATTTTTCTTAATATATATAAAATTAATTTTGAATTATGTAGGAAAAGACAACTTTTTTTTTTCCAAGAGAGACAAAACATTTCTATTTCCTACCACTACTATAAGCGCCATTGTTTGTTATTATAATAAATAATAATTTCAAACATAATTTCAAATCTTAAACAATAATAATAAGTTTAATTTAATAATAACTAGAGATATTTTTTTAATACACCAAAATGAATCAAAATATTTACAAAAAATTTCAAGTTCTATTACTAATAGACACTAATATACATTTCTTTTGTTAGTGTCTATTTGCACAAGGTTTTTGAAGAAACGTGTTTCGTGGAGTTGAACTTGTGTTGATGTTGATGTTGATTATGATATGATGCGCTTCATTCTCTAGTATTTGATCATCTAATTGAATGTCTATGCTTGATTTTAGAAAGTGAAGCACGTTATGTTCTTAAAGTTAGAGTTTTTGGAAGAAAACTTGTATCTTCAAATAATTGGAGGATGACCAGCTTCAAGAGCTAGAGAGTCTTTTGGTTCTCGAAACTCCTTCCAAATGAAAATAACTTATCTATTTATAGAGTCCTTGGGTGGAATTTATGGTCTTGAGCATTGTTGGTCAATGGATCAGACCTATGAGCTTAACTACATAGACTTGAGTCATATTTAGCATTTGGACTAAATTAAGTTTATTTTTGGGCTCGATTGAACTTTAGTCCAAATACATAATATTTAATTTGATCAAAATAATTAACTTGATCTAACGGTCATGATGAAAATACGTGGCATCATCAGAATTGACCAATTTATATCTTCAATTTCAAATTGAGACACATGTCAACTTTTAATTAGTCTCAAATTCAATTGTTTGTATTTTTCATCGTTAATTTGATAAATGACGTGACAATTTGTGATTAGTCCAAAATTTCTCATTCAATTAACATTCTTAAAAACTGATAGAAAATAATTAAATATGAAATTTTGTTATATTTTGTAAATAATTTTTTAATTTTCATACTTAATTCAAAATTTAAAAAATAAAATTAATGTAGGTATATATATATGCTACACAAATGTAGGTATAAAGTCTAAGGTCCGTAATCCAGTTTAGTACTTTATAATAGCCTTGACATTCTTACTTGTTTTGAACTATTTTGTATGGGTCCTTTTGATCACTTAACATAAAACTGTTCTAAGCTAAACAAAGTTAAGTGAAAAGTATGCCTTATTGGTAAGTTGTACCTTGTTGGTGGTAAAGAGTAGCTATTCATTATTTATTTATTTTTGGCAATATAGGATGGAGGATTGAACCTTGACGTTATCATACCATACTTAATATCAGTTGAACTATGCTCATTTTGACATTTCACGTAATTTTTTTAGATCTCTTTCATATAAATGTGAACTCGATTTATTCATGTACTTCGAAACTCGACGTTTATATATAATAATAATAATAATAATAATAATAATAATATAAAATAGTATTATTGTAATACTCAAATTGTTTAGTGTTTATGTATTTATTATTGTCAACTCGAAAGAATTCTTTGTTCAATGGTTTAATTAATTAGGATGGATATGCATGTACGTTTGACATTATATATATTTTGCTGTTTGTATTATATGCAACTAGTTGCTTACATTTATTTTTAATATATAGTACAAATGGAAGGATTTGAACCTCCTCCATTTCAATTCATTCAAATACTATATTTTAATTTGTGATCATCCAATCATCTTTAAATTTTATAATTAAAAAACCTTTTAATTTGTTTTAATTTAAGTGAAATCCAGGTGGTTTGTATACATTTTTTTTTTTTTCAAAATCTCCCTTTTGGTTATTGTATTTTGGTTCATAATGTTTATCTTGGTTCTTGATTCTAAAAAGTTATTATTTTTTGGTAACTTCGTTTTTATTTTTATTTCATTTTAAAGGGATATCAAAATGATCTCTTTTTAGAAATATTATACACGGATATCAAAATGAGTTCAACTTAAAAGTACATAGGCTAAAATGAACGTTGTTTTGGAAGTATATAGATCAAAATTAATATACTTTAATAATGGTATTCATAAATACAAATATAAAATGGTATTCATATAATTTAACTAGCTCTCAAATGAATTAATACATCTTTGTTTGAAAGCTTCCAAGTTCAAAGAAAGGGAAGTGCTTTCTTAGTCAAGTTTATATTGGTTTTTTTTTTTTTTTTTTTTTGCCTAGAGTTAGAATACAAAAAATTAATATAATTTTTCATACATACTTAGAACGATAAGCAAGAATTTCAAATTGAACATCTAAATTAATCATCTAGAGAGGACGCAAAGTAGCAGCGCCCATGAATATACACATATTACCCTAACACCAAATATGATAGATATATATAATAGTACATCAAGCAATAACGCTTCAAAACCTACGTCTTCATCGCTTTTCTAAGCTAAACAAACAAATCCCAAGTAAGCTTCGTATTCCAATGTGAATTCCTATGAGAAAGCCTTTCCCACAAAAGTAAGATTTGCCAAATAGTGTTTTACAAAAAGAACGTTTGAAAAATAAAGGAAGGAATGATTAGTTATATTATCTCCAAACCGAAAGAGAAGAGGAGCACTAGAGCCAACTAGAACCATGAGATTACAAATTGCCCTAGGATGTAAAAAGTATCATAGGCAGTGGTCATAAAAAAACACACCTAGGACGTCAAGGAAGTCAAGTAAGACTTTATATCTTTCCAATCAAATGAACCTATGTAGAAGAGGTCAACAAATTGATGAATAGAATTAATAGACCAATGCCAAGTATATTTGAACATAGGAAATCACCTATCTTAGGCATGAAAATAATTATATTTCCATTGCCAAAATAATAAACATATTTAATTGTTGTAGAATAGTGTCCCCTAGTAAAACCAAAGGTTATACCAAACTAAACAAAGACACTCAAACAATAGAAAACAGAACAAATGGTTTTCAAATCTTAAGACTAAATTAAAATCTAAAATCTAAAAACTAAAAATGTAACATATTAAGTAATATACTAAAACATATTTAAGAAAAAAAAAATATAAAAAGTGATAATAATAATTTTTTAAAAAAAAAAGAAGGTGAAAGTGTGGTTTATGGATGTGTGTGTGTGTGTGTGTGGTGGCAAACTAACCCCTCGTGACAGAGAGTGAGTGATAGTGAGTTAGCTTAGCCACATGCCTCACGCCCTTCCCTTCACCCTCCTCTATTCTATTCTAAATTTTCTTTTCTTTTCTAAATCTACAATTCTATCAATTATAATCTTGAGACTTCTTTCAAGAAGTTGACAATTTTACAACGTTATAAATATAAAATAGTAAAATAAAACAAGAATATAATCAAAATTACTAGAAATCAAACATGAGTATGAAAAACAGAATTATTCTTTTTTAACTTTTTTCCAAAAAGTATGCAACACTCTTTTGTACAAAAACAATTGTTTGCTTATACTAGTATTGTTTAAGTATTATTATTTGTGTATAAAATTTGTTTACTTATTCTGGAAAAGGGATTAAAGTGCCAATTTAAGAAAATTGAATAGAATATGTAATATATGTTGTTTGAGATTTGAATATTGTATTATAGTTTATATTTGAATTTATTCTCTCTTAAATGTTTAAAAAACGACCTATATTTAAATTGGTTTCTAAAATGGAGCCCAAATAGAATTCGTCATTAATAATTGATGTAGAAGTAAATTATATTATATTATATGATATAACTAAAATGGTTTCTAAAATGTTTAAATTTGAAGTTTTTTTTTAACATTTCTACTTTCTTAAAACCCAATAGTTTTCCTCTTAGAAAAAAGACATACAAGCACTAAGTTCAATTAGTAATCAAATTGCTTTAGGTATGTAAACTCTTAATACTCAAACACTAAACTCCTTGCATCCATATTTAAGGGTTAAGTTAAGTTAGACATATTGTTTTAAGATTGAGAAAAAAAGTTTCTTAGTTTAATATTCAAACACTCTAAATTAGGATAGATTCATTTTTCTTAAAAATGTTGTTGCTATATGAAATTTGACATATGCACTATGCATTATAATTAGGGGTGATCAACAGTCAGTTGGGATCGGTTTTCCGGTCAAACCAATTCCAACTGACCAAAAGTCAATGTGAAAACTATTGATCCAACTCCGGCCACCTTAGTAACAAAATCGACTGAACCGACTTTTGGTCGATTTTCTTTTTTTTTTTCTTTTTTTTGCTTTCTACTCTCTTTCTTTTCACTTGCACTTTTTGATAGTTAATTAATAAAAACATAAAAATTAGACGGTAAATATACTACCAAAATAAAATCATTCTCATTAAATTTTGATAGTAAATAAATAATAGGTGGTAGATTCATATTTTTTAAACATATCAAATGAATTTAACCAGACTAATAAATTTAAAGTGAATAAATAAAAATTAATAAAATTAATTACAAATTCACTTCACCTTAATAATTAAAAATTACTTTTATATATATTTGAATAAACATTTAAAAAAGAAAAAAAAAAAGAATTTGGTCGGTCGGTTGGGTCTCGCCCTATCGACCACAAGTATGTTTTTCTTACATTAAAACCGAAACCGACCAACACTGTCATTTCCTCCGATCGACCAACTTCAGTTCGGTCGGTTATGGTTCTTTGACCTACCATGCTTACCCCTCACTATAATATTTAGGAAGAAGCAGTCTCTTTTGGACTAAACATGAAAAAAAAAATTAAAACACTAAAATCAAGTATTCAATGTAATCTCTCTCAAAACTGCCTAATGACACGACTTTAGATGAGCAAGAAACTTTCAATATGTATTCGATCTCTTAAATTCTAAAATAACTAATACGATAATGAGATTTGAACCGTTAATTTAATAATATTACATCTCAAATAAGATTTCTAGAAAAATAATTTTAAATAACAAAACTTTTGAAAATATTTAAAAATATAGCAAAATATCACAATCTATATGTGATAGACTACAATAGATCAAGATATATAGACTACTATCTGTGTCTATTATGATAGAGATAAGCACAGATAGTAGCTAGTTTATCGTTGTCCATCGTTGATATACTTTGATATTTTACTATATTTTATAATTATTTTGGTCCCATTTTACTATATTTGAAAATAACTCTAAGTTTTTAATTACTTTTTGAACTTCAAAAGCTAAATTTGATACTAATCAATATAACCCTCCATACGTACATTTTAGTTACAACAACAAATTTAAACCTCCAATCTTATAAGATGTAATGTATGTCAACTTAGATCGAATATCATGTTTTGGCTTAAGTTTTGTTAATCTATCCAAAAAGTACAAATTTTTTTCTAAGTTTTTATGAACACAAAAAAAATGTATATTATTGTCAATGGGGTTTGTTAGGGACACATTGTTGCTTGACCAACAAATTTTGATAGCTACTTTTACTTTTTGTTGGACATGTGAGGACAAAATAAAACAATGCTCAAAGAATTTTAAAGGATTTTTTAAAAAAGAAAAACAATCTCTTTAGTTATTAGACAAAGACTTCACACCAAAACTCTATATATAATAATTGTTTTGATCATGTTACTCTATATTTTTAAGTGAAATATTATTTTTCAAATTTTAAAAACTAAAAGGATATATTTGGTATGTGAAATAATGTATTTAATCAAACATATTTATTAAAGACTAATTTTATAAATATAACAAACCGACGAAATATTTACGGTTTGTATAACAAAATGTAAAAGCCTATGAAGCTTAGTTGGCCATTCTTTTAAAAATGTTTCAGGTTTATTCTTCTTTTTCATCGTCTTTCTTCTTCCTCTTTTACGATTTTTTTTCTTTCCATAATCTTTTTCTCTTTTTTGCAATTTTTTTTCAAACTGTTAAACCTATTTGGTTTAAGATTGTGTACCAAATATAAAAAATCTCTTTTCTGCAATTTTTTTTTCAAACAGTTATTTGATTGTTTCGTGAAAAAAAAAATCGTTCGGATATTAGATAACCAAATCTAAACCATTAGTATAAAAATAGTCAAATCTAAACAATGGTAGTAGGAAAAAATCTTAAAATGATTGTCAAATTTAAACCATCACGTACCAAATATAAACGTGTACCAAATATAAAGGATTGTGTACAAAAAAAAATCTTGAAAAAAATCGTTTAAATTTGAATGCCTATCCAAATTTAAATGATCGACTATAAAAAAAAAAAAACTACGATCATTTACCAAATATTATTATGGGCGTTGGGTGTCAATTAATGACAGATGTTTTTGGTATTTCACATTGTGGGTCGGTAGGACTTTTTCTTTTTTTGAAATTGATTTATACAATATAAATATTTTACGGTTTTGTTATATTTTTTAAAAGACCCTTTAATAAATGTGTTATTTTCTAGAATTGTGCTTATTTGGATTCTTTGATCAAAATAATAATAAAAAATTAATAAAAGGTGCAATCTCACTAAAAAAAAGAAGAAAGAAAGAGATATATAAATATTCCATTTCATGTTAGAAAAAACTCATACTGGTTTTTCTTTTAACATAAAATGTATAACATAATACATTATAAATTATATAATATTGAAAAATGTCTTAACATTATACAAGTTTCATGGATTATTAATTAATAATATTTGAAGTTGAACGTTTAATTATCAACTTCAATTATTTTTTTAGACAAAGTGATTGAGAAATGCATTGTTTTTGTTATTATTATTATTATTATTATTAGTACTAAGCATGAATATTTGAATCTATCCCAAATCCCAATCTCAACAAAATGGAGTATATACCAATTAATTTACAGTTATGTATTATACTTTGGTTTGTGAGAAATAATTTATCAGCTCAACGTTATATTGCAAATCAAAGTATTAATTACATTAAGTACGTTTGCATTTTAATATTTTACATCTTATTTTATTTTAGTCCCTTATACTCTTAAATATTCTAATTTTGGTTTATGTAATTTCATAAATCTTTAATATCTATATATACACATACTGGGAATAACATTGCTTGAGACATACTTAATTCACATGCAGCTTTTGCTTTACTTCACCTCTTGGCTCTTTCATCCATATTATACTCCAAACTGATAATTTAGAATATCATTCTAAAAGCAAATTTTGGCCTTTGGATTCTTTTTTTTTTTTTTTTTTTTTAATTATTACTTCACTGCTTGTTTGTGTCATTTTAAAATTGTTAGGATCAAATTTTGTCAGTTTTTAAAATAACATATTTTTAACTGTTCAAAATTAATCGATTGTGATGATATGAAAATTATAGGAAAGTTGCACATAATAATAACTTAAACCTAGATTTGCCTTTCTTCCATTTTTCTTTCTTTAATTCTATTTAACTTAAATCAATTTTTTTCTTTAGATATTTAATCAACAACAATTTGTTAGTAATCTATATCTATATCAATAAAATAACCACTAATATCAAATACTAGTTAGACGACTATCAATCATTATCAAGTTGTACTCAATAACATTAAGAATCAGTATCATATAGTAATTAATTAGATAACAAGTAGTATTATTGGTTAATTATTATATAGTAATCATACAAGTAACATTGGCATAATACTCAAATTCTTAATAATTATATATATAAAAAAAAAGTAATTAGGTCATTAGAGGTAGCAATCGGTTTCATTTGCAATCAAATAACAATCAGTATTAAATTAAATAACAATAAGATGAAAAATCGATATCATTAGCAATTAGATAAAGATAGCAATCAAACGATAATCAGACAGGTAATATAAAAATTACCATGACAAAAAAAGTAATCAAATGACTATCTACAAAGGCTAACTAAATAAAAGATTAATCAGATCAAAATCTAAAGATAATTAAAGGACTATCTTAGAAGGCTAACTAAAATTAAAAAATATAAACAATAGAAAGTAATTAGATGGTGGTAATCAGACGACAATCAAATGACTATATTTTTTAAAAAAATAAGGAGTATTTTTGACATTTTACTTTTAACTTCAACAAATTTGGCTGGAATTATTGAATTTGTCATTTTTTACCATTCAAAAATTCAAATAGCGTTAACTTAATTTAATTAAATTAAAATGATGCAATTGGGCCAAAATAGTATTTAATTAAAAATGTAAAACTAAATATTATTAAATTAATTTTAAGAGATTAAAGACTGTATTTTGAGGTGATTTTTTGAACTTAACAAAAAGAAAAAAAAATGATTAACTTGGTAGTTGAAAAACGGTTTCTTCTTCTTCTCAAGTTCCCCAAAAAAAGAGTCTTTGAATTGAGAATATTTCACACACATGGGGTTGCAGCTTTAACTTCATATCAAAGCTTTACTTTAATTAACCCACCACCTTCTTTCCTTCCCTACTTTTAACTACTTTTTCAACTATTTTACTTCCAATCATTTTTCCTTTCAATTCATTGGAAGGATAAACTTATTATTTTATCTATTGTCGACCCTCATAAATTTATTAGAGTTGAAACTTTTTTTTTGGTCTTTGACAAAGTTTCAAGTTCGCTTTATTTTTGCATTAAGAACTTCGTTTTGAGATTGGACATATAAGTATATAATATGGTATCAAAGGTGGTGAAGCCCAAGTACGTATTCAATTTTAAAAAAGGCTATGATTTGAGATACAAAGTTGATGACCTAAAAGAGTCATTATTTTTTAGGATTTTTTAGAAGTATGTAGAGAGATTTCTTGAGGAAAACTCACCATCTATGAAAGTAGACAAGGAAGTTCAAAATTAGAGCTCAATAGTATACTTGATAATCTTGTATACATGGTATCACCCTTTCTCAAACTCAAGGTAGAAACCAATTTGAATTTGTGAAGCAATTGAGTGAAGTGGCCAGATGATAAAGATTTTGTAAAGATGCCAGTTAATTACTCTATAGTGGAGATGAAATTTAAGAGGCCATTGCTCTTGTGATGATGACAAACAAAATGAGTCATTTTCAATGTGCTTGATACGTTTATGGAAAACATCATTTGTGGACAATTTGAATGACATTATAATTATCACAATGAATTGTAGTAGCAGACTGCTGTAGAACACTCACGTGTCAACAAGAAGCTATCATAGTCATGGTAACTAAGAGGTAGCATCAACAAGTACATGTTTTTCATGTTTTGTACTGGAGCGAGAAACAACAGTTTGTTTCTTGCTTCTCCAATGATTGAGAGAATCACCTAAGTAGAAGCAATAACCTATGATGTAGTGTTGATTGATGAGATCACAACACAATAAACTTCAGATTAGTTGAAGTCCATGACAAAAAAGTGCCCCTTGCATAATATAGAATTCAAAAAGACGTCAATAAAATTTATAGAGTGAGGAGCAAAGATGAATTGATTGAAAAAATAAATAATATATGTAATATTTAGGGAAGTCGCAGTGAGACATAAAAGTGTTGACCAATTGTCAATACACAAAGTAACATTTTCAATAAGAACTACATTTGAAAGAGTCAAACAAACATTGAAATCGTGGATGTTGTGGTAGAACTAGTAATATTCAATTGATTCTAAACATTCATCTAAAATATCCTTGACCATTTTAAAAAAAATCATTGATAAACCAATTATCCACTACGAATGGTGGGACCTAAAAGTTAGTTAAGTCTATTGGTGTCATACCTTAGAGATTAAATACCCTAGAGATGTCCATTTAACTTGCAGGATCGGGACTCCTCGGAGACTCGCTTCGAACGAGGCGAGAAAGTTTTGAACACACAAGGAATGGGGATTAATTTTTCCTGGTTGATGTTTCGAGGTCGGGAACGAATAATACATTTCCCATTCTCACCCCAATCCCCCGTCACACCACGAGAGTAAAAGAATAAGTATACATACATACATATTTATGTTTACCTAATGTTTATATATATAAACATATACATTGTGTATATATATAAAACACTTACATATATATATATATATATATAACATATATGTTTATACTTATTTATCAAAAACAAAAACAAAAAAGTAGAGAATATTTTCATGTAGGAATCCAACCATCACAGGAAATCCCTACCTCGTCGTTCGTAGGAAAATACACGGGATGGAGAATGGGATAGAGGGGCGGGGACAGGGAGTGGCATCCCTGCCTCGCTCGTGGACATCTCTAATCAAAACCAAAACATGTGATTCATTATTTTCGTGGACATCTCTAATCAAAACCAAAACATGTGATTCATTATTTTTGTTGTAGGATCGAAAGTTTGATCCTGCATGTTTTTTGTGTAATGTGCTATTTATCTTTTTAACCCTCAAATTTGCCATTAATTACAATTTTACCATTTATCTTTTTAACTCTTTTTTTTTTTTTTTTTTTTTTTTAATTTAAATTCTAAAATAAAAAACACAAAGAAAAAGAAAAAAAAAAGCAAAATCAAAATCAAACACAATAATCCCACATCTCAATTCTCAATCGTCCCCTCCGAGGCCCCCGCAAGTCTTCATTAGCCTTCACGCGCCGCCCCGACTCCTCCTGCTCGGTCCCTGCCTCCATCGCTTCTCCTTCTTCTATCCATGCCACGTCGCAGCTCTGTTATTCATCTCTGATTGTCGTCGGCTGCTACACCCTTTTGTTTCAGGTAATAAATTTTGTATATTACAGATTATTAGATGGTTTTTTTCGCTCCATCAATTATTACTTTGTTACGTGTTGAGTTAATTGGCTACTTTTACTTCAGTTCTTAGAAACAAGATTGTTGAAATAAGAAATAGGTTAATTTAGATATGTACAGGGAAAGCTATAAATTTCGCAATTCTGAATTCACGTTTTTGGAGAAAACTATTCATAAGCTTGATTTTGGGTCCGAACTGAAACTCACTGGTAATTTCAAACTAAGTTGACTCATTAATTAAAATTGAGGAGAGGATGTAAATATGAATTTGAGAAGGAAGAAGTATCTGATTTTCTGCATGATTTTCTGGTAATTTCAAAATAAGTTGCAATTATAATATTTTGGAAATACAATTAGTAACTTTTCACTCTGCTTCAACTGGTGTGAGTCAGCCAATTGTTTCCTTGTACTAAGTTAGTCCACCATTTTGGAGTATATTTTCTTATAGCCTGAAATGCATAGTTGATTTGATTCTTGGTTCATTTGCTCGACCAAATCGTGTATGTGAATTCTCAAATGCTTCAAGATACAGTTTGTTATAATGTTACACGACTTCATTCTTTTGGCTCCATCGAGCCAAAATTTGGTCTTATTAAAGCTTGTTCTGCAGTAGTTCGTTCCTCAAACTTAGGATTAACCATATGTTCAACAATTGAGTTGTCTTTTCTAATGACATTGATAAGCTTGGGTGCACAAGATTTAGTCCCCTTCTAGGGACCAAAGAATGCTTATCACTATTGATTGGGGGAAGAAATGATGTTATAGGAGTTTGAATATATGACTTGCTGCTCTGAATCGTGATAAATAACCAATGAAACTAAAAGCTAGAAAATTTAGTTTTTGTTCATATTTTGAAATATAAAAAGTTCAAACATTTGCTCATATTTTTAATACTACAGTTGTTCACATTTTGAATGACTAATTGTAATAATTTGTGTGTTATAGGTAGGTTTCTCTTTTATCTTTTCGCCTCTATTGAGTATTGAGTTTGGTTTCCCCAAATTTTTATAATCTTAATTGAGGAATCATCTCATGAGCTGTTAGGATTGTAATCTCGAATTCAGAGAAGTATATTTCTTATTATGTTTAGTCAAAGGAATGTTACATATTTATATAGAGAATAAACTAAACCCTAAAGACTATGTACAATTACAATAAAGGACATATGACATAAATATAAATATATATATATATCATAACACTCCCCCTCAAGCTGGAGTAAATAGGTCGATCATGCCCAGCTTGTTGCACAGATAGCTTATCCTTGCTCCATTTAAAGCTTTAGTTAGAATATCTCCCAATTGTTCTTCGGTCTTCACATATCCTGTGGACACCAACCCATCTTGGATTTTCTCACGAATGAAGTGACAATCCACCTCAATATGTTTAGTTCGTTCATGAAATACTGGATTAGATGCAATATGAAGTGCAGCTTGATTATCACACCATAATTTAGCTGGCACGGTAATACTGAAGCCTATCTCAGATAATAGTTGGTGAATCCATACTATTTCACACACAGATTGTGCCATAGCTCTATATTCTGACTCAGCACTCGAACGAGAAACAACATTTTGTTTCTTACTCTTCCATGATACTAAGTTGCCACCTACAAAGACACAATATCCAGAAGTTGATCTCCTATCCTCACGAGACCCCGCCCAATCAGCATCAGAAAAACATTCAACTCTCGTATGTCCATGATCTTTGTATAAGATCTCACGTCCAGGAGCAGTTTTTAGATAACACAAAATCTGCTCTACTGCAGCCCAATGATCCACTGTAGGGGAAGACATGAATTGACTTACAACACTTACAGAATAAGCAATGTCTGGTCGAGTCACTGTTAAGTAGTTCAACTTCCCAACTAATCTCCTATATCTCTCAGGATCTTTACATAATTCTCCTTCTTTAACAAGTTGCTGATTTGGCGTCATCGGAGTGCCACTTGGTTTGGCTCCTAATTTTCCTGTCTCAGACAACAAATCAAGTACATATTTTCGTTGAGACAAATAAATACCTTTCTTGCTTCTCATCACTTCAATACCCAAAAAATATTTCAATTGGCCCAAATCTTTCGTATAAAACTGACCCTGAAGAAAAGTTTTGAGAGACGAAATACCCAATGCATCATTTCCAGTAATAACAATATCATCAACATATACAACTAGTAGAACTATACCCTTATCAGATCGGCGATAGAAAACCGAATGATCAGATGTACTCTTCTTCATACCAAAGCATACAAGAGCTTGACTAAACTTACCAAACCACGCACGAGGACTCTGTTTTAAACCATACAGAGATTTTCGAAGGCGACATACTTTATCACTCTCCCCCTGAGCAACAAACCCAGGAGGTTGTTCCATATAAACTTCCTCTTGAAGATCACCGTGAAGAAAAGCATTCTTAATGTCAAGTTGATGCAAAGGCCATTTATGGGTAGCAGCCATGGAAAGAAATAGGCGAATGGAAGTTAATTTGGCAACTGGAGAGAATGTATCTGAATAATCAGTTCCATAGATTTGAGCATAACCTTTGGCAACAAGGCGAGCTTTCAATCGAGCCACTGTTCCATCAAGATTCATCTTGACAGCAAACACCCATTTACAACCAAATATCTTAGGAGCAATAGGAAACAAATTCTTGGTAGGAAAAAGAACACGGTAGGGAATCTCACCATTAAGAACAGAGGAAGGCATTCTATTAATCAAAAAACAAGCTGTAGAGACAGCATCCGCCCAAAAGGTTTTTGGAACATGCATTTGAAACGATAAAGCATGGGCAGTTTCAAGTAAATGCCTATTTTTTCGTTCTGCAACACCATTTTGAGATGGAGTGTCAGCACAGGAAGACTGATGAATAATGCCATGTTCACACAAGTAAGAGCCAAGAGAATGAGAAAAGTATTCACCCGCATTATCAGTACGGAAAGTTTTGATAGAGACATTAAACTGGTTTTTTATCTCAGTATGAAAGGCACAGAAGTGAGATAATAACTTAGAACGATTTTTCATTAAATATAACCAAGTTAGACGAGAATGATCGTTAACAAAAGTAACAAAATAACGAAATCCTGTTTGAGATACAACTGGACACGGACCCCAAATATCATAATGAACTAACTCAAATGGAGCAATTGCTCGTTTATTGACTCGAGGACTCGAACTAAGACGATGAAATTTAGCAAATTGACACGAATCACAATTTAAAGAGGACAAAGACCTAAATTCTGGATAAAGTTTCTTCAACACGAACAAAGATGGATGACCTAAACGACAATGGACTTCAAAAGGAGAGGGAACGACAGGACACGCCACAGCTTGCGATACTTGATGATCAAAGAGATAAAGGCCTCCCGACTCATATCCTCTACCAATAATCTTCTTCGTCACACGATCCTGAAACAAGCAATAACCAGAAAAGAACATGACAACACAATTGAGGTCATGAGTAAGTTGACTAGTAGAAATTAAATTAAAGGATAAGTTAGGCAAATGTAACATAGAAGAGAGAGAAAATGATGGGGTAAGGTGAATAGTGCCAGAGCCAAGAACAGAAGATGTGGAGCCATCGGCCAATGTAACAGATGGAAAAGGGGCAGGGGACAACGATCTAGAAAATAGGTGAGAATTACCTGTCATATGAGCTGTGGCACCAGAGTCTATGACCCATTTGGTAGATGATGTAAGAAGACACTTTGTATTACCTGGGGCAACAGTGGATGCAACCGGAGTAGAGGAAGATGACGCTTGTAATGAATCTCGGTAATTCTGAAACTTAGCAAACTCATCTGCAGAAATAGTAAAAGAAGCCTCTGGTATATCACATGTGGAGGCTATCTGAGCATGTTGAGATCGTTGACTATTCTTATATAACAATTTCCGACAATCACGTTTCATATGGCCTGGCTTACGACAATAGTTACAAACAATCTCTACAGAATCTGGTTTTCGATGATCAATACTATTCCTCTGAGTTGCCCGAGGATTATTGTTCTTGCTAAAGAGAGCACTATTGGGTTGAGGAATAGACACACCCGTCGGAGAGCTTTCAATGCGAAGGACGCGAGTGAAGGCATCATCTAATGATGGAATCTTAGAGTCAGAGAGAATTTGTGTCTTTGCCATTCCAAATTCAGGTAAGAGTCCATTCAAAAAAAATCATGACAGCCATCTTCTCTCGTTGAGCTTGTTGAACTTTAACATCAGGACTAAAAGGTAACAACAAGCCAAGCTCGGCGGTGATCTTCTTAAGCCGCATAAAGTAGCTGGTGACAGACTCAGCTTTCTGTTCCGCACGAAAAAATTGCATACAAACTTCAAACATTCTATGCACTTGCTCTTTACCTGAATATAGAAATTCTAAAAATTAAACCCTAGAGACTATGTACAATTACAATAAAGGACATATGACATAAATATAAATATATATATATATCATAACAAGGATTATGGGAAGTTTCAATCGAAAGAGTGTTTGTTGTTATTGTTGTTTCTTTCCTTTTTAAAAGAAAAAATTATATACACATATATTAATTCTATACAAGTCCTGAAGTCTATATGTTTCTATCTTATGTCCTTATCAGTTATCACATTGAATCTTACGTCCATGTTATATTAATTAAATTATGATAAAGTTTGGTTTGAAGAAAAAGTCTATGAGCGGAGTGGAAGGGGTTGGATCATGTATTTTCCATGATTTTATATTTTGTTTTGGAAGGAGAATGAGCACATTTGGAGTGGGTTAATTCAAAATCTTGTCTTCCATTAATATTTTAACTGACTATGATACACTTGAAGGAGCATTTTCCTCATTAATCATGTTAATGCCATTAGCACATGGATTTTTGAGCAGATAACGATCTAAACTGAAGTGGAGAGCACGAAGGGATGGGCCCTAGATCACTAATTCAGAGGGTAACACCATACTTGGTGGCACGTATCAAGGAGAATCAAAGGCTTCTTAGCTCTTCTGCTTCAGCCTATCAAGAAGCATTGTCTTTGTCTCCATCTCCATCTCCATCTGCCCCTGTTGATACCATCTACATGACTGATAGTTGCATTCGGGTATTCTATACATATATCCTTTTTTGCACATACATTTGGCAGATGAAT
Source organism: Cucumis hystrix (assembly GCA_025688845.1). Lineage (NCBI taxonomy): Eukaryota > Viridiplantae > Streptophyta > Magnoliopsida > Cucurbitales > Cucurbitaceae > Cucumis > Cucumis hystrix. Next base: position 1,694,165 of record CM046894.1, read on the forward strand.
TCTTCATCCATTTCACTGTTGTCTTCTGGTTTAGTTCTTGATTTTCTGGATTATTCTCTTATGGTGCGCCATCCAGGCCTATAGTTTTTGGGTTTCAGGATCCTAATAAATTGTTGTGCGTTTTAGGTTCTTCAAATTCAATTAAATAAATGAATTTTGAGCATTTCTCTTGTTACCTTAGCAGTTCGACCTATATTGGTGTTCATAGAACAGTCACGATTTACATTTTTGCTTAGTTTTGACATGCCTTGCAGAGAATGAAAGAATTGCAAGATCCCAAGGAAGAAAAGATGCTTCGCTTGAGTGTAGAAACTGGGGGGTGTTCTGGATTTCAATATGTTTTCAATTTGGATGGAAAAACCAATCCTGATGATAGGTTTGACAAATATTAACTCAGTAATTACTGCTTACTTGGTTTTTCACGTAAAGTTTGTCTCTGATGTTTGATTTTACGTAAAAAAAAGTCTGTTCTCTTTTTTTCATGTTTGCAGGATATATGAGAAAGAGGGAGTTAAATTGGTAGTTGATAACATCTCATACGATTTTGTAAAAGGAGCAACAATTGATTATGTTGAAGAGCTGATTCGTTCTGCTTTTGTTGTAAGTGAAACTTCTCTCTCATTGTTGCTGCCTGATTGCTTTTGCTTAGATATGTTTATTTCATGCCAATGTGTGGACCATAGCAAATTATAGTTCTATGACATCTATTCAAGTAATGGAGTAATGATAAAGAAAGTTGAAATACTGAAAAACATCCACTAACGCCATCCTTAGAATATCTATCTTTTGACTATTACACCATGCCGTTTATGGAATCTCTCTCCCTTCATAAGTTCTGTTTCGGTATCTTATTTAGAGTATTATTTACGTTGAGAAATATACTGAGATGTAAATCCTCCAGCCCTGAGCTGGGAAACTCTTCACACTGTAGATTCTTAACCTGATATTACACTCGATGACCACTCTCGTCTACCTTCCTCATTTTTACGTATGCACTCGACTTCTAACTGTAAGAGGTGGCGTTCTCCATTTTGCTCTTCCTCGAATATATGTGAACTGTAGGATATAACTTAGGAAAAGTTTTCAACGCCTCGTCAGTATCGATACTTCTCTAATTCTTTGTAACGGTTCCAGTGTCATTTTAGAATGATGTGGGTATAGCAACAATCTAAAATGTTTAGTTCAGAAAATCTATAGTGTGAACAATAAGTAGATGGTGATACTAAAGAATTCTTAAGAATTTCTCCTCGAAGCTACATCTTGGCTAAAAAAACATTTTATTGATAGATGAAATCAAAGGAGAACTCCAAAACACCAAAGAAAAGAGACTAAGAAAGGTATTTACAAAAGAGACTGCCAATTAGTAACTAAGAAAGATAAAAGTATTATGTTTAAAAGGAAAAGAAAGAAAAGAAAAGGCAAAAAAAGAGTGATGTACCCTTGAGCAGTACTATCTACAAGTCGTATTTTATCCAAAAGTTCCCTATGGAATCCTATCTAACCCATCGTAGGATCTGTTTAGATTGACTAGAGAAAAAATGTTTTTTCAAAAAGTCATTTTTATTCTAGGTTGGCGGCAACTGGTGAGAGAGATGGTCGGCATTGGCAACTGGAAGAGGGTTAGGGCAGAGAGGGTTGGTGGTCTCATGGGGAGAATATGAGAAGAGAAGGTGGAGTGCGTGAAGCTTTTCGTTTTAAGAGAAAAAAAAAAAACCTAAAAATTATTGCCATTGGGCCGAACTAATGTGCCGTTACTATGGGTCTTTTTTTCCAGCCATGTTAGGGCAGTGTTCGAAATTTTAAAAAGAAATTGACATGCCAACTGGGGTGTCAGTGTCGGAAACGTGTCTGACACTGATACTGGCCATCTTAGGAGCGTCGGTGCTTCTTAGTTTTTATTTAAACTCTTTTGATAAAAATATTTAAAATAAACTTTAAAAGTGTTTAAAAAGCTATTTTGAGTGGTCGGTAAACTCTTCAATTTTTTCCAAAATAACTTATTTTCAAAATTAAGTGATTGGAAAGTGAAAACGAACACACTTAGGATTAATTGCACTGCAGAAGTTGAATTCTTGTTACGTGCAGGTGAGTACAAATCCAAGTGCTGTTGGTGGGTGTAGTTGTAAAAGTTCTTTCATGGTCAAACAATAATCATCTCAAAGCTTCCTTCAATTGGACCCTTTCCTACAAGGCGTACAAGTAATTATCAAACGCTGACCAAAAGGTATGATGAGTATGTTTATCACTCAGTTACACTTTTGATTATAAACCTATGTTTTATTTAATCCCATTTTATGTATCATTTTCTACTTTCATATTTATGTACCACTTCTGTATCATCTGAGAACTGCATTCTTTGTTGCATTGAAATCCAAATAAGCAAAATATAAACTCATTCATCGTAATCAACTTGAACTTAAAACTTCCCTGTTATTCTGATGTTGAGTTTGCAATAATTACTTACACTTTGAACATAGAAAATTTCCACGACACTGGATTCATCTACTGAGTAAATCACTTGCAATATTGTAATCGCAATCACTAATGGATTTCCTATAGACTTAGAGGTGCTCGAGCCCCTCAACTATATGATATATGTATATATATCTAAATTTGACATAATATCAATACAATTAGCTAGCCCGATGGTAAATATGGCTTTCAGCCCCTCTAGACTCCTTACATTTGTTTTCATATTATTTTTATCGGTACATAAAACTTCCGTTAATGAAATTTCTAAATCTACCACTAGTTGTAATCACGTATAATTCTTCGGGATATGGCTATCAGTATCAGCATCACTGCATAGAGGATAAATTAATGTTGAGAAGATGCCACAATATTCTTGTTCTTAGAATCCTAATTAAACCTATTGTTTCTTAGAAGCTCATTATGGAGGTAACACTATATGTTCAGGTCTTAAAAGGCACACTATTTTGATATAGTTAAAATCATTTAACACATGATTTTAATTCTTTAAAATCAATTTTGATATATGAAAAATACATTTAAAAGTGAAAAATTAAACATCAAAATGATTAGAATTATTTTCTAAACCCTAAACCCTAAACCTAACCAAAGTGATTTTAAAACTTTCAAAACCATTTTTTAGTACTTTTTTTTATTTGATATATGGGGTGGGAGAATAGAACCTCTAACTTTGAAGTTAATAGTACAAAAATTATATCACCTAAACTATGTTCAATTTTAAGATCATTCATTCCTAAACATGCACATATATTAGTTTGTCAATGTTGTCATTGTTAAGGATCTAAATTTTCACGTTTATCTCTAATATAAGGTTTGTCAATGGCGCATTAGAATTGTTAAAGCAAATATACATCGGTATGTTATTTGATTTTAACAATTATTTGTTTTGCAAGGACAAAGAAATGTGTAGGGTCCCTTATTTGAAAACATGTCCTAAGGTAAGAGTTTGTGGACAATAAAGGTGGAAGCCATGATAGCAAAGCACATGCTTACTGCACAAACAAAATGGTATCACATTATGAAGCTTACACCTTTCCATTTCTCATTTGGTTATTAAATGGAAACTTATGGTAAACCAATGACATTATGAGTTTTGAATTTTGGTGATTTTGGTTTTGAAATGATCAGGGCATCTTTCTTCTTTCTCCATTCTTATCTTTTACTATGGATTATAAAATTTTCTTTTCCAAGATAATAAAATTTTCTACTTCTGCAAGCAGTGTTTTAAAAAGCTCTCTTCACCGTAGACGCACTTGGAGGCAGACCTTTTGTGCAGCTCCAAGTCTCTAAACTTTTGGTTTTGGGCTTTATCTTCATTTTTAAAAATAGTTATAATTAAAAAAATTTCCTTTACAAAGGTTTGCACTTTTTGGAGTCTCACTTTTCGTAAGACTCATAAAATAAGGTCAACTCGAGGTACACCTTTTGGGACGAAGTCCCAATGCACTAATGCACTTTGAGCCTTAGGGTTTTTTTTTTTCCTTCATTATTTTCAACAATAGTAATAATTAAAGTTTTTTTTTTAATTAAAAAGAAGAATCAAATTTACTAAGATTAAATGGAAGATTTCATTGTGTTTAGTTTTTTCCTTCCTTTTAAACTATGCCCTCTTCTTTTGTAAACACGTTAAAGAATATATTACTAGTATGCAATCAATATTGTCACATCATATGATTTCTAAGACATTTTTTAACACAACGAGAGTAAAAAGGTTTGAAGCGTGGACCTCTTGATCGTTAATATATATCTATGTCAGTTAAATTATGCTCATCATGATTTTAAGGGTTGAATGTTGAGGTTTTTTTTCTTGAAATTGATATATGTTATTTTATCTTAAATGATGATATTAGTTTGCAGCAAAATAATTGTTTTAAGTTTTATAATTTAGTTTCAATCCATTTGTTTTCTTGAAAAATAGTTGAGATAAATTACTTTTGAATATCGAACTATAATAACTCATGTATATTATTTGAAAGATATTATGATGAGATAATAGGAAGTCCAATATATTATCATAATGAATGAGGTATGAAGCTTGAAAAGGCATATTGCTATAACCAACCATCATTATTTGGCTATCACAAGTAGATTTGCAAACACAATGTCAAGATTTCAATGCCAATTTGATTTTACTAAAATTACATGAGGTGAAATGATCTTTTTTTTCTTTTATATTATTTAGAATATGTTAAATACTTTTAAACTTTTTAATTTCAGATTTGTATTTAGAAACATTTTGACCTACCAATTTTTAACTTCTAAGTTTTTTGTTTTTGTATTTTTGTATATGATCGCTAGAGTTAGACATTAGAGATGATTGATGTAATGGGTGGTTGGAATTAATGACTGAAAGTGATTGTCAAAGTTCACCTCTAGAGGTGATAGCTACGCGAAGTTGAACGTTGGAGACGATTGATAGAGGTGATTGTCAAAACATGTTGCTTGAGTGAGACAGTAGTAGTTGACTGTGGTTGTTGTCAAAGCATGCACGCCACCAACGATAATGATTTTTTATGGAGTTTTCGTCGGCGAAGGTTGATAGGTAGAGTTGTAGAAACATTTTGAGAAGAGAGGAGAAGAAAGAAGGGTAAGATGAGAAGATAAAATTTCTCAATAAATGTGCAAACTTGAACTTTAATTAAGAATAAGAGCAATATTGAGGTTGGTAAGATTGAGTTATTTAAACAAACTTGTAAAGTTGATAAATTGAACACTAAGTTGAGTTTTCAACTCAACTAAACCTACGTCAATGACCTCAAACATCTCTTAGTCATTTTTACGCCCTCAATTTAACTATATTCTTGTATCATATTAACTCGATTATGTTGCTTCCTAAATGCTAGGAAAATTTGAAAACTCAAATTCACAATTATTTGAAAACAATAACCATAAAATCAAAGAACAGTGTCTACACATGGAAGAAAACCAAAAGTGGATATTAAAAGTACCAAATACCATAAATAGATTGATCATAACCTTCAAGAAATTGAGATAATGTGTGGTATTACTCAATCATATGCAACCCAAACCAAATATGACAATCCTCACTATCAAATGAGTTATCAAATCACTCAATCTACATAGCCTATTGGGGAGATCACAACCTAAGTTAATTCTAAGCTTTAATTATTTTTTACCTAAATACTTCTTTGGTTTAATTTCTATATTTTTTACAAACGATTCATTTTGGTTTATCTACTTTGAAAATGTTCAAAAAGTTCATATTTGTATTTGTACTCAATTTAGTTCTTTTTAAAGAACGTTCAAAATGAAGTTTTAAAATGTTCATTTTGGTCCTCAATTATATGCAACCCAGTCGACGACCAAATCGAACTTTTCTAAAAGATATATACAACCAAATTGAACAATTTATGAAAGTACATGTACCAAAGTAGTATTTAAACCTTTGTTTTTTAAGAATGTCAACATATAGGGTGTGTAAATCTCAAAATCACTTTTTCCCTTGCCAAAATCAATTTTCATTCAAATGATGGTGTTTTATATAAATTAAAATTGATTTTAGAAAAATATAAAATCATTTTAAATTGATTTTAGAGGAATTAAGTGATAGATGATTTTTATTAAGTGATTGATCGAAATCGCTCCTAAAATGGTTATATAATCAAGTTTTTGTGTAAAATATTGTTAGTTAGTGATTTGTGATTTTTTTTAAACTCTAAATATCCTACAAAATTTCAACCCCCACGCAAATTACAATTTAACAATAAAATAAATAAAAATAAATCTTTATCATAATTATTTAGTTAAACAAATATTTGTCAAATAAAAAATATAATTACTAATTGGTTTAACTTTAAAACTTTAGGAATCAAAATATAATGATTGAAAATCAATTCAAAATATATGAAAATAAAAAGCATAAATTTGACCTTTTAACTATCATTCTATCTATTTTCTTAAAATCACTATCCATCACTTCTAAACATACTCGTAATCCCTAGTCTCTAGTGATTAATGATCTAATTAAGTTTCTATTATGTAGTTCACCCTACTATATCAATTAACTGTCCACTGTTCAACTAATTTCAATGATGGAAAAGTTAAACCAAATTTTAAAATACAAATTTAACAACTTTACCATTTGAAACACTAATATAATTATACTTAAGCTTTCTTGTTCTCATCTCCAAAATCCACCAAAATTTTGGTCTCATCTTAGACTATATATTACAACAAAAAGTTAGCAAAACCCCATCAAATTTATATTACTATTTCAACCAAAAAAACAAAAAACAAAAGAAAACAAAAGTTCAAAAACTAAATTTATGAAGTATACATATACAAACATAATAGTTCTATCTCAAAGAAAAAAAATATATATATATTTGAGGGCACAGAAGGGAGTTCATAGAAGCAACAAGTTGCTGTAAAGTTCTATATTTTAAAACGAAGCAATCAATCAAACAGTTCAGACATTTTTCAACCCAACAACTTCTTCAATTGGGTGTCACTATTTTATTCAATTTGTTCATACTCTCTTTAATTCTCATACACAAATTTTTTAATATAAAAAGATACTTAGTTATGCTCATCCGGCCTTGTTGGTTTTTGAAAATTGTATTCATTTTCTCACATTATTTTATATATGTTTACGCTTTGTTTGATAATTTCTTTTTAGTTTTTTGATAATTTATTAACTTAATAAACGTTACTTTCTACGAATAAGTTTTTACGTTTTGTTATTCAATGTCTTTACTAATAATGTTTTCAAAAGTTAAAAGCCATGTTTTAATAGAGTGGAAAAAGAGTTTTTGAGAACTTGTTAATTTTAGAATTAGAAGGAAACAAAACATAAAATTTTAAATGAAACATTAATTATGAAATGGAGTATTTGTTTTTGGTTTTTGAAAATTGAATATTTTTTTCTCTAACACATTTAAAAAAAAAAAGGATTTTCTCTTTGTTTAGGAAAACATTAGATTCTTAAGCCAAATAATAAAAAAAAAAATCATAAAACAAGTTATTATATAAGTTATTCATTTAAACCCTATTAATAACTATTTGATTTTTATTATTTTTTTTTCTTAACAGTACTTCCTATAGACATTCCTTCACCTTGTAAATTTCTTATATTACCATTGTAAAAAATAGTTGAGAGAAAATATCGTTTTACAAAACTAAGTCAACTTTTAAAAACTAGAAAAAATAACTTCTCAAAAAGAGAAAACAAACTTAATTTTAGAAAACAAAAAACAAAAATGGAAATTATTACCCACCTTATAAGTTATCAAAAACTAGTTGAAAAATGAAAATTACAACACAAATATAAATAATGAGTAAACAACCATCAATAGGAAACATACAAAAACTAAAAACGGAATCATAAACAATAAAAATATAATCGGCAACGACCCATTCAAATTTCTCTTTTTTTTTTTTATATAATTAAAAAAAAAAACAAAATAAACAAGAACCAAACAAAAAGAAGAACAGAAAAGAACAAAAAGTAGAGTTATATATAAACCCTCACATTCCATTACAATCTAAACACTCAAAAAAACATTGAGAACTCAAACTTCATAGCTCCATTAAACGAGAAAACTAAAATCATGGGATTGAGTAGAAAAATGAAAAGTGAAGTCATTTTGCCATTGCTTTTCCTTCTACAGCTTTTGGTTGCTCCGCCTTCGCTCATGGCGGCAGGTCCGGCGAATGTGTTTAGAGAATACATTGGAGCCGAGTTTAACAACGTCAAATTTTCAGACGTTCCAATACACTCAAATGTTGAAGAGTTTCACTTTCTTCTGTCATTTGCCATCGACTTTGATGCCTCCAGCCGTTCCTTCACTAACGGAGCTTTCGACGTTTTCTGGGACTCCGATAATCTTAACCCTTCTGCAGTTGCTTCCATAAAAAAGGTAAAAAAGTTCGAACACACCACCTCTTAGGTTACCATGCTACATAGATTAACTCAATGTTCTATACATGTTCTGCTTGTCTACGATAACATCATAATTTTTACATTAATTATGGGAAAAACACAATATAAAATAGGTTTTCTTACGTAGGAATTTCACTAAACTCTAAATTCATAAAGAAATTCTATCTATTTCTGTTGTTAATTGATATTTTCTTTTTCCTTTTTGGTGCTAAAAAAGGATCATTCAAATGTGAGAGTGGGTGTGAGTCTTGGAGGAGACACTGTAAACAATGGAGGTTCTGTTTTTTTCAAACCTTCTTCAATACATTCATGGGTTTCCAATGCTGAACATTCACTCACTAAAATCATTAAAACCTACAATCTTGACGGCCTCGACATCGATTACGAGCACTTCAAGTCGGATCCAGACACGTTTGCCGAGTGCATCGGACAACTAATCAAAAGGCTAAAGAACAAAGGAATCATCTCATTTGCTTCCATTGCCCCATTTGACGATGATGAAGTTCAAAGCCATTATTTGACCTTGTGGAAACGCTATGGGCATTTGATAGACTATGTTAATTTTCAGTTCTATGCTTATGATAAAGGCACAACTATTGGTCAGTTCATTCAACATTTCAAGGATCAAATGTCAAATTATGAAGGTGGTAGGATTTTGGCAAGCTTGGTTAGCGACGATAGCGGCGGATTAGTTCCCAAAAATGGGTTTTTTAAGGCGTGTCGGAGGCTGAAGAAGGAGAAACTACTCAATGGAATCTTTATTTGGTCTGCAGATGATTCTCAAGCCAAAGGTTTTGACTATGAAAAGATGGCTCAGTCACTTCTAGCAAAACCCAACTAGACTATCGAACCTCTTTGTCAAGTAGTACTTGGCCGTATTCTGCATTTATGGTTTTTTTTTTTTTTGTAAGTTTAATATTAACATTGTGTGTGTGATTTAATTAATGTTTTTTCGATTATACCATGTGTTAAATGTTATAATATTAAATTTATTTTCATCTATCGACTTAAATTTTTGGATTAATTGAGATCAATTTAACACAACATCGTCGTCATAGCAAATAGTCTAAGAGGTCCTACATCGATCTTCATTTAACACTATACTTGATGGGAGCATGTTGTGTTAGTCTCTAACAAAACCAAAACTATTGGATTACATCAAATCTCAAATCACTAGCTATTGATCCAAAAGCTTAAACCTTATAAATGAATGGAAATTTAAGAGAATATCTTACACTATTCTTAGTGACTTAGTTTTGTTTTTTGTTTTTTATTATTATAATTGTTTTAGTTTGTGATTTGTTTCTTCTTTGTTTTGTTTAGTTTAATAATTTGATTTTAAAAATATCAAATATTCAAGAAAAATTAGGAAAAATATCAATTTACTTAGGAAAAATATCAATTTACCCCCTAATCTATAGGAGTTGTATTAATTTAAATTATGAACTAATAATTATATCAACTTAAATTCTGAACTTTGAAAGACTATCAATTTAAACTTCAAATTAATAATTGTATCAATTTAAACTCTCAATCATATTTTATTTAGATACACTCATGAAAGTTGAGAGTTAATCTATTGAGGCTTTTGTAAAAATAGGAAAAAAATTATGATAATAGAGCCCATGTAACATTTTCTAAATTTGCAAAAGTAACTGTTGAAATTTGTTGAACCATCTTCTGCAAGAGAACCTCAACTTCTGCAAATGTTAGAGAAGAGAAATAATTAGTTACAACTATACTTTGTTAGAAGAGGAAGTTATTTTGTTTCAACAAAATAACTAATAACAATCTTGTAGCCTCAAAGAAAAATTACATAGAACAAATCCATGTAGATGTAAAATAAAAAATGAGTTCACATTGCCTTGAATCTACTTTCACAGTGAATGTTTAATAAAAGAAATTTTACCTTGAAGAGTGGATATAGGTTATGTGCTGAACCACTATAAACTCCATCTTGTTGATTTTCTCATCTCTTCATCTTCCTTAAAAAACCCCTTTTGAAACCCTTCTTCCTTGTCTCCCTCGGTGAACCATGCAAAGAAGAAAAGAAGTACAATGAAAAGTAAATGACAGCTAGCAAAGGAGTCCAAAAGGTGAGAGAAAAGCAAGGGTAAAAAGGTAACTCTACTTTTAATTTCCCCAAAAAGAATACACTTGTCTCAAGGCTGATTTTACAAAGAAAGAGAAACTTTTGTTTCTAGTATTTCCAAGAACTGGTATCAGAGCCATTAGAAGAAAAGCAAGAAAATGACTATTACGAAGTATGAAATTGAAAACTTTGATGGGAATGGAGACTTTACCTTGTGGACAAAAAGAATTACTGCAATCTTGGGTTCACAAAGGGCTTTGAAAGCTTTAGAAGATCCAAAAGAACTCCTTGCAACTTTAGCCAAGTCAGAAAGAGAAACAATGGAAGAGGTAGCTTACGGTACACTTGTTATGAATATTACTGATAACGTGTTGAGACAGGTAAGTGAAGAAACCACTGCTTTTGCTACTTGGGAGAAATTGAAGGCTTTGTATGAAAAGAAAGACCTACCAAATAAGATGTTCATAAGGGAGAAGTTATTTTCATTTAAAATGAATCAGAACAAGAATCTTGATGAAAATTCAGATGAGTTCAAGAAACTTACCAATGCCCTTAATCAAACTGGGGAGACGTTGGGGGCAGAAAGTGAAGCTGCTATTCTCATTAATTCGATCCATGACACCTACAAAGAAGTGAAGACAACCCTGAAGTATGGTAGAGAGACAGTCACAGTGAATTCAGTCATTACAACCCTAAAAAGCAAGAAACTGGAATTGAAGACAGAAAACAAGACTTCAAATACAACAGAATCTCTATTCTCAAAGGGGAAAAATTCTTTTAGAAAAAATAGCAACAGAAATCAAAGATCAAACAGAGATAAACCAGCACTGAAATGTTTCATATGTCACAAAGAAGGACATTTTAAAAGAAATTGTCCTAACAGGGGAAAGAACTTCAGAAGAGATGAAAACAGAAGATATAAACCTTACGGCAGAGAAGACTTCAATAGAAAAAGAAATTATCAAAGAGAAGATCGAAGAAGAGGAAGAGAACATGGAAGTGATCAGGGGCCTGTTGGTAATGAAGCTTTTGAATACACTAAGATGTTAGCAGCCACCAATAAAAAGGACATGGAAATTGAAATTGAGGAAGACTGGGTCTTAGACTCAGGATGTACCTATCATATGACCTCTAAGAAAAACTGGTTTGTTGACTACAAATCAGAAGAGGGAGACTCAATTTACATGGGAAATAATCAAGATTGTGAGATTATTGGTGTAGGCTCAGTGTTGTTGAAGCTATCTGACAACATGGAGGTTCTCCTTAAAGGAGTAAGACATGTTCCAAAGCTAAAGAGAAATCTTATCTCTTTAGGTATGCTTGATGATCTAGGGTGCTTCATCTATATTGAAAGAGGATTAATGAAGGTCGAAAGACAAGGCAAAATAGTTCTTACTTCAAGAAAGGTGGAAGGCTTGTATGCTTTGAAATATGTAATCAAACCCAAGTATGCCCTAATTTCAGAAATTGAGAAAGAGAGCGAACTAGAACTATGACATCGACGACTTTCACATATCAGTGAAAGAGGGCTTACTGAACTACAAAAGAAAGGGCTGATTCAAGCTAGAGGAGTAAAAAGACTTGGCTTCTGTGAACACTGCATCTTTGGCAAGTCTAAGAGGCTGAAATTCTCTAAAGGAGAACATCATTCAAAAGCCACCCTTGACTATGTACATGGTGACCTTTGGGGACCAGCTAGAATTCATTATTGGGGAGGATCAAGGTACTTTCTATCTCTTATAGATGATTTTTCAAGAAAGGTATGGACTTATCCTCTAAAATCTAAAGATCAAACTTTTGAATGTTTTAAAAATTGGAAAGTTAAAGTAGATACTCAAACTGAAAGGAAGATTAAATACTTAAGAACTGATAATGGTCTAGAGTTTCTTAGTAATGATTTTAACTTTCTATGTAATGAGTTTGGTATATCAAGGCACAGAACAGTTGCTTACACCCCTCAATAGAATGGAGTTGCTGAGAGGATGAATAGAACATTGATGGAAAGAGTAAGATGTATGATTTCAGAGGCAAAAATCTCAGAAACTTTCTGGGCTGAAGCTTTAGCTACTGCTACCTATACAGTGAATAGAAGCCCATGTGTTTCTATAGACATGAAGACTTCTGAAGAAATATGGACTGGAGCTACCCCAAGCTCTCTAATCTAAAACCCTTTGGGTGTACAGCATATGTCTACATCAAACAAAGCAAGATTGAACCTAGAGCCCTTAAATGCATGTTCATTGGCTACCCTGATGGTGTCAAAGGTTACAAGCTATGAGATTTCTCTAAAGAAAGAAGCCTAATAAGCAGAGATGTTGTTTTCAAGAAGAATGAAATTTATATGGAGTCTATCAAAGTAACATCTTCTGTTGAACATAATTTGAACGAACCTTCTACCAGTCACCAAGTAGAAATTCATTCAAATCTAAAAGACTCAAACCCTAGCAGCAGTGATCAACTCCCAACAGAAGCTCTACCTAGCTCTCATTTTCAAGAAGAAGAAGAAAATGCAGAAGACTTGACAAATTACAGCTTAACAAGAGATAGAGGGAGAAGAACTATTAGGCCTCCTTTTAGATTTGCAAGAGCATACTGCATAGCTAACTCCTCTACAGAGACCATAGAAGATGAGCCCTACAGTTATGAAGATACTCTAAACAGTAGCACAACAATCAGTGGAAAGAAGCCATGAATGATGAACTTAATTCACTTTACAAGAATGATACTTGGGAACTAGTAGAAAAGCCACATGGAAAATGTATCATTCCTTGCAAATGGATCTTCAAGAAGAAGATGATTGGAGATTTGAATGACAAAAGTAAAATTTAAAGCAAGACTAGTAGCTAAAGGCTTCAAGAAAAAGGAGGGTGTAGACTGCAATGAGATCTTTTCCCCCGTTGTGAAGCACACTTCTATAAGAATCCTACTAGCTATTGTAGCATGTGAAAATCTTGAGCTGGAGCAGCTAGATGTTACTACTATCTTCCTACATGGAAGCTTAGAAGAAGAAATCTTCATGGAGCAACCTAAGGGTTTTGAAGTAAAAGGCAAAAAGGAGCTAGTGTGCAAATTAAATAGGTCTCTATTTGGCCTAAAACAATCTCCTAGGTCCTGGTACAAATGTTTTGATGACTATATCAGTCTGATAGGCTTTACTAGAAGTTTATATGATCCATGTGGCTACTACAAGAAGCTCACTGAAGGTGACTATATCTATCTCCCACTCTATGTTGATGACATGCTACTAGCAGGGAGAGATCCAATCAAGATTAAAGAAATCAAAGCTCAACCAAGTGTTGAATTTGATATGAAAGACCTAGGGGCAGTTAAGAAGATCCTAGGAATTGAAATCTTGAGAGATAGAAATAGCAATGAGTTATCTCTAACTCAGAAGTCCTACACCAACAAGGTACTCTGCAGATTCAACATGGCTAGCTCAAAGGCAGTGTCTACACCTCTAGCACAACACATTAAAATATCAGCAAAAGATTCACCTAAAGACCCGATTGACAAACAAGCAATGAGTTATGTACCATACTTTAATGCTACAGGCAACCTATTGTATCTAATGGTCTGCACTAGGCCAGATCTAGCTCACAGTTCTAGTCTTGTCAGCCGATATATGGGAAACCCAGGCAAAATCCATTGGGAGGCAACTAAATGGGTTTTCAAATACCTAGTCAGAACTAAAAATAGGGGGCTGCTTTACAAACCTCCTAATGATTCTAAACTACAAGTAAGAGGCTTTGTGGATGCTGATTTCGCTGGAGATCCTGATAAAAGAAGATCACTAACTGGCTTTGCTTTTACTTTGGGAGAGAATCTTATCAGCTGGAAATCAAATTTACAATTAGTAGTTGCACTATCAACTACTAAAGCAGAGTTCATAGCTGTTTCTGAAGCTGTGAAGGAAGCTATGTGGCTAAGGGGAATAGTCGCAGAACTAGGCTGTAAGCAAGAAGCTATAGAGATAATGTGTGACAACCAGAGTGCAATTCATCTCACAAAGAATCAGCAATACCATGACAGAACTAAGCATATTGATGTGAAATTACACTTCGTTCGGGACATCATTGAAAGAGGAGTACTAAAAATCCTAAAAGTTAAAACTGAAGAGAATGTTGCTGATTTCCTAACAAAAGCCCTAACGAGATCTAAGTTTAAACTATGTTTAAATCTACTCAACATGGTGGATTTAAATAGGGACGAGTAAATTCCTTTGCTTCAAGCAGAACATAGTTCAAGAGAGAGATTTGTTGAAATTTGTTGAACCATTCTGCAAGAGAGCCTTAACTTCTGCAAATGTTAGAGAAGAGAAATAATTAGTTACAACTATACTTTGTTAGAAGAGGAAGTTATTTTGTTTCAACAAAATAACTAATAACAGTCTTGTAGCCTCAAAGAAAAATTACATAGAACAAATCCATGTAGATGTAATATAAAAAATGAGTTCACACTGCCTTGAATCTACTTTCACACTGAATGTTGAATAAAAGAAATTGTACCTTGAAGAGTGGATGTAGGTTATGTGCTGAACCACTATAAACTCCATCTTGTTGATTTTCTCATCTCTTCATCTTCCTTAAAAACCCCCTTTTGAAACCCTTCTTCCTTCTTCCTTCTTCCTTGTCTCCCTCAGTGAACCATGTAAAGAAGAAAAGAAGTACAATGAAAAGTAAATGACAGCTAGCAAAGGAGTCCAAAAGGTGAGAGAAAAGCAACGGTAAAAAGGTAACTCTACTTTTAATTTTCCCAAAAAGAATACACTTGTTTCAAGGCTAATTTTACAAAGAAAGAGAAATTTTTGTTTCTACTATTTCCAAGAGTAACAAATTTAAAAATGATGACCCTCTGATAGTCTTATGATTACCGTCTGATAGCTTATGATTACCATATAATTACCGTATGATGTCAGTAGTTTTGTCATATCGTAATATGCAAAAAATTGGTGTCATGAGCTATTTTTTAAAAAATATTTTTGTCATTTGATGCAATTTTTCTTATTTATTTATGTAAGTTTTCTAGTTTAATTTGATGAGGTTTAGGGTGTAATTAAATTGATATTTCCCTCCAAAAATATTCATTTATAGATATAGACAAAATTGGATGGTCGTTGCTTAGATAATTAACTAATTTTTGTTTTACTCAATTGTTTTCTTCTCCCAAGATTTTTGAAGTTTATGAAAATAAAAGATAATATATATTGAAGTCAATGGAATCTTTTGAAAAACTGAAAAAAATATTCAATTAAATCTATAAGAATTACCTTTTAAAATAAGTCCTTAAAATTCTTCATTTAATTAACATTTTGTTCATTTTTAATTCATGAGTTTTTATATATATAAGATATAATATAATAGAGATGTGGATATATATATTGGGTGACTATTTGTTTAAAACATTCTTCTTAGCTCTTTCCCCATGCTCTTTTCAAGAGAAAGACTTCCACACCTATTTGGTATACGTTACCAAGACTAGTAAATTAAGAACACTATTCTCATCAGTTCTTTGACACATTGGAAGAAGATCAGATTAACATTAATTGTATTATATATATGCAGGAAGAGAATCACTAGAAAAGGTTCTTCAAAGATATGGTATATTCTGATCTTTTCCCTTTAATAATTCTATGCTTAACCTTAACAAATAAATTAAAACATGTTTGATTGTTCTGTAAAATTTAGATTTTTATTCTTCTGAATATTCCCATCCAAACGAATATCAAAACAAAAGGGCCATCGCATGCGCATAATTCCACCGATGCTCTCTTCATCACCATCTCTCTAATTACTCTTCAAGTCATGTCTCTAAGATATCTAATTCATGACCAACCAAATGCATTTATAAGCTTTATGTGATCGATCTCCCCCTTTAACCACAACGTTTGACATATGTAACTTCATGTTAGTTTTGAAGAAAAATGCAATTAACTTCAACAACAAAAGTTAAAATTATATATACGAAACATTAATTATGGAGAGTAAAGCATGCATCAAAGACTGTTTTCTTCATATAATTTATGAATTTGGAATTAATTAATGTTCCAAATTGAAATTAAAGATGTAAATTGGCTAATTCCGATGATGCCAAGTGTTTTCATCATGACTAGTGGGCTCAAAGGAAGAGAATCACTAGAAACACCCTAAAATAATTTGATCAAATTTGTTATGATTATTGAGAAAATCGTGAGAATGGAAAAATAATGGATAACTAATTGAAAAATAGAAAATCCCAAAAAAAATTGATCTACAACAAAACGATTTTATAAGAGAAAATAAGAGATTGTTACACGGAGAGAATCCTTAGATTTGTGAGGCTACTCCGAGCGCACTCCAAAAAGGGAGCGAGTGGGTAGCACACACAAAGCGTTAATATCACGCGCGCGCGAGGGTTACCCTGATAGAAGAGGGCGCTAGCCACCATATTCTTCCCCCCTGATATACTAATTTTTTTTTTTTTTTTTTTATCAATTTTACCCCTCTATAGAGGGAAATTCCTTTATCACAAGTAAAATGTAGTTGTATAGATGAAAATGATAGAATATAATCCAGAATCACAGATACAGTGTATTTGCAAATCAATCAGTTTTATAAAAATATTAAATAAATATTTATTTTCGAGATGGATCTAATTGAATCAACATCCCCTAGATTTATGCCAGGAATTCATACTAGATTTTCGTATTTGTATGTTTCAAATCAACTAATTAACAATTTATTTATATAATTCATAATATATACCTACTAATAGCTATTTAATTTATATTCTTTTTTCTGTCAATAAAATGATTGATAATATAATTTCTTCATTGCACATTTCATAAGGTTTGGTTAATACTTAGTAACATTCTATTATATCATATATAATACACAATTTGGATATTTAAAGTTCAATGTTTATAAATATTTATTTTATTATTTGAATTTAAAAGTTTAGTTGAAAGATATCCAAAATTTGAATTTAGAGTCGCTTATTCTCTAAAATCGTGCATTTGATATAACAACAACTTAATATTAGTTTTTTTTTTTTTTTTATAAAATATACATTGGTTCAGTAAACGCACCAGAACATCTCCACTAGGTGGACACCCCCTTAGTATCCTCATCATCCCCGCTTCATTAATAATATGAGTTCAGTACAAGAAGCAAGGATACATAAGAGGCTAGAGAGAAGGCAATGAGACCCGAACCCCAACAGAACATTAAAAAGCATTGAGATTTAAAGCTATGCTATTGACAGAGTAGTTTTTGAAATGAGAAGAACAGCTGGTTCATAGACCCGTGAGAGCTTGGATATCTTCCCATAACCCTATTAGGGATCTTTCTTCATCATTGAAGATCCTCTTATTTCTTTCAATCCATATAGTCCAAAGGGAAACAACGGCAATGTTAAAGAAAATAACCTGTTTCTTTATTTTGGGTATTGTTCTACATATAGATTTGCATAAAGAAACAGTATTATCAAAGTTGACAGTGTGATTTATAGAGCCCCCACTTTATCTCAAATACCTTTGGTATAAGAACAAGTATTGAAGAGGTGATTCATGTCTTCTTTATCAGATTTGCATAGCACACACCAAGAAGGGTTCAAATTCTACATCTAAAGTCTTTTTTTCAGATTTTCAGCTGTGTTGATACATTCATGGAGAAGGGACCATATGAAGAATTTGCATTTTTTTGGAATTCTAGATTTCCAAAGATGCTGGTATATATCAGTGTCAACGTTTATTGATCCCACTTGAACCCTGTCGGATATGGTTGTCTTAACCGAGGCAATGGAGAAGCTTCCATTTGTATTTAGGTTCCATATGGGATAATTTTTGCCTTGAGTAGGAATCTAAGGATTTAGAGAGCTTTTCAACTCCTCCCATGTCTGAATTTCCACACTTCTCAAAGGCCTTCTAGGGTATAAATCCCAATCCATTGTGTCTTCATTCCACAAATCTTTTATAAAATTCCATTTTTTGGTTGTGAGTGCATATAGTCTAAGACTTCAAAGGGATAGTGGACTGTGTTCATGCCAATTCCCATGCCAAAATGAAAGGAATCCCCGTTCTTGATCTTCCATTTTATTTGAGAAAGGAACTAGTTAATACCTTTGATGATAGATCTCCATGGAGCTTTTAGGTTGCTGAATTTTCCATTGATGGGAACATCTCCAATGAAAGATTGGTCATATTTAGCCAGAATTATGCATTTCCAAAGTGGATTAGTTTCATATAGGAATCTCCAAAGCCATTTATAAAGGAACGCATAGTTTGTGTCTTGGACATTGTTAATGTTGAGGCCTCCCTTATTTTTATGTAATGTGATTGTCTTCCATCTAATGAGGTGAATCTTAGTTTTCTCTTTAGAGTTCCTCCATAGAAAATTTCTCCATACTTTATCCATATCTTTATAAATCGATATAGATGTTTTGAAGACCGATAGATGGTAGTTTGGGATGCTGGCTAGAGTAAAGTTGATGAGAGTCAGTTTGCCTCCTTTGGAGACGTAGGAGTACTTCCAGTTATTTACTTTCTTGTGCATTTTTTTATGTAACATCAGCCCATAAATTTCTTGAGAGTGGCTTTCCCCCTAAAGGAACACCCAAGTATTGGATAGGTAGGTACTAAGTGGTTATGCGCCATTTATTCGCCACGAAGTTTGTTCTTTGGGCATCTGCATTAATAGAGGAAATGGAAACTTTGCTAAGATTGACGTTAAGCCCTGAAGCTAATTAAAAAAGATGGACAACATTTCTCATATTCTCAATCGATTCATCATCATCTTCAATAAAGAGGAGTATGTTGTCAGCAAATAGCAAATGGGTAAGATTTTGTTCCTCATCAAATTTGTCACCCTTAATTTTTTCCTGAGCATCTAAAAAATTGAGGAGACAACTGAGGTAATCCATGACAATAACAAAGATGAAAGGGGAGATGGGCTCCCCCCGTCAAATCCCTCTTGTTAGCTGAATTTTTCCCCTAGATTTGTCATTAATCATTATAGAGTACTGTACGCTTGAAATGTAAGATTTAATCCATTTTCTCCATTTGTGTGAGTAGCCTTTTGTTTTTTGTAGCATAAAGTCAATGAAGGTCCAATTGATCTTGTCAAAGGTTTTCTCAATGTCAAGCTTAATAAAAAAACCTTTTGCTTTCTTTATTTTCCAAAAATCAACAGCTTCAATAGCTATTAGAATAGCATCCGTAATTTGTCTTTCTCTAACAAAGGCCATTTGATTTTCTGAGATGGTGTTCGGTAAGGTTGTTTTGAGTCTTTTTGCTAAAACTTGAGCAATAATCTTGTATAGGGTTGGGGTTAGACTGATCGGTCTATAATCAGATGCTAAAGAGCATTTCTCCTTCTTTGCAATGAGAGCAATGTATGTACTACTCACAGCTTTATTAGTGATGCCACTGGAGTGAAAGTCATTAAAAATCTTCATGATATTGCCTTTAGTTAAATTTCCAAGTGGCTTTCATGAATTCCATGGTGAATCCATCAGGGTTCGGGGTTTTATGGTTGGAGAAAGACTTAAGGGCTGTGTATATCTCCTCTTCAGTAAATGGTGAGCATACATCTTCTTGTGACTTTCTGGAGATTGGATTCCAATTTAAATTTTCAATAAGCCATAAAATCTTTTCCATTATCAATATAAGTGTTTTTATAATGTTCAATACAAGCGTTTTCTATCTCCTCATCGGTTGTTCAAGTAGCCCTACAGGCTTTTGTGATGCTTGTTATGAAGCTTCTTCTTTGTCTAGCCGAACATATTTTATGAAAAAAGGCAGTATTTTCATCCCCTTCCATATTCCATATTCTTTTACACTTTTGAGCCCAGTTTTGGGCTTCCCTAAGAGCCTTATGATTTAGGTTGGATTTGATTGCAATTCTTCTCAAGACATGAAGATCAATGATATGATTGTCTTCCTCCAATTTGTCAATGGAATCAATCTTTTCAATAGAAGCCTTGTGTTCTTCTTCACCTGTCTTTCTATGTTCCTTATTCCACCTCTTGATGGTGGCAGGGAGTTGTTTAAGTCTCCTCATGAAAGAGTATCTCGGGTGACCTTCTTGGTATGTGTCATTCCACCAATTTTCTATATTCAATTTGACAAAAGCCTTCTTGATGACGGTGTTAGTGAATCTGAAGGGTGAAGGGCCCCATTTAAGCTATGAGTTTCAAGAACAATAGGAAAATGGTCAGATGTGATTCTGGAGAGAGTTCTTGAAAAAAGAGGGGCAAAGAGAGTTTCCCATTCCAAAGTATATAAGAATTTGTCAAGTCTTGATAGGATGGGTTGAGTTCTGAGATTTGACCAAGTATATTTTGCAACTGTTTATGAAACCATTGAATTTTATCATACTGGTTTTAGCATGATTTTTGGCCGTAGTTTCCTAGGCCCATCTAACAATATTAAAATCACCTCCCATGAGCCAATTAGGATAACAAATAGCTTTTATCTCATCAAGTTCGGCCCAAAAATCATTTCTATTTCTTCTATTGGCCGGCCCATAAATCGTTGTTAACCACCAACTATTATTGTTATTAACATGAGGGAAGGATATTTTAATAGAGACAGAGCATAATTTCTCAACCTGATCGATGACCGTGTATCTAAAATCACCCCACATGATTAATATCCCCCGAGTTGCCAACTGCCTCTATACTACGACATTTTATACTGATGAAGCTCCAAAGAGATTTTATGATTTTTTTGTAATATTTTGTAATTTGGTTTCAACAAGAATCACAAAATCAGGCATATAACAGGAAAGCAAACTTTTTATTTGGGCTCTTTTGAAGGGAGAGCTTAACCCTCTAGTGTTCCAGCAGACAACTTTTATGGGAAACTATGATGCCTCGATTGATACAAACCCACATCAACTATGTTCATAACATCATTTACATCCCTATCATTGTTATCGCAATCAACATTTGTGTTAGAAGCAAGTTTCAGATGTTATCTTTGAGCCATGTTGCAAGTTTCTTCTTGAAGGTCTCTTCTTTTGTTTCTTGTTTGGATTGTTCAGTGATCTCCATCTCTTGTTCCTCTTTGTCACTAATCAACATGGGGCCAACACTGTCTTTGATTATGTCGGATTGTGTTGGAGAAGGAGGAGAGTGAATGGGGAAGAAATTTTTTGGACTGGATATAATACCATCAGTGATAGGAGAAAGAGATACTAAGTCCACTGTGAGATTAATCTCATCCATGTAAAAAACTTCGGTCTTGGATTGTATAGTCTTTCCACTATCTTTGCTAGCAAAGTCTTTCTTCACTTCAGTATTTTTCATGGGGTTTTTGACCCTGTAGACTAATTTTCCTTTTTTCTTCAATTCTTTTGGGCTAGTCGACCTGTCTTTTTGGGTGTTCTC
Organism: Cucumis hystrix; assembly: GCA_025688845.1. Classification (NCBI taxonomy): domain Eukaryota; kingdom Viridiplantae; phylum Streptophyta; class Magnoliopsida; order Cucurbitales; family Cucurbitaceae; genus Cucumis; species Cucumis hystrix. The sequence continues at coordinate 1,716,013 of CM046894.1, forward strand.
TTCTGGGCTTCTGATTTTGATGGACTTTAGTGGGGCACTTCTTGGATAAAAAAAGTATATTTTATTTTTTGGGGATGTAAAGGAAACTTTTCTTTTGGAGTTTAGAGATGACCGTTGTTGAGAGCTTTCCTCTTTGAAAATTTGCTTCCCTTTTTTCTTTTCCATATAATATTTTGTCTTTTCATCAGAGCTGTCTTTTCGTTTTCCACTATTGTCGTTGTCGCCGTCATAATTCAGAATTTTCATCATTACACCTAATTCTTTATTCTTTTTTGGTGTAGCACTGTTTCGATGAGACTTCAGATGCTTGTCTTCAGGTTGGTATTTTTCAGTGATGCCCAGCTTGGTGACACTGCCACATTCCCAAAGAAAGAGTACTGTTCACTGTTCGATTTAAATTCATCAAAATTCCTCGCTGCTTCACTAGTAAAGGTTCCATGGATTCTTGCATTTCTTTCTTTCATCCATCTTCCATCAGCTTGAGCTATTGTCTGTATCGTAAAGTGGTTTCCCTCTTCATCCACAATATTGATTGTAGCTGGAATAAACCTCATATAATTATACTTGATTTTTATTAGCTTCTATCAGATCAATTTTTTCTCTAGTATCCCTTGCAACCTCGATAAAACCCTCACATGCCTCCCCTATTTGGTAAATTAAAGAAGAATAATTCCGGCATGAAGGGGGATACCTCTGAATTTTGTTCAGCCTCCAAAGCTCGACAATAGTTTTGGTGTAGCGTGTAAAGACTTGTTCCAGACCTCATATTTGACATAGAACTTGCCGATAGTAGTCCAACCTCCGTTCTTGCAAAGAAGATTAACCAGGTTTTTCTCTTCAAAGAAAGCTACCGCCTTTTCTGCGTGGAAAGGTTTGTAAGTGAAGGACAAGTCTAGTTGCTCTTTAAGCTTTTCCATAATCTTCTTCCAGTAATCATGAAAAATTCTCCTGGTTATCACCACTGTTTTTGCTCTAGTCAAAAGATTCAACTTTAATCGAGTTTATTTCTTCCTTTGTTTTCCCTTCTGGCTCAACTTTTGATTCCGCTTTGTAGGATTTGGAAGAGTCAGAATCGGAGGAGCTTCCATGTGTTACCACATCAGCATACTAGCAATAAAGACTTTCAGAGTCAATTGAGCAACTGGAGATGGGAAGTTTGGTGCCTCTGTTGTTTGGAGTGCTTGAAGTCTTCTTTTTTTATCTGTATCCTTTTTTAGAGATAACATTTAAGTAAATTGGGCCAATCCTTGTTTGTCTGCACTTTCAAGGACTAAGATGCAACATTTACGCCCTCTATCATTAACTCGAAATGTTTCTCCTAGGTATCCTTTCATGTTATGGATTTTTTGGACCAATAGACAAAAGTCTTCGTACCTTTTTTCCAGGAAGAATCTAGTCGTTCTAGGCGTATCAAGCAGAGTGTTGAACGTGGACTTCAGCCAATCCAAAGATTCTAGAGTGATGGCAATGGAGAAGGATTTGTAGGGCCCCACTTCAGTAATAATCAACTTTAATTCTTTGGACCGATTATCAACAAAAATAACAAAGTCTTTCTTCTCTATAGTGCATGAACGGGGGAGTTGTCGAAGGTGAGCCATATTGAGACAAGAGGAGTAAAGATCAAATGGAGTAAAAACGAGAGTTGAATGAGCGTACCTTAATGGGGTTTTGCACAGCAAATCTGTCTAGGGAGAATAGAAAACCTGGTGTAGTAAATATGGTGGTTGCACTGTGTTATATTAATATTGTTATTTTCCCTCTAATTATACATTTAGCGATCCTTTCATAAAATTGTTCATTTAACATAATAATAAATTGAAATTAAAACTTCCATAAAATGGTTCATTTAACGATCCTTCCATAAAATGATTCTATTTTCCTTTATAATTATGATGCATTTAACGTCCATATAATTATTTTAATTTTTTTTTTTATCATTCATAAACATCGTTATGCTTGATTGATTCCCCATAAAATGATTCTATTTCCCCTTAGATCTTTTATCATCCCTTAAAATCGTCAATTTGAATTCAAATCTTACATAATATCCCTAAAATAATGGCAAAGATAAATTCTTAATAACGATTTGAATTTAAAATTTAAAATTTAAATTGTTATAATTTAAAATTTAACAACTTATATTCCAAAATATTTATAAACAATTTATTAAATAATACATAATACATATTTTTAATAACAATTTGAATTTAAAAAAATTCATCCCCTAAAATCGTGCTAATTATGATTATCAACTTATTTTGGTTGACATATCATTGATGACAACCTATTACACGCATTCAGATTTACAAATACCCAGTAATTGTAATTTACAATTCTTAAAATCTAATAGTCATTCATTATAACAAATAGATCCAATTCACAGTTCTTAAAAGTTACAAGTCAATGATGATAAGAAATGAATCTAATTTGTTTCTAACAAAAATATATACATCTCATTGATTACAACATAATATACTTCACACCGTCAGAATTACAAATACCCTGTAATTGGAAGAATATTTAATTAATTATTAAAATTGAAAATTTTGGTGTTGTGAAAATTTTGATTTAAGTTAAATGATATTGGTTAATTAAATTGGTGAAGTGTAGAGAATTATGGATAGTTATACATATGGTATATATACTTAAGTTATGGAAGGATAATAATAATTATATTATAGAGATAATATATAAATTAAGGAAATATGTTATATATATATTTTTTTTTTTGGAGAAGATAAAAAGAAGATTGTTAATTTAATGAAAATAGAAGATTTGACTAATTTTTAGAGAAAAGAAAAAGGAAAAAGAAAAGTAAGATAAAAATAAAAATAAAAATATTATTCTTTTAAATAGTCTCCTCGTCACGTGTGCACTCAATATGCCTAAAAATAAAAGTAAGGAAATGCTAAAGACACGATAAGCAACACTAATGATGTGTTTAGATTATATTTTCAAGTGTTTAATTTAAAAAATAAGTTATTTTGAAAAAAAATAAAATGTTTGGAAAGCACTCAAAAATCTATTTTGAATGTATTTTAAACAATTTTTAAAAAAATATATTTAAACAAAAATAAGTTTCTTAAAAAACATTTTTTTCTTGATTCAATTTAACTAAAATGAAGTAAGTAAATAAAAAAAACAAAAACGTTTACCATGACCTTCAAGAAAACAAGTATATTATGCGACTACAGTATCATTTGCATAGATTAGAGCCTTTTGACAAACCAAATTAGAATTTAAAATCTTGACATATTGATTTATTTTTATTTTTATTTGATTTGTCACTTTAACAAAACAAAAAAAAGCATAAAATCTTCACAATTAAGCATATATATATATATATATATATATGGTTTTAGTTAACAAATAACATTAAAAGATGTGCAAAATACACATATTAAAATCCAAATTAATTAAAAAGAGGTTGGACAAAAATATTGGCTTCATATACAATATGGAATCCAAAAGCTTTGGAAGTTGTTGAGAGAGAAATGAAAACAAACCAAAGAGGAGATAGAAAGGAAGAAAAAAGCAAACACCACATGTCTTATACAGTTGGATCAATCACAAATAGTTGAACGAGAAATTTTGGACCAATCTGAAATTGTCATGTTATTTATCAAATTAACCACGAAAATATAAATAATTAAATTGTAGACTAATTAAAAATTGACATGTGGCCAATTCTGATGATGCTTTTCATCATGACCGTTGGATCAAGTTAATTATTTTGGTCAAATTAAATATTATCTATTGAACTAAAGTTCAATTGAACAAAAAAAAAAAGAGCTTAAATATAACCCAAATTCATGTGGTGTTGAGTTGTCGCTCATGGGTCTGACTTATGGACCAACAAAAGCCCAAGTTCATAAAGCTCATCTCATGACTTTATAAATATAGAGGAGTTCTTTTCATTTGAAGGAGACATAAATTTTTACTCTAAAAGTTCTAGAGAGAATTCTCCCAAGAACTAGAAAATTCCCTAACTTCTGAAGTCGATCGACCAATCCCGAAGATTGAAGTTTCTTTTAAGATACAAACTTTCTTCCAAAACTCCAACTTCAAGAACATCATATGCCATGCTTCCTCAAATTAAGCATAGACATTTAACTGAGAGAGAATCAGAAGATTAAGTACTAGAGAACGTACCACATAGCATCATAATTATCAACATCAACACAAGTTCAACACCACGAAACATGTTTCTCTGGAAACCTTGTGCGAACAATTATAACTAAATGAAATAATGGTAGGCCTTGAAGTAAGTCAGTAGAGCTTGATCGGTAAGTGTTATGTCCCTAAAAGCCCCAAATAAGTGTTTAAAATCACTCAGTAAGGTCCAATGGTAGAGTGCTTTAAGCCTGGTTTGGCCTAACGAAGAGTCAAAACTCCTTTCGATGAAGTTTTGAAGCAATGGAAACGTATGGAGGCTGTATTATTGGAACCTAAATGATGACGAGAGATGTGACAATGCATTATCATGATGTTAGCCTTACTTATAAGCAAAGACGAGGTTCAGAAATTGGCCTAGAGTATAGATAAGTTGGCTAGAGTCGTATATGAAAGAAAATACAGATATAGGTGACATATATGACCGAATGAACTCAACTTCCACATGACTTGAGTTTGGCTAAGGATGAAAGAATCTCGCTTAAAGTTCGAGGGAACCTCAAAAAGGTTGAGCAAAAAGTAGATTGAGACTTGAGTTTCCCTTGAGGCTGACCATGGTTGAGTGTAAATCATGGTGTCGCATGGTGTTGGAGAAGTATGAATGTGACAAGTTGCCTGCATTAAGCTCATCATATATCCTCATCATTACAATTCGTTTATGGTCATGAAACATGCTATACGAGAATTTTTAGATGTGTGGTATATGTTCCAATATTGCTTCACCACAACATACTAAATTGGATTCTAAAAAGAGGTTAGGAACATATGTTGACTTTGATTCTCTATCAATTATTAAATATCTTGAACTTGAAATAAATAATGTATATGTATATTTATTAGATGATTTGTTGATTGTTATTCTAATGAGACAAAAATTATTTCAACGTCAGGGAGGAGAAATTTACGAAGTTGGAAAAAAGAAATTATATGGAATACATTGTTATTATCTCATTTACATCTCTGTACAATTTAATGTGAAACTTGAAGTTTAGAAAATAATTTATTTACAAATACAATAATCAATTACAAGATGAATGTGTTCATATATGCTAAGTAACTAAGTTACAAACTAGTTGAAAATGTCTCATCGAAAATTGATATCTTAACAGAACAAGTAGTTACCAATGAGTTTTTGAGACACGTGAGAAGCGGCTAGAACAATAAGTTCAAAAGATAAAAATCTTCGAAAAGGAAAAATATTCCTTGATTGAGGATGTAAATATCAGTGAAGAAACTATAGACATAATCGATAGTATAATTTGTAAAAAATGTGCTAATACCTAAAATATAATAATGGAATTTCAATATAAGTATGTCATGGAAACTTGAATTAATATATCTAGAAATTTAATGATCTAATATTACAACCGGTGGGGGGACTTATCACTGCTACCATACCACATGAATAAGTAGAAAAAAAAAACATAGAATTAGAACTTCCCACTAAAAGAAAATCACGTCTCACTTCAAAGAAATTTCATTATATTGAAAAGTTATTACAATCACACCAAAATCTCTCACCGACACTAATTATATATTACAAAAAAAGTCTTTCAAACCATTATACTCATTCTCATGACTAAGTCAAAGTATACTAAGATCAAAGTATGTACTTCAACTTGGGATGATTATTGGAAACTAAAGATACATAGCATACTCCTCCTTTTATAGTGTTTAGATCTCATCACTTTCATAAACCTTTCAAATGTAAGACAAATACTCTTCTAATATTTTGTCAAAATTCAACAAAAAGTTTCCCTATCAAAACAATCTATCTCCGGAAACAATAACCAAACATGCAACCTCGATCAAATTTAATTTCTCTATTAGAAGCAAAGATCTTTGAAGTACATAATATTTATAAGATACATGATGAAAAATTCCATGTTTATCAAATATGCGTGTAGTATAAGAAACCATGAAATTCAAACAAATCTTCAACCAAAAAATATTAGGACTTGATCCATGAATAGTTCAATATCAAAGATGCATCATCTCGATGTATCATACCAAAATCTCACATTAAAGAGATAGAGATCTAATCCCTGTATATAAATTACTTTTCTTATTGTAAATTATTTTTACATACAACATGTAATATATACACACTTTATATATATAACTATAACTAAATTTTCTGTTAAAAAATGAAATCCAGCTAATAAAATGGGCTTCTATATAGTATATATATATATATAGTTCACAAAACCCAAGAAATTAAAACTTGTGGTATAGGAAGAGGCATATATAGAAAAGAAAAAACATATATTTATATATGTGTGTATAGCATTGGGTCAAATGAAGAGTGGAAATGGTAGGATATAATTATTATTAGGCACAAAACATTGAGAGAAGGGGCCCCTTTTTCCAATTAATTCATTCATTTCCCCTTATACTAGGGAATAGCTTAGCTAGGTAGTTCATTTGTTAAATTAATATTGTGTTCCACTACCACCACGAACATGAATATAAATATGATCAATATGAATATGAATATGATTGTGATTATGATTATGATGATGTCAAATCTTACCAGCCCTTTTGCTTAATAACCAAAAACAAAGACAGATTTGCCCCACCACTACCACCACTTCACTATATAGTTTAATGCATCCCCATGTGAGCCTCACATACTTCAATCATAAGTCTAAATTTTACTAATTAATATGCTTCTTTTGTTTAGGACATTCATTCTCAAACTATAGCTTATTTTTAAATTAAGTTTTACTAGCTTTTACCAATAATGTTGTTATTTAAGTTTTAAAACTTTTTGATCATGGGTTAACATTGTGTTTGGGATGAATTTTGAAAAAAATATGTGTTCAATGCGTACTTGATCGATCTTTTATAAATACTTGATTACAATGAAAACACTAGTAAATCTGCCTTTTAAAATGTGGTTGAGAATTTTCAAAAGTCATTTTGAACTAGGTGTGTATAGAGAGGGTATTATTTGGGAGACTTCTTTAGGATAAATAATTTATAACTTGAACGGTAAGTGTTAAAGTAAAAGAGGTGCTACTTAGACATAAGAAATGATCACTAGTTCTAATTACTTTGCATTCTTGTATCAACATCATGATCAAGACTATAAAAATAAATGATGGAACTTTACAAGAAAAATGCATTTTGTGACTCTCCCAATCTCTGATTTTGAAGAAGTGCTTTTAACTAGTACAAACTTTAGTCCACAAAAATTGTTCTAACATAAAATAATGTGAGAGTTGAATTAGGAATGATATTTGAAAACAATACTATTTTACTTTTTTTCTCTTTTTTCAAAAAAAAAAGTTACGTAATTAAATGTTTCCTAAAGTATTTTTTTTGGAATTTTTTCAAGACACTGCTAAGATAAATTCACCTACGAACAAAGATTTTATTTTTAGATTCTAAATGTTTCTTAACTATTTTAAAAAGTCATTCAAACAAGTTAATTAATTTTACAACCTAACACACTCATCAATCCATTATAATTCAAAATTTTGCACTTTGACCATGAAAAGGATTGGTGATTTATTGGGTCCAAAGTTATATGGTGAAAATGAGTTCATGTTTATATAAGATAATGAGGAATATATTAATTTAATTAATAGAAGATATTGAAGAAAGTCTAAGGTTTTAAGAAGATTAGATGCTTAGACTTGAAATATCAAATCATGATGATTTTCCATTTGAAAATAGAAGAATTTTAAATGAGACTTGATATCATGCATATGCAAATGGCTATGAGGTGCAATGAGATGGCAGGGGACCTCCAAATAGCATCTTTCCCCCCAACTCACATAGTAGGCCCATCAAAATCACCTATATCACTTCAAAAACCACTTTCTATTAACTTTATCTTTTTAATTCTAAATACATACACACACAAATACATATACACGTGTATGTATGAAATGAAAAAATAATATATAGAAAAAATCGATTTATACTCATAAATTTTTGGACTATCATTTTACCAATTTTTTAGTATATAAACTTATGCATCATCCATATGTAATTGCAATGGCTCCATCATTGGAGAACCTTTTTTTTTTTTTTAATATTAATAAAAAAAGATGAATGATTATTATCAATGAAGTAATAAAACAAAAATGCTTGAATGCTTCACAAAAACACATTCACAAACATTATTTTGGGAATCTCATGATACAAATATGATACATAAAAAAAATGATTTTTTTTTACCATTAATGCAAAACTAAATAAATATGTAACCCTACAAAAAATAATAATTTGGATAATGAACTTGAAATACTTCCATTAATGAATGTAAACATAAAGCATCAATAACAATAGGAGGCAGCTTACTGAACAAAAAACGATACAATGAGAGACTTCCTTCGAACAAAGACAAACTTAATGTAAAACAAAATTTCTTTGATAGATATAATGGAATGGAGAAGAAGAAAAATTAAGGGAGTAAATGAGTGGTTTACTTTAGTGCATATTTGGGACTTGAACAATGAGACTCCATTCTTTCACTAGCTTGAGAAAGACCTAATGAACCATAAACAAATTGTTCATTGGATGATTAATGGTACTTAAGAATAAAAATATAATTATAGGTGTAAAATAGTAATTGATATCGTTGTAATAATAAACTAACTTATAAATGATCAACTTATTTATAATGATTATATTCGTGGACGCAACATGTAATTCTGTAGTGCGGTGGTTTGCATCTTTCATGAATAAATGTCGATTAATTTAATTAATTAATCTAGGATCATTAGAGTTTATAACCGAAAGTTTATTAAGTTCCCTTGCAGCTAGCTCATAACAGGTAAAACAAGAACCAATAGTATTTTTTTTAAGAATATAAGTGGTTCAAATTGATTAAAAAAATATAGTTAATTGTTTGTAATGCAATTAATATAATCTATATAGATATATTTAATAAAAAGTAAAATTTGAATAAGATTCGGTTGAATAAGAAATTTTGAGACCAATCACAAATTGCCGCATCATTTATTAAATTAATGATGAAAAGTGCAAATAATTGAATTTGGGACTAATTAAAATTGACATGTGTCTCAAATTGAAAATTGAAAACATAAATTGGTCAATTCTAATAATGCCACATGTTTTCATCTTAACCGTTGGATTAAGTTAATTATTTTGGTTCAATTAAATATTATTTACTTGGACTAAGTTCAATTAAGCCCAAAAATAAGCTTAATTGAGCCCAAAGACTAAATATAAGAAAGATTTATAGAAAAGACCTAAATTAATTATGAAATTTCATAACCTAAATCCATGTGGTTGAGCCCATGGGTCTGGTCCATGGACCAACCAGACTCAAGCCCATAAGAGAACTCTATAAATAGAGAAGTTCTCCTCATTTGTAGGGAGTTGAAAATTTTTTACTTTAGAAGGTCTAAGAGAATTCTCCTTAGAGCTAGAAAACTCTCTAACTCCTGAAGTCGACCATCCTCGAAGATTGAAGCTCCTTTGAAGATACAAACTTTCTTCTAAGACTCCAACTTCCCTCGAAGATGAAGCTCCTTTGAAAATACAAAATTTCTTCCAATACTCCAACTTCAAGAACATCACGTGCTCCGCTCCCTCAAATCAAGCGTAGCCATTCAACCAACTTGAAGAACATCACTTGCTCCGCTTCTCCAAATCAAGTGTAGACATTCAACAAACTTCAGGAACATCACGTGCTCCACTTCCTCCAAATCAAGCATAAGCATCAAATCGAGAGAGAATCAGATGATCAAATTCTAAAGATCACACCACATCGCATCAAATCAACAAAAATACAATATCAACTCAAGTTCAACTCCACAAATCAAATTTCTTCAAAACTCTCGTGCGAACAAATTCAAAATTACACAGAGATATATTTGAATAAAATTAGAACAATAAATAATATGAATAAAATTCATTTTAACACGATAGATTAGGAGAGAAATATGCCTTTCAATATGGTTCAAATATTTAATTAAATATAAGATAATTAATGAATTGATGAAAAGTTATTTTAAATTAAAAAAATTTTAAAAATATCTACAAATATCACAAAATTTTACACACTATTTGTGATAGACTACCGTATGATAGACCAATGTACATATAAACACAATAATTTGTATTGGATTAGATAAAAACTATTTAAAAAACACTTGAAAAGTTACTTTGAGTGGTTGGTCAAACATTCCAACAATACTTTAAAAAATAATGTATTCTTAAAATTAAATACTTTAGAAAATTATATTCAAACACTCTCTAGGTCTAAATGGTTAACTCAACCTAAGATATTCCTTAAAACATATAAGTTCTAAAATTGAAATACTTCAAAGCTACAATATATGAAAATGCCATAAATGTATCCTTAAAAAAATGCCATATAGACACATTTATTTTGTTAGAAGTAAATAGAAATAGACACAACTAAAATTAGAGAGCCCTAGTTGACCCTTTGAACAAAATGGGATATGTCAAAAGAATTGGAAAAAGGAACACCCTTTTTCAACTTATATTGAAAGGGATAGATATCATTATCTTTGAGAGCCAAAGAAACCAAATTTAATCACAATAGAAACGTTTAGAGAGAGAGATACTAAAAGATCTTTTTTTTTAGTCAAAAAGATTGTGCAAAGGACACAAGTCTTCCTTCATAGAGATAGAAAAAATAAAAATAAAAAGATTGTTATTATTATTGGACTCTAAAAAAAAAAAGAAGAAAAGAAGAAAAGAAGAAAAATGGTCAACCCTCCCCCAATCCTACATAACCCCCTCCATCTCCCATCCCTTCCTTTCATTCCACAAACCCAACAAAAATTCAAACTCTTCTCCCTCCTCCTTCTTCCCTTCGCCACTACATCATGCATAGCTTCTCCCCCGCCGTTGACACCTCCATCTTCCACCTCCACTCCCCCGACCTCATCGTGTCGCCGCCACTTTTTCCACCATTCCCTAACTTCTCATCTTCTCATTCCTCTTCCTTTCTCCTCGCATATAGCCAGCTCGCTCTGAACCCGGTGCTCGAGTCACCTGAGCTTTTACCCTCAGAGGTGATCAGTTATAGTGGTAGTAGTGGACCTTGTAGTAGCTACGGGTCTCCGACGTCATCGCAACCTGCCCTAATACAGCGGAGCATGAGTAGCCAATCATTCCAAAAGGATAGGGTAAGGCATGGACCGGGTGCTAGGATTTCCTCGTTAATCGACACGGATATGCCGGCCGTGAGAAGGGTTTACAGCTCCGGTGATTTGCAGGTGAACCCCAAAATTTGGCTGCAAAATTGTAGTGTTTCATTATTCTTTCGCACTTAAGACATTGCATCTTAACAACAATTGTCTTTGAGAATCATAGTCAAACACACCAATTATTTGTCCCATATTTTGTTAAATAAATTTTACAATATGAAAAAATATAATGGTATAATTCATATATGTTTTGAAATCTATTTCTTTTACCATTAAATAAAAAATATGTTTCTCTTGTAAATAGAAAACATTATACTAAAAAAAATTGATATGAAATAATTCAGGGAAGAACAGAAAGAGGATGCTCAAGTGAAAGCAGTTTGATAATAGAAGGAATGATCAAAGCTTGTAGATATAGTCCTGAAGAGAAGAGAGAGAGAATTGAAAGATATAAATCCAAAAGAAATCTAAGGAATTTTAATAAGAAGATTAAGGTAATTATTTATTTTTCTTATCATTCTAAGCCACATTCTCAAATATAGTAAATTGAATTAAAATATTTAATTTTCATATTTTGATATACTAAATTTTACTATATTTTGTAAATATTTTTAAATATTTTTTTATTTACAATTATTTCCTTATTATTATTCAAAAAGTTTAAATTTACAGCTTTTATAGCTGTGCCTAATAAATCATTTAGGAAGTTTAAAATAATCAAATAATTAAATTTATGAACTTCGACATTATATTTTGAATGTTGTGTTTAATAGATTCGTGAATTTTAAAAATAAAAGGAATCTTTAGAGAATAAATTTAAAAATCTATTAATCTATTAGACTCGAAATTAAAATTACTATAGATCTATTATAAACATTTTGAAGTTTCAAACATATTTGACCTGTTCAATAATTAAACTTAAAACTTAACCAATTCTATTATTAAAAAACTACTTCTACTTCTTTCCCTGCTTTCTTTTTCCTTTCTACCTTTTACGTAAACTATTACTACGATAAACACATAAATTATAATTAGAATTAACTATTAATTTTTTTAGAATTTTTTTATTATGTAACCTATATTTTCATAATTAAAAATAATCCTATTTCATATAGTCATCCTAATAGACCATATTACATATAGTAATAATCTATCGAACAAAATTATAAACAATCATTACCTCAAAGTTATGACCCTCAAAATTTCAATTTGAGTTTAAAATATAATTAAGTAGGCAAATAATTAGTGCTTTTTTTCCTACATGAATATGATTTAGAAAAATAAGAAATAAGGACAAGATATTTCTAAAATAATTGAGGCATTTTGGAAGTTAAAAGACAAAGTGGAGTGAAAAATGATTGTGGATTGGGTTTCTATTCATATGTAGCTAACAATAGTGATATGTTATTTTTCTACTCCAATCACATTTTTAATTGGATTCTTTTTAGCTTCAATATTCTCCTTCTTCAAATAAAGTTGTTTAAAATAAATCAATTAATTACTTTAAAAATTTTAATATTTTCACACACTTTTATATTTGTCTCTTCTATGCTTAAATCTTTTTTAGTTACCTCTATTTTTCGATTTTGTTTTTAACAACTTCTAAATATTTTAACAGTAACTTTTATTTACATTTTCATGATTAATCTCTCTTGTGAAACATTAGTTTTTTATGGAAATTGACAAGCGATTTGTCCGTAAAATAAAATGTTTTTTTTCAGTCGTATATTTTCTTAATTATTTTATCTATAGTTAAGGTTGTATCTATTCATTACTTGTTAATCTAATCATTTGTTATCTAATTTGACAGTATGAATGTAGAAAAACATTGGCGGATAGTAGAAGACGAATAAGAGGAAGATTTGCAAGAAATGAAGAAATTGAAAATGGTAACTCCACCAGCTCTCCATTAGAGGCATGGAGTTATGAAAATCCCATGGTGGAGGAAGACACCGTCCAAGATGATGGCTCATGGATCACCTTCCTTGATTCGTACCATCGTTAAGTTGGAAAAAAAATTTAAAAAAAAAATTGAACAATCGACTTTTAAAATGGTAAAAATGAAATCTTTCTTTTTCTTGTATTGTTAAACTTTGTAATTAAATTGAAGTCCACTTTGAATGTACTGTTGTAACAAGTATGTGCATTGTGCATATTTTTGTATACGTGATATCAATTATTACTTTAATTTTGCCAATTTCATTGTCTATTTATATTTAAATTTTAGGTTAAGTAACTTTTAGAATGTTTGTTTTAGTTCATTTGAAGAATAAATTGAGTGAATTGCTAATATAAAGAACAAAATAAAGGACTGAAATAGAGGTTTAATTATCATGCATGTAATTTGTTATGAAGAAAGAAAAAGACTCAATTATTATCCAAAAGAAAAGAAACAAAATATCCAAATTTCAATCTTAAAATATCAAATTGATATTTTAATATGAAATTTTGAAATAAGATTGAGAGTGAAAAAGAAGAGAAGACGTATATGGAGTCCATAATCGAAGTCCAAACCAATAATTGATCCAATCAAATAAAGAACTAAATCACTAAATTTGTTTTTTATTAGACATCGGTTTGAATCCTAGCTATTTTATAAAACTAATCGATTCAACAAATTTGGTTCTTACCTCTGATTCCAAAGTAAAAAAAATAGAAAAAATCTATATACAAGTTATATGAGTTTAATTAATTTGCACATCTGCCATGAAAAAAATGATGACAATTTTGAAGACAAACTAAATTTGAAAGCCCATATGATTATATATATTTTAGAGGGAAAGAATAATGTAAAAAGGATGAAGGCAAAGTCATTATATAGTTGAGAAAGAAACAGGAAAGGGAAAGTGGTGATAGAGATGACAATCACAGTCACAATCACACAATTACTTTTCACAATATATATATATATATATATCTTGAAGTTGATGAAGGCATATACTTTGAAATATAAACTATTTTGCCTAATTTTTGTGTACTATTTGACAAGACAAAAATCAAGTGCTCTTTCATTTTCACTTCCCTAACTCACAGCACACAATAATATTTCTATACACAACTCTTCTTGTTCATTCAACTCATATCTTTCATGAATCTTCTATTTTACTTGTCTATTCAAAATAAACAACCATAATAAAAAGTCTTTGTTAAGTTATCATTTAAAAGAAGAACAACACTTTTGATCTTCTACTTAATTTACATTTATTTTACTAAAAAAGAAATAGAGTTTCTATCTATGTTTATTACATTCACTTTTAATAGTTTTTCCTTCCTCAATCGATAGCGATCTACTGTTAGAAAGATGGACTCAAATAGACTATTGTGCTTTATGGTCGAGAACAACAACCCTTTTCTAAACTTTGACTTATTTGATTCTATTCATGCCTCTTCAAATTGAGAAAACAATAAAAATTAAAAGAAAAATTAATATTCAAGATTATATATCAACTTTTAGAACTCATTCAAAATAAGACTATAAGATCAAAATTGCAAAGATTCAATTTCAGGATTTAGCATTTTGAATGGCTCTCACATTCCCTAGCATCCTCAGCGATCCAACTATGTCACCATATTGCTTTTCTTGAATGCTTTTAATAATGAAAGTTGTCTCTATACACCAACGGTACATGCATTATTTGTTCTCAGTTACATGCACTTAGAACAAATTTCAAAAAGCCATCTAACATAAAGATTGCTTCAAACTAAACGCATTTAATTTTAAAGTTTTTAGATTGAATCATCAAAAGGAAAACACACTTTTATATAATAACTTTTATTTCCTTAGGATACCTTGAATCATTACCAAGTCCATCGTGTATATATATATATATTCAACCTAAAATTTGATGAAGACAGGTAAACTAGTGGGTAAAGTACCCAAAAAAAAAAAAAAAAAAAACTTTCATTTCTTTTTCCTCTCTTCTTCCAACCTAAATTATATCAATAATTGATGGAAATATCTCTTTTCTTTCCTTCTCTATACCTACAATCCTAATTTAATGTCATTATAACAAATTCATTTAAAGTTAAGATTTTTCTTTCTAATTTAACCAACGTGTAAATACAATAAAATATAATTAGCTTTATTGGAATTTCTTTTTGAATTAGTACATTAAATGAAGAAAGTTATATATAAAAAGTTTACTTGTTTGAATAATTCATTTAATATGTACTATAAAATTTGAAATTTAACATCTTTACAAAAACACAAAAAGAAAAATTAGTAGTAAAAATAAGAAAAGAAATAATAAAAAGTTGAAATTTGACTTGGAGAGTGATATAAAGTAAAATAGCGACGTTTCACGATATCACCATTTGTGCTACCCTCAACCTTAGGCCCAAAATCATGATGTTGAGACCTATTGCAATTTTATATTTTAAAACTTATAGTTATTAACTTCAACTAGTTTTGTTTCTGACTTTTTGTTTTATGGTAAAAGATTATAGTGAATTACTTATTTATGGTAAAACTTTGTTTCAAAGTTTTTTCGACTCATTGTAGTATTAAGTAGTTTTTAAATTTTAAGACGTAGCTAATAAATTCTTCTATTTTAAATCAGTCGGTCATTTGACTTTTAAAATTTAAAGAAATAAGAGGCGATTGGCTAATAAATAAATTAAGTAATTTTCTCTCTAAATAAACAATGTTTAAACTTTCTCTATAATTTTCTACAAATTCAAAACGAGTTTGTGTTATGCTTGATTGAAAGTACACGTGTTCATGTCCTTTTAGGAGATTAATATACATCTATCTTTATACAACTCAACGATAATCTAGTTACTCTTTGTTACATGACAAATTTTTGTTTTATTTTTCTTTTCATTTTTACATCTTTTAGTTTCTTTTCAATAATAGGATTGAAAAGATTGACCTACGCAAGAAAAATTGATACATCCTAGATTGTAACAAAGTAATACTCAAAATTAAATACAACAATCTAATTAGTACGGACTCCGAAGGACCAAGTGATGATTTTTTGAAACTTCAATGACAAAAATAACTTTTGAAAAGAAAAACCTATATATCAACACAATTAAACTAGAAATTCAATTGAAGAAGTGATCAAGTCAATCAACTACATCAAACTTAATATATTAACTATATTAATAATTTAACTTTTCATCTCACTAGTAAACTTAAAACTTGGTAAAAAGATTAACAAAGATGCTTCAATATTACCCATGTTAAACTACAAATGAAACACAATGTTTTTTAGTATTACTATTAAATTAACCTAAAAATCTTTCAAAGTTTAATGAAAAAGGGTCTATATATATATATATGATCTCATTCTTAACCTACCATAAAACAAATAATAAAAACTAAGAAAAGAAGTTAATCAAACAAACAATATATATAGATTGATACTATAATATAAGAATGAATAATTAAAATTTTCTCCACATGTGACATCCATTCTCTAGACACAAATGTCCCCACCACCAACCCTCCAACATATATTATTTTCCCTTTTTCTCCCACACATTATTATTTTAAAACAATTCAATAAAAAGAAGAAAAAAAGTAGGGTTGATTTCATGTTACTAAATCATAGCACTGAAAAACTTAATGAGAAATTAAAAGAGAAAAGGTTTAGACAAAGGCTACTTGGGGATGAACTTTACGGAATGTGGGCGGCGGCGGCGGCGGCGACGGCCCTCCCACTGATTTTAATGGCTTCTTCTTTTTACAATTGAATATATAACAAACTAATAATAATAATAATGGGCCAATCAAATGTCCACTCCCATTTGTTTGGTTTTGTTTTTATTATTATTATTATTATTTAATTACTCATTGTATCATCATTAATTATTATTAAATTTTAATGTTGTGCTTAGGACAGGATCTAGCTCGGCTAATTAACATTTTTAATTTAACTTAGGATTCTCTAAGCAATAGTTTAAGAAATTATTAATAAATGTTTCCTCTTTATTTCTTCACGTGGGGCTGTGATGTTTGTATTAATATATACTATCAATAGAGAGAATGTATGTTTAATGTATGAGTTAGAGAAATATATATGGATGAAAAGATCAAGATCCTATTCGAACAAAAGAATCCTAAATATATGAGAACTTATAGAGTTGAAAGGGTTTAGGATTAAAAGTACTAAAAAAATGTTTGTTGTAATTCCACATTGGGTGAGTTCCTGGAAATTTTCCTATAACACGTGTGAAATCAGTTTCTTAGTAATATGTGAGTTAATTAGGTCAAAACATGTTGAAAATGTTTGTGTTGATTAGTCACAAAGATGTTTAGAAACATTGAAACTATCTAGTGCCAAAATCTTGATCCAAATCCTAGGCCTAAAACATTTATGTCAAGTTAGAGTTAGAAATATAAATGTGAATGTGGAGAATAAAGAATTTTTACATTTAATAACTGCACATATTTTGAAATATACTTTTAATTATAGCTTACTTTTGTTTTCATATGGTTCTTTTAAAACTACTTTTGCTTATATACTTGTTCATTTATGAGAATCAAGTTTTTAAATAAAAGTATAAAGACTAAAATTAGAACATTAATAGAATAGGAACTAAATTGAATACATTTAAAAGAGTATTTTAATTATTTAAAATGCTTTCCTATATTTGATTTGTTTCATTCAACTTTATATTTCATGAAGTCAAGGTACATTTAATAATATAATACATGTATTTTATTTTCCAAAGTTTCTACTGTAAAGAGGAGAGCCTAGCTTCGCTTCTCGCCTTGCCCTATGGATTAGGAGGATATAGGCTTTCCTCATCCTATATCTTTTTCTTCCTTTACCTTCTCTATGTTTATATTTAAAAAATGTAAAATATATTTAATGAAGATTATGATTTATATTAAAAAAAATACTTAGTGTATATAAATACAAGCCAAGAGATCATTCACTAATTTAAGCAATTCATATGTCAGTATAAATGTCATTTATTTCTAAATAAATAAAATGTTGTAATTGCTCCTACACGTATGTTATAACATACTAAACTGAGTTACCAAGTCATGTGTTCTATTCTATAAAGCATGGACACTTACAAATGAAACTTTGAGCCCCACAAAGTTCTACAAAATATATTTCACTTGAATACTTTTTGTTTATCTTCATACTTCTTTTTTTAATCTTCTTCTTTTTTAATCCATTTGAGTCTCATTTCTATTACATTCTATTGACTATTGTACTTCACTATCTATGATGTGCTTTTGCATCGTATTTTGTCCTAATGTCAAGAACTTCACATTTTGTAATTTTTTGTGGATTTAGAGTATTATATTCATTATATTTTTTATGTTAAAATTGCTTATACCCTAGATTTTAAAGGAAAATATATATTCAATGTATCAGTTTGAGCACTCGTATCTCGTATTTGTATGTTTCTATCGTTCGTAGGTTCTATCCGTCCCAATTTTTTAGGAATTGATGTATCGTATCCTATTGTATCTGATATCTATACGTACCTATCCTTCATAGGTACTATCTCTTACCATGTTCATTGTGCTTTACCGTTTATTCTTGCAATTGTTGTAACATTCATTATTTATAACAAGTTTGACAACACTTCTTTCATCTCTGCTATGCATATAGGTGTTATTAGTTCTGAAAAATTTCACAATATTCTAATGGAAAGTATCATGGCTTCTACTTGGACCACTGTGTTAAGATGGCTCCCTGATCTTTGAAGGCCCAAAACCAAGCCCATTAGAATAGAAGGGTTGAAATGATGGCCCACCGATGTTGAAGGCCCAAGCCGATTATAATAGAAGGGTTGAAAGACAGTAAATTGGCTGGACATGATAATTCATATTGTTATTGTGCTTCTAATAATTACATAGAAATTTGGGTTAACAAGGTAGTGATTACTCAATAATTTGGTCCATTGATTGAGAAAGTGATGATGTGGATCCATGATTTGAATTTAACACCCTGAAATTTTGAATCCAATTGAATATATGTAAACAACTTTCTGTTTACAGAGCTTTTACCCTAGACTTAGAACTTGAATGAACAATGCAAAGAACCAAATTGAGATATTCACTAATTGAAACTTGAGAGTGAACCAAAACAATTCAATCTAAAAGCGAGTACTAAAATAATTATAACTTCTCTAGTTGGCTAAAGTAAGGAAATGGTAAGGTTTGTGTATATAAATGCAAATGGCAGTAATAAAAGAATGAAATTCACTTTAAATTAAGCAACAATGAAACCATATCCTTCAATTTTTCACTAATTGGGGTGTTAACTAAAAGATGTTCTTAGGAATGAAAATAAATCTAAGTTTTACTGTTTCACAGTAGTAATAATATGCTCTGCCACAACAGCTTCAAAAATATTGTTGATGGTAAAATGTAAGTTAAAGAAATGGGAGTTCGTAAAACAAGACCCACCCATTTTCTCTACCGCCAAAATACTCTTCCTCATTTCAACTTTTTCAGAAACATCAACTCTACCTTTCCACTCCTTTGTCGTTAATATTGATGAATTCGTAAATGCCGATGACGATGATACCTCTCTACTTCCCGAGATTTTTACTCCGATTTCTGCTTAGATAATCTGCTCGGGCGAGAAGTCCTCAACCCACTAGTGAGTCTTCCAATGAATTTCAGAATCTCATCGATTATGATTACGGGCAATGCCACAGCTAGAACCAAGAGCCATTCATTCAAGGAAAGCGGGACAATGCCGAAGATCTTGGCGAGGAATGGCACATACAGAATCAAAAAGTGCAAGCCGAATGAAACTGACATGGCGAGGAGGAGCCAGGGGTTAACCCAAGGGGGCATTGTCAACAAGCTACCGTCCTCGGAGAGGGCATTGAGGGAATTGAACATCTCAATGGCGACCAGAACAGAAAGTGAGAGGGTTGATGCCTTGATCTTGCCTGAGCGGAAGTACTCGCACGGATCCGAATCGAAGCTGAAGACTTCATCCCCGGCTGTGAAGGGTGACACGGAGAATCCTTCCCAAGACGGGCACTGACCCCAGTTGGCAAGCTGAGAGTAAGAGACGAGACTGTGACCATCTCCAGACAGGTCGATGCCCAAGAATGAACCATGTGTATACCAAATAATAAAAACGCCTACAGTTGCTAACCCTACGTAGAGTCCAATCACCTGTGCACCAACGTAAGGAAATTATGGGAAAAGTACAAAATGATATCATTTCACACGAAAAGGTATTTTATTATATAGTTTGTTAAAGAAAGCGATGGAGCAAATACCAAATAGCGGAACAAAATCCAGGTTGTGATCAATGAGTCATCACTTTTCCTTGGCGGTTTCTTCATTATATCGTTATCAGGTGGATTAAATCCCAATGCAGTTGCTGGGGGTCCATCTGTAACAAGATTAACCCAGAGAAGCTGAACAGGGATCATCCCTTCGGGAATACCCAGTGCTGCTGTCAAAAATATTGATGCAACCTCACCGATGTTCGAGGAAATCATGTACCTACAATCATTGTTTGGCATTTGAAAGCAATGGTCAAATCCAAAATCCTGTGAAGACGCCTGATTTTTTTTCAAAACAAATCTTCAGGCAAAATGCGGAAGTTGAAACTGTTTAAACTTATAACTGAAATCACGCATGCCTGCTTGAGATATTCATGTTTGAAGGCAATGAAAGACCAACAGAACTACGTAAAATGGCATACTAAAACATTATCAACGAAAATGGATAAGAGCTTGTTCAAGTGGAAGAAAAACCTGATAAAGGCCTTCATGTTGTCGTAAATTGATCTTCCTTCACCAACTGCTGCGACTATGGTACTGAAATTGTCATCGGCAAGAACCATATCAGAGGCTTCCTTTGCAACCTGGAAAAATAAAGTCATATGTGGCCAGATGTTAAAACCATATCAGACACCAAGCGATTTAGATGTACAAAATGCAAAAACAACCAAGATTAATTTACATGCCTCTTCTTTTTAACCTTCTTTTCTCAAGTTTACATGGGTGAAAATCACAACATTTAACATTTTGGTCTGAATATAATGGCTACCACAAGCATTTCAGTTTGTTCTAAACAGGATAAGTGCTCCAAACAGGGTGTGAAGGGAAAAAAAGTGCAGGGTATATAATACGTATGACACAGTGACTTATTTGAAATTCTGTTTCACAGAAAAGGGCACATCAAAGTTTGTACCTCTGTCCCAGCAATGCCCATCGCAATCCCAATATCAGCCAACTTCAAGGCAGGTGCATCATTGACTCCATCTCCTGTCATTGCAACAACTTCACCATCTTCCTTGAGCAATCTTACTATCTCTTGTTTATGTTTTGGTTCAGCCCTAGAGAAAAGAAGTCCTCCATCTTGTCTTAGATGAAATTTCTGATCCTCCCGGCTCATTGTCATGAATTCTTTCCCAGTTAAACTTCTGGAATTTATAGCTTCATGTTGTCCAAATACACCTATTTCTCGACATATAGCTTCAGCTGTGTTCTGGTTGTCTCCTGTGATAACCATGACGCGAATACCAGCAGCTTTACAGTCTTGAATTGCTTGATGAACCTCTTTTCTAGGAGGATCCTATAAGAACAAATTGTGGTGCAAGCTCAAGCAATTGAAAAAGTATTAAAAATAGTAATAAGTATTAAAAAAATCACTTTGCTCACAATTACAAAATATCAAGAATAAATAAACAAGACATTCACGATGAGCCACTCACCCTTAACCCAACAAAGCCAGCAAAAATAAGATTGCTTTCAATTGTAGAGTATTTGGATGGGTCAAGTAGAAGCTGATGTGCTGGATGATCTTCGTCACCAACAGTATAATCAGAAAATTCTGGAAGATATTCCTTGTATGCAAAACCTAAACACCTTAGTGCACTAGAAGACATCTCACGCAAACAATCTAAGATACATCTCTTTGAATCTGAGTCCAAATTCACTATAGTTCCATCAAGCAGCTGAATAAATGAACTCCGATCCAGAAGATTTTCAACAGCACCCTGCCACATTTCAGTGAATAACCATCTTAAAAAATGATAATTACCATACACATTCAAAGAAGCAGTGAAGAAAATAATGAGAAAGAAACAAGTGATTACAATTGTACAGAATTACTTTACAATAACGAAGGCTTAAAAGATGAGGGTACAAAAGTCACAAGGTTGATTGATATCAATCAAGCGTTACAACCTAAAAAGTTTTCTAACCATTTCAATCCTCTTTCATGAGCTACTATGTGGGGTGAGGTACAAAAGTCACAAGCTTGATTAATATCAAGCGCTACAAACTAAAATGTTTTGTAACCATTTCAATCTTCTCTTTCATGAGCTAGTATGCGAGAAGAATTTCATCGCATGACCCAAAGAAGAGGTGAGATGCAGAGGGAAATAGCATAACACATTCATATAAAAGAGGAAAATTAAAATTTTAAAAATCAGCAAAATAATACAATATCTAAAAGTAGAAATTAAAGTAAAATGACAAAACCAAATAAGGCTTAAATAATCAGATTATCAGAATATACCTTCACGAGTAATGATTTTTTCCCCGATTGAGAATTTGTGATAACTCCCATGGATTTACGGTCCCGGTCAAACTCCAAAGTAGCAATGCGTTGCTCATTCTTGTTCCAAGCTTGGCAGCATCCTTATTTAATCATATTACCGTGTCAAAGACATGTCAACATAAAGATGCATAAGAAATAAAATAAGACAATAATAGCAGTCAAGAACTTACGCAGGACATCCCCATTGGTTTCAACTGAACTTGAGTCATATCCTTCAGGAAGCCCCATCTTTTCCACAAGAACCTTAGCATGCAGTACAAGGAATCAGTAAAAAAGCTACATAAAATGTACAACACAATTATTTGTTGGCATCTGGCCCTTTTCTTCATTTCCAACACATCTTAATAATGTTTCTTCATACTCTATCAACAGGCAGATCCATAAAACAACAGAAAGAAGCTTATCAAACATTACACTCTAAAATATCCTCTTCTTCACTATTGTTATGAGAAAAATGTATCAGCGGTTACTTAAAGAAGACTTGAATCTTCCTTCTCTTGTCAGGTTTCTTCTTTTGTCATGAGTTGAGCTCGTTATTAATTGTCCAATCAGCCTCGTAATTTTCTGTTCTAAGCATAAAAACGTTTAGCTTTCAAGGTCGTGCCAAGTCACTCTTAGATATCCTAAACATCATCTAGGGACTAGTCTTCAACATACGAAACTGCTATCGGGGTTGAGAGATGAAACAATTAACTAAGTGACATAAAATCAATGCATCAAAAAGTCATGAGAATAGTTGGTCACCTTCAAAGCTGCTTCAGTAGGCATTCCATTTGCAACAAAATGATGGCCAGACTTTTCAACACCTGCATCATTACAAACAGCAGCAATCTTTGCCAGCATTTGCAGATTCACATCCAGTTGACCTCCAAGCCAACCAATTATTTTTCCATCCAAAGGATCATATGTAGTCCCCTCCACATCAAAGGCTCGTAGAGTACCAACACGAGAACCAAGAGCCACAATTTTCGCAACAGCCATCTGATTAGTCGTTAGAGTACCTGTCTTATCAGAACATATCACAGTTGTACAGCCAAGTGTTTCAACACTGGGCAGCTTACGAACAAGGGCATTTTTTTGGGCCATCTTCCTAGTGCCAAGTGCCAAGCATGTTGTTATGACTGCTGGCAAACCTTCTGGAATTGCTGCCACAGCCAATGCCACAGCAATCTCAAAGTAATATGTACATTTCTCAAATGAGAACTTAAAATTTGCAGGCCAACCATCGACGTATTCCCAAGTGAGGAAGTATTTGACATTAATAAGCCAAACTAGTGCACAGATCACTCCAATTATTGCTGTTAGAAGCTCTCCAAACTCATTCAACTTCTTCTTCAATGGTGTATCATCTTCGCTCTGGGCTGCTTCTTGTATCTGACAATGCACCTGTCCGAGTTCAGTGCTCATTCCTGTTTGGGTAACAATGCAAATACAATTCCCATTTACAACTGTTGTCCCTGCAAAAGCCATACACTTTTTCCCTTGTATATCTGTATCTTCTGGCACAGCCTTAGAAGTCTTGCTCACTGCTTCACTCTCACCTGTCAAGGAACCTTGCTCAACTCGAAAAGTAGAGCTGATTAAACGCAATACTCTCACGTCAGCAGGCACCTTATCCCCAACTCTGAGTTCTACTATATCACCGGGAACAAGTTCTTTTGCAACAATTGAAGTTCGTTTACCATTTCGTAATACTGAAGCCTGTTCAGACTGAATTTCTTTAAGAGCTTCCAATGCTTTCTCGGCATTATTCTCTTGCCAAATGCCAACAATGGCATTAACAATCAATATCAAGAAAATAACTAGAGGCTCCACAAATGCTGTGATCTCCATCTCACCTCCTTCCTCTCCATCATACCACGCAAGAACAAAAGATACAACTGCTGCCGCTAATAGAATCCTAACTAGTGTGTCATTAAATTGTTCCAAAATCAGTTTAAAGATTGAAGTACCTTCATGTTTCTCCAACTCATTGTAACCATAGATCTTTCTCTTGTTTTCAACCTCTTCAGTTGATAATCCAAGATCAGGGTTCACTTGGTAAATCTCTAAGCATTCTTGAACATCTCTTGCCCAGGCTGGATACGTTTCTTTCTTCGATGAGGTAGTAGCAAAAATCTCTTTTTTCCCGTAGTTTTCACCGCCTCTACCCATTTAGATTAGCAAATCAATATCGCCTGCAAATCAGCAGTTGATTCAGACGAAATCCAACGCAAGAAAATCCCATTAACAAAAAAAAATTAAAAACTACAAAATCAAACACCCAAATCTCAGTTTAATCCACTAAGAATTCACAATACCCGAACATGAACACTAAGAAATGAAATCACACAAAACAAAAAACACCCATTTCATCTATCGTACTAAAACCCAACTGAAAATATAAACAAATCATTCAAATTAAAACGAAATTGAAGCCGTTAATCCACAGATCAAGAAACAACAACACCCCCACCTCCCCAAACATCCTCGAGGAGCAAAGAAGATCAAAACAAGAAATCAAGAGTAAAAAGAAATCATTAGAATCTAAAAAACCACAGAATACAGTTACCAGAATTCCTGGATCTTTGAAGCAAGAAAAGCTTCCGTTTCTCTCTCTAAACTATGAATCGACTAACTAGAGAGAAGTAAAGAGAGAGAGAGAAGTAGAGAGAGAATGAAACCCAAGTGGATTATAGGTTAAATAAGGAACGATTCAACCGCATGATCTCCTACATCCGATACTACAGGACCACGAAGTGTAATTATATTACATTGGGACACGTGTTGGAATGTGGTGGTAGAGTGGGTGATTTGTGGTGAAGGTGTAGGGTAAGAGAAATGTGGGATCCACATGGAATATCGTTTTAATTGTTATTTAAAAAAAAACAAAAGAAAAGGAAGAGGAAGGGCACGAAGCTTCGTACTAATTTCTCTTTGGAATACCAAACTTGGGGATTTGGAAAAGGTACATTTGCTTATATACCCTTCTACTTTTGTTGAATTTCAAATAAGGGCTTGATTCGTTACGATGCTTTACGTCATCGTCCACTTTGGGGTTTCATTTTTGAATTTGCGTTGAACAATGATGCCCTTTTGGAATTTGTTTCAATATACACAATAATAATAATAATAATAATTTTATATCTACTTTAATTATCCAAAGCTATAATAAATTATGTTACTTTTGCTCCATTTTCATAAATATAACACATATGCTAAATATTTAGGGTTAGTATAACAATCTAACAAAACTATTTTTTCATAATTCCATATTTGTTTATAACAAATTTTCAATTCTTTCTTTTTCTTCTTCTTTTCGATATTTTTCATCTTCAACATTTTTTTATTTCTCATCTTCCACAATATCCTCTCTTCTTTGTCATCTTCAACAATCAAGATCATTTATATTCCTTTGTTAACATTGATGCAGTGAGTTTGTTTTCGATAATTATTCTAAATATTATTTTTGTCTGAATTGTTTAGACGATTATAAAATTTCGTTAAGAATTCTATATTTCATTATGTAGATCGTTTTTGTTTTTGTTTTTTTATACGAATTATAAATTTTGTTTTCTTTTCAAATGTTTAGAAGATTTAAGTATTACCGTAAGAATTCTGTATTTCATTATAAAGATTGATAGTTTGAAGTTTTTCATGATCATTTACATTAAATTGTATAATCGTTCATCAAAATCAATATGATCACTTACCAATATCCCAACAATCATGTAGCCAAAGAATCTTGAAAAAAATTTGGGTAGCCAAATCTAAATGATCCAATACCAAAAAAATCGTTGGGATATTGATATGCGATCTTTTAGATTTGGGTACACGAGTCTACGAATCTAAACGAAACGATCATGTAGCCAAATCTTAATGATTGTGTATGAGATCGAGTGGCCAATAAATCACGCGTTGACTGACACACTTTTGTATTTTTCAGGGACATTTTTGGTATTTTTTATTGTGGATCTATAGGCTTTTTCCGCTTTCGAAATTATTTTAAGTATAAATATTTAGTCTATTATATTTTTTAAAAAACCTTTTCACTTTTTCTATA
The DNA here is from genome assembly GCA_025688845.1 of Cucumis hystrix. NCBI lineage: Eukaryota > Viridiplantae > Streptophyta > Magnoliopsida > Cucurbitales > Cucurbitaceae > Cucumis > Cucumis hystrix. The sequence continues at coordinate 1,742,891 of CM046894.1, forward strand.
ACAAAATAATAATAATAATAATAATAATAATAATAATATTTTTTTATTTTTTATTTTTTATTTTCACATGAGATCCCAACTAAGTAGTTACCCATAAATTTTTAATCTTAAATTTATTTTACGTTTTTCGAAATTACTGATTTTAGCAAATATATGTTTATTAGTAATTTATGGATTTTGTTCTCTAAAATAATCTAAATTTTGGATAATGTTTTAATCCGATTTTGAATTTTTGTAAAATTTAGAATTGTATATTAAAACAATAATTTTCATATGTTTATATAGTAAAATGGCAAAAAAAAAAAAAAAAACATTTTGATATTTTACTATATTTGTTGATCATTTTGCTGTTTAAAATTCTCTAAAAAAAGATCAAACACACTAAATATAGTATTTTAGGGTGTGGCCTCAATCCAATTTTCTTTTAAATTAAAATATGTTAATATGTATTATATTTTAAATTATATGAAACAAAACACTAAGTACATAATTTGTTTAAACATAACCATTCAAAATAAATCTTCTATCCCCTAAAACATTTTCACAAGCTAATTTATGATACGCTTCAAAATTTTAATTAATAAAACTTTATATTAATTTAATATTTAATGCGATAACTATACTCCGTTATCAAACATATATCAAATAATTAAATCACATTTTTATATTTTTGTGATGTTTTTTTTTCTTTTTAGGTACTAAAAATTTTCAAATGTAAGAACTTAAATAGTAGGTAGAATTAAATTAAAAGAAAAATAATCATTGTGATATATTGATTAGTTAATTTGAATTAAAAGAAAAAAGAAGAAGAAGAATTATGGTAATCGTATATACCTATTTCATTTCAATTCATTTAAAATGTGAATGTGGAAAACCTTCCTATGATTTATCCAAAAACAAAATACCATAAGTTAGTAGATAAAGCACACGTATTGGAAAATCAATGGTTCTTCTATTCCTTCCATTGTTTAGTTGTTGAATTCTTGTTCTTCTTTACTCTATGAATCTAGGGTCTTCTAAAATTTGATTATATCTATCTTAATGAGAAATCAAATAATGTGGTGATGATGGTGCATTTGAGTTGAGATCCAATCGCCCAATTTGTGCTATGCCATATAAATTAGTCCATCAAGATTTGAAGTACATGACATAAGATATAGTATAAGTTAAATTGAATCAAATTGGCCCCAATCATTCACATAAACTAAAACCAATCAGATTGTACCATGTGTATTTATGACATAAATTCATCAAATTCAATTGAGCCACGTGGCCATATACTTCAATCAAATAGGGGCCAGCTCTCTTCTTTGTTCAACGTAATATATTCCTTTGGTTCCATTTTCCATTACATTTTTAGATATGTTTTAACGCATGCACATCTAAATTTTGCTACAACAAAAATATACTACCACGACACCCTACTATAGCCAAATTGAAAGAGGAGAAGAAAAATAATGTCATATATGTCTAACATCCAAACAATGAACTTTATAACTAAAATTTAATATAATGAAAGTTCTACGAGTTTATCTACGGAATTCTTCTCAAATTTATTATTCTTACATTTGAAAGATTTTTAAATATAGCAAAATAAACAAAAAAAATTTAAATATATCAAAATGTTAGATTCTATCAATGATAAAAACACTGATAGAAACTGATAGAAGTCTATTAGTATCAATTATGAATAGAATCTAAAATTTTCAGTAGTTTTGTTATTTATAATAACTTTCCTCCACTGATCTTTCATGGTTTTAAGTGAAGACTTTAGTTTTTGGTGTGCAATTACGAATATAGCAATTTCAAATTAGTAGATACAACACAGTGTAGAAAAAGAAAAAGAAAAAGAAAAATACACATCACAATTTAGATCTAGCTCTTAGTGTCAATAAGTGATAGATTAGAATCTATCATTAATATGTATATATCAAATAATGAGTTTATCACCAACAAATTTTGCTATATTTATATTTCTTTAAGAATGTTGCTATACATAACCAATACAATTTTTTTTCTTTACAATATGTGAGACGAGATGGTCATACCACTAATGTCGAAGTCTACAGGACAATCTACCTTTGAAAAAACAAAAAAAAATCTTTGAAATGACAAAATTGTTAAACATTATTTATAGAGTAAAATGTGAAGATCTTTCAGCAATAAACTATGATTGATTACGATAGACTATTAAATATATTTATGAATGATACAGATTTTGTAATTAATGAATCGTAATCTATTTCTAATAAACAACAAACAATGTTGTACACTATATAAAAATATTAAAAAGAGAAGCTTAAATGAGGTAAGATGATAGGAAAAGAGTTAAATGGGATGCAAGCAAAGTGGAATAGCCAAAGATTTGCATAGATGTCGTGTTGGTATAAGACAAGCAAGAGGAAAGAAGAAATTGCAAGAAGAAATATTAAAATTAAAAACAGCATCTTTTCACATGCCACTTTCTAAGTTAATTTTAGTTTAGTTTACTTTTTACCTTTTTGGTTTATTCCTTTTAACAAATTTTGTTGTTTTTCTTTTTGATTAAGAAAGCTTAAATTGTATTATTATAATTTCAATCATTCACTTTACAAATTTTCTCTTTCAAAGTCTTCTTGACTTTTAATATTATTATTATTTTATTTTATTTTCAAATATAATAAAATCAACCCAAATATTTTATAAATATAACAAAAATCGCAATAAACTACTATTTATGTCTATCATGATATAAATACACACAAATGAGTACTTAATGTGATCTGTTGCGGATAGACTTTGATATTTTGTTGTATTTATATGTATTTTCAATCGATTTTTTTTTAAAGAATATATATTTGTTTTTACTTGTTTATTAGTAATTGTTTAACCTTATTAATACCATTTTATATGGTTCATCAATTTTTCTTCTACTTAATGTTGAGGGTATGGTGATATGACATTATTGTTTAAAAATGGTTTTTTTTTTTTTAAATACTATTGTTTTCAAAAGCTATTTTTATGGTCTCCTTAGCTCATAAGTTTTGTTTGATGAATAATTGAATATGAATATTAAAGATCTAAAAGTTGAAATTTTGAGATATTTAACATTTAAGATCATTGACATCTTGAAATAATAATTAAAACATTGGGTTTGTCTTACAACTTTTGTCTACAAAAACAATAACTTTAATCAATTAAAATAAAAATAAAAACCATCAAATTAATACTTTGCACATCAAAATATTAATTAAATGTAATGTTGAAGATCAAAGAAATTGAATTACTAAAAGATAATAAATTAAGTAGAAAGTAATTAAAATATTACTAATTAAGCCACAATTAAATTAGTAATCGTAAAGATTTATATTAAATATCTAGAATGATGCCGATAAAATTTAGTGGATAAAATACATTTTTGGTCCCCTTTTTAGTCCTTAAGTTTTGAGTTTGGTTTAATATGATAATTATTATTATTTTGAAACTAACGGCTATAGATCTAAAATTAAATTTAGGTTTAAAACCGTTATTCTTTTTCTACATATTTGAGAAAAGGATTTTGGTGTTACGAGTTCTTCTTTTCAAACATTTGAATTTTTTTTAGCAATATTTTTCTGGATTCCATTCTATACTTTGGCAATTAATGCACACTCCATTCCTTACTCGAGTGAGTTCATGCTTGAATTTAATTTGAAAGTTGTGTAAACGGAAAAATATGCAATTTAGCTCAATTGCGCCAAATTTTGCTTTCAAAGTAATGAATCATCACGACATAGCAATGATCGATTGACATTTATTTCCAACAAAAGTTGATATTTCTATCAAATTTCTCCACATTAAACGTTACTGAACTCATAAAGCTCGACATATCTGCTTATTTGTTTCCTAGCATGGCAACAAATAGTGAACAATCCATTCTATTCACAATAATATGGCAGTTTAATTTGTTTCAAGAATTCTGTTGTATCCCTAGAGCATATTTCAAAACTATAGACCTAATACTCTAATACCACTTGTTTTGGAAAGAACCTTCTACTTTTATCGTTGAAAATAAGTAGAAAAGTAACAGAATAATTAAAAGAAAGCAAAATAATTGAAAATACAAGAAGAAACGTGCATGGAAAAACTCTCAACTAAAAAATCACACTGTGAAGATAAAGATTCGACTTGATGGAGTTGGAACACAAGCAAAACAAAACTCGCGCGAACACAACATGTTGATCTCCACATTTGTTTCAAGTTAATCTCCACATTTGTTTCAAGTTATTTATCTGTCCCAACCCTTCTATTCTAGTTTAATTTTGAATAAAATCGTTGGGATCCAATGCTTCCACTATGGAAGAATAATTGTTCATTCCATTCAGAACTATATATCCGTATGCTTTAAGTTATTGTTAAATTTTCAAACAATTGGGGTGAAAATGATGATTCAAACTACAACTTGGAGCAATTATATATCATAGAGTTTTGCATTTTAGAGCATTAAAGTCAGAAATAGAGAGTGATGCAATATAATAACTTTAAGAAAATATCGTAATAACTCAACCACGCTCGAACTAATATTTAAAGTGGATATAATTACAAACGAAGATATATCGTAATAGAGACTGTCATTGTGTTAGAGCTACGACCATCAATACGATACATTATAAAATATCGTGGTACATACACGTACCTGACATGCATAAACAAAAAATTAGATTTTATACGTACGTGGAAAAGTGGCGGTTTTCAAGTGTTCAAACATTATAAAACGTTTTAAAAATTGAAAGAAGAAAAAAAACCCTGAAATGTGAAGATAGATACGAGTGGCCGTTTTCAAAGTCCAAACAATTGCTCCCTTGTTTTGGGCCAAAAACAAAGGTTCTTGTAGGGTTTTCAGCTGCTCTATCCTTTAAGATACTTAATTCTATTGACGTTAGTTGTAAAGTGCTGACTTCTAATACTGCTTTCTAAGCTATATCCTTGTCTATAGAACTGCTTTTTCTGACCTTAATTTTCACATTTCAGTTTAATTGCTTCTAGAAAGAGGCCATATTGGCTTTCATTTTCAAGGAAGGGAGTTATGGTTGCTGCTGATTCTCATTCTACCATGGGAGGGATGCTATATATATAGTTTATAATTACTTCTATCCCTAGAATGCCTTGAATCTTTTACTTAATGCTTTGAATGATCAATGTGTTGGAGTCTAGGATAACGTTGTTCAACCCATAAACCAACTATAATGGTAAATGTGTATTATATGTTATTTATAATTTGGTCTAAAATTTAGAGGGTGCATTGTATATACGCCCTCGAACTTTATTGAAGCTTTTGTATATGTATTATATGGCATTTCTCTTTAATAATAAAACTCTTTTTTCTCCTTTTGTCCGTGAATAAGGTAGCTAACACTAAGTTAATAATAAAACTCCTCTATTTCTTTTTTACTGCTGATTAGATTTTAAGATGGAAATCATATTATCTCTAATGCTCAATCAAGTCTAAATGGACATTCTTTTTTCAAAAAAAATAAAATAAAAATTCAATCCAAAATAATAAATTCAAGGAGACATCATCTTAAAAGATGTTGAAAATTTCACATCGAAGAAATTGACAGACCTCACAATAATATTTATAATATGCAAATAAAGAAGGCTCATCTTATTATCATTTAAATAGAATATGGTATTATTTATCTAATATCTATTTACTCTAAAAACTTTGTGATTTCTCTACATGGTGTCAACCTACGTTTATCTTGGAAGCACAGCCACTTTTCTTAGAAATAAGCACAAAGGACAAGAAGACACACACAGCTGCAGTTTGCAAATTTCCAGAATTGTAAATGTGGATTTTTTAAAATTTCTTTACTATATGCTTTCATTTCCATGGTAGACACAGGCACACATTAATATTTAACTTTTAGAGGAAGAAAAACAAATTTAAAAAGACAAGATTTAGAAATTGACATAGTCATTCATATTCAATACTGGAAAACAACAAATTAAATTAGTCTCCCAATACACTTCTTTTTAACACTTGATTATATAACATTATCGTAATATTGAGGTATATATTCATGTTAGACACGTTGTAAAATAGAGGTATTTAGAATCCAATTTTGCAGTGAATGGGTCACCATTGTGTCTGTTAGCCATATGGGGTCTGTATAAAGTAAACAATAACAGATTTGTAAGATAGTGAGGAGAGAATAAAGGTATTATTATTGTTGTTGAGTTAATGGGGGAATAGAAACATAGAAGGGTGGAAGAAGCACTATCATATCTATGTCTTCATTAGCATTCGCCTTTTTTTTAGAAAAAATTAAAAGGCATCATCTTATGTGACCATTAAATGTGTGGTATGCAACTTTTGACTTTAATTTTATTATTACCTTTTTATCCCTCCCATTGGTTCTCTCGATTTTGTGATAAAATTCAATCAAACCATCAATCGATTTTATAAAAGAATATCAAACCAATGTCTTTTATGTTTAGTTTGAGACTATTATGTATCTTTTAAATAAATTATTAATGGGTTGTTTTTAGAAAATCCTTTTTTGATATAAACACGAGTAATTGAGAAGAAATTGTTGCCGTATTTAATACAATATATTACAACTTTAGGTTACCTAAGTAGGGGTGATTTTAAAGTAAAATTGGAAAAAAAAATGGTGACTTCAAAACAATGTAGGTGAATGCATTTTACTTTTTCTTTTTCTAATTTTACCTAAAATGATAGAAAATCACTTCTACATTTTTCTTTTTTTTAATTTCACTGTCTAAACAGTCTGATTTCAAAGTAACATTCTTTTTTTGTTTAATCTTTTCACATTATTACTTGATGATTTCTTCACAATTATATTTTGTTTTATTTATCTCCTTAAAATTACAATTCCTTCTATTTTCTTCAAACCGTACCTTCATTTAAATTTCAGCATATGCCCATAAAAAGAAACATATATGAAATATTTAGTCTTTCCTTTTTTTTTTTTTTTTCAAATCATCCGTCTTATCTTATTTTAGGTTAAAATACCATTATAATATCTGTAAAAAATAAGATTAAATACCATGTTAATATCAATAATTTGATTTTGTTCAATTTTGATCTAATTGTTTAATTTTTTCACTATTATTATTTATTATTTTAAATTTTAAATTAAATTCATATTTATTTAATATTATTTTAATGATTATATACTTAATAATCTTTAATGATTTTTGTAATGATTTATTATTGCACTTCTGTTTTTTTTTTTAATGTATTTGACCATTTCTTAAATTATTTTAATATATGTTTTTCTCTAAAATCTATTTAATAACAATATTGATTTGATAATTTTGCCAATATAATTTAGAGTTTAGAGAATGATCTTTTTTTAAATTTATGTAATTAATCTCTATATTTTTCTTTATTTTTGATATATCGAGTTCATACTATCATTCTTAAATCTACATCGTTTTTAAAAAGATTGATCCAAATACATAAAACTTAAATTTAATTAAAACATTAAAAATAATTAACCAATCATACTAATAAATAAAAAATTAAAAAAAATTAACAATGTTCATGATACATATACTTTTATTCTTGTATAGAAGAAGACCCTCTATTACGTCGAATCCGACCCTCTTGGTTCACGTAGTGTCCACGATTGTCACGACCTCTTACATTTGCTGATTGCCCCACGTCTGTATGAAATTGTGAGGTTTGACATTCCTTCATGTTCAGGGTGTCATGGTTAGTCGAAAAGAAGTCTCCTGACGCCATCACTCTACTAATGCGGTGATGAGGTGCCAATCAAGTTGCACAAATTTAATATGTGCAACTTCTAAAAGCCATATGCACGTAGATAGCAAAAAAATATGTGGATCTGGTTCTTCATGTCATCAAAGAACCGCCTCTCGACGCCTACAGTGCATAGCATCAATGTGTTTATCCTCCTATACGACCTGTGATCGATGACTCCCCTAGAGTTTAAAATGGAATGGTCATATGATCATGTACTAATGTCACCGTCCATCTAGTGTCATTGAAATAAAATCAAGAGTAGTTAGATATTATAGTAAATAATCATACTTGGAACTTCGAGAGGACAAACCATTAGAAATTAAGAACAAAATTAATTTTATGCTTCCGTGGTCATTCAAATAACAATAGAAATTACATCGAGATTACATTGGAGTGAAATACAAAAACACTACAATTAATCTTGGTATTTCTACATTAAATGGTATTTTAACCTGAAAGGATGGGTGGTTTGGAAAAAAAAACTAAATATTTCATATATGTTTATGAGCACATGGTGGAATCTAAATCATTAAGTAATAATGTAAAAAATTTAAAAATAGGAATTAGGCAGTGAAATCAGGTAGTTTAGACAGTGAAATTTTTTTAAAAAAATGAGGGAGTAACAACTGATTTTTCATAAGGTGAAATGCGTCCATGCCAAAAATTTCCATCCCATTCACTAGATAGTTTTGAAGTCACCATTTTTTTCTAATGTTATTTAATATCACCTTATTTTTTTCAAATCAACTTGAGACAAAATAGACAATAACCAAACAAAATTTTTAGTGTATGAGTTTGTTACAAATCAGTCCATTGATGAAGATTTAATTAATATAGGGTTGTGTAGATAACATCGAAGCCAATCCAAATTTGTTTTTGATGTATTTTTATTGTCCATTTTGGTTGGCTCTTTGTAAAAGAACTTTATACTATTTTTCATATATAATGCAATTCAATTAGCACTATTTATATGGCTTTCATTTTTATTATTATATATTATATAATTGGTTTTGTCACATAGTCTCACTTTCCCTTCCTTTCATTTATATTTCTTTCTTTTATTATATAATATATAGTATATTATTATTTGATTTAATATACTTGGTTAGGTTTGGACTTTTAATTTTATAAACAATTCTACTATGATAACCTAGTATAATTAACTATCACAATTCTATGATACTTCAAATGTAAAATACTTGACGACTTTTTTTTATTTATTGAAGAAACCTTTTTTATGTCCTTAAATTTTCTTAAAAGTATTAATTTAGTAATTGAAGGTTGGTTTATAACCATTTAATTCTTCTATTTTCAGTTGAAAATATCATCGTAAGTAACATAATTGTTAACCAAATATAACATAATTTTATATTTTAATAAGTCTAAATCTATCTATATTTATTACTGACAATTTCTTTTAATTAATTTATGTAATACGAGACTAAATCATTACAAATTTTAAAACACACCGATTAAATTGTTACATAGTAAGGTTTAAGAACAAAAATTGAAAATTTAGGATCTAGACCACTGCTAACTAAAATTTCCAGAGACTAATTAAATTGTTATTTCCATGAAAGTTTTGGAACTAAAAGGGATTTTAAATCCTTTTTTTGTTCCTTCAAAATAAAACTGCTACAAAACAACGATTTTAATTAACTATGAGAATCCTACATGTGGTATATACACAAGAAATCACCAATGTTTTTATCGATAATGATAAAAGAGTAATAATTAGGTACATTCAGGCTCCCCTCCTCTTTATCATATAAATAGATTTTTTTTAAAAAATAACATATATATTTTTTGGAAGAATCAAATTGTCATGTGACAATTTTTTATCGGGTGCATCTCATTCTAGATTATGTAACCCATATGCAACTAAGTATTTTTCGTGAGAAAAACAACAGTTCAATTCATCAAATTATCTACACACAACAATGTTTCAATTTACTTGTTTTGTAAATATTATCTAATTAATGCTTGTGGGATAGATGTATTTTCGTTTTTGTCTAAAATTCTCGATTGTATATTACTTAATTATAAATAAAGAAACAACTTTACTGGCATGGTATCAGGATGTATATATCATCCCTAAAATTTGTTCGTTGTTGAAAATTCTCTTCTCTTTTTGGAGCGCAGATCGACCGACTCATTAATTGTCATTGCTAAAATTTGAATGTATCTAGCTACCATTGGTGTGGTCCAATGCTAACCCATTGATCCAAATTGATGGTTCATGGTACATATAAGTCTGGTTGTTAGCTGGCCCTAGCAATAATGTGTGGCATTTCCAATTACTAGTCTTGTGAAATGTGTCATATTGTGCACTTTAGTGTGCCTTCAATTTTTTTTTTTTGGTGTTTATTATAATGTCATAAAATCAATTAATTGTTAATTTTCAATTTTGATAGGTTGTAATATTCTATAATTAATTCCATACAATGATCGATACAATGATCGATTCATTGTCAAGATCTTCAAACACGAGGATTTTAAAATATTTTATGCTTAATAGGAGACAACTTATGCACATAAGAAGGAAAGAAAATATCACATTAAGGTTTAGAGACGACTACACTTACTTTCAAAGTGATGTATGTTTTTTCGTACCCTTGAACTTTAATTATTTTTTAAAAGATTACCAAGATTATATTGAAATTATTGTTCTTTCTTCATTAATAAATATGATTAAACTTTAATATTAGTACTAGTCATGCCAGTTTATATGAATGATGAATTAATTAATGTACTATGTGTTTCTTCCAATTTTTAGGCATTAGTTGCACCATCAAATTTATATCTTATTTTAACTAGAAAGCTAACCCTTTTTGGAACAACAGTTCAAAATTAGTCAAGAATAATGAAACTTTTCACAATTTAAGAGCATAATTGATACATTATTCAAATTTAGAAGCACAATTTGTTACACGTATGTAAATTGAAGTAGGTATTTTACATAACTAATAACAAATAAGAAATTAATTAGGTTTGTATATGTACATGTTTATGAATTTTGTAGTGAGACTATTGCAATTTTTTTTTAATGTTTAATTGTGAATCACGCTCATTTAATTTAGTAGAAGTTTATATTAGCTACAAATTTAGTTATACTGATGAGTGATGATAAATCTAATTAATATATATCATTCAATTAACATCCATTTCATTTTCAGGTTTAAAATAGGGACACTTGCAAAAATAGCAAAAAAAAATAAAAATGTAATAATAGAGTCCATGTCACTACATTTTTTAAATTGCAAAAGTAACAAATTTAAAAACCGATAACCCTCTAATAGCCGTTTAATAGCCTTCTGATATCAGTAATATTTTTCATATTCACAATATGCAAAAAAGAAGTGTCATTGATTGATTTTTTCTAAATCTTTTTGTCATCTGATGCAATTTTCCTTTAAAATATGAGAAAAACACTGCAAATGAAAATGAATATAACATTAATTGGGGAGAGAGGAAACAGACAAAATGTAAAAGTTTAAACACAGGGCCTCCCTCAACTAATGTACTCTGATAATATCCTAAATCACTGGTCCTACAAAACTTAAGTCAACGATTAAAGATAAATTTAATACATATCATTCAACATGTAAAATTAGTAAGTGAGGCATCGGTTTGATATGTAGCACAATCTACACACCCAAATAATGGTGATAGGATCATATTGTATTTTATTTTTTTAAAATGAATTTTGGAACAAAGGAATGAAGTCTCTAATCTCGATGTTGACTGTACAAGTTTTATACTAGTTAAACTATTCTCAATTTTAGCCATAAATTGTTCATATCTAAGATGTTTAACTTTCATATAATCTAATATAATTAGCATATTTTGCAAAATAAAAATTTGAAAAAACTACTTTCATTATATAACATCTCTCGTCTAAACTAAAGTCTCATTAATTTTTATTAGTGGATCACATGGTCCACGTATAAATAAGTAGACCAATTTGAATTTATCAAGCATCAAATAAACCAAAAGTAAATTTCATGTATAAACAATGTTAATGTAACATTGTTTCCATAACTATAAAAGTACTATATATTCTTATTTCGTCCTTCGTATATCCATTTTCTTTTGTTAATGTGTCCTATTCTATCTTTAATAAAATAGGGCGATGTGACGTATACATAAAACTAATGTTAGTACTACAAATTTTTTCATAGATGTTGTACACCAATTTTTCTTTCTTTTTTTTTTTTTTTTTTGTTAGAAAATGAGTTTTGATTGGAAATATAAAAGATTAAAATTACCTAAGTTGCGAATCACTATAACTTCTAAATAATAAAGAATTAAACATATAATATAAGGACAAAATTGTAATTAAACAAAACATAAATAAATCAATACTTAATCCATCTTTCTTAGTTGTATTTCTTTAGCAATCAAACTAATCTCTCTCTCTTGCAATTTATTTCTTGACATTAATCATCTTTCTTAGTTGTAATCTCAACTACACTCAAAAACCCATTTCCCCATTTTCAACAATCTCTAAAATTCTATCATTTTCGCCGGAATTTCTTCACCGACGCTACGATGGCCTCCGTCTGCATATCCGAATGCGTCGACAACGCCTGCATCGTCTCTGCTGCCCGGCCGACGTACGTCAACCTGCAGCGGTGGTCGGAGGAGGAAAAGTGGTCTACAGAGCGCCGCCGTCCAAGGCCGAGAGCGGCGGACGGAATCTCTCGCCGGCAAATGTACTTGCGGAGTTACACCTTCTCTAGAGAGGACATCGTTGTCCCTGAGACTACAACTCAGAATTGCTTTGGGAAGATCAGGCGGCGGCGCCGGAAGCCAGCGACGATTCACGGCGGTCGTAGGAGGAGCCGATGTTTCGCCATGGTGAAGGCCGCCGCCAGTCAGGTTTCTTCCGGCGCCTTGCTCTTCTTGTTCCGAAGGTTGCTTTGTTGCGTCGCGAAAGTGGACGGTCGTCGCTCACGGCCTTAAGTGTTTGTGAATTTTGTGAAATCAAAGGTTTCTTTTTTTTTTGTTTTCGTTTTAATGAAATAGCCAAATATGAAATAAAGGTAAAGGAAACATAAAAATTCAGTCCCTTGAGGGGCACCATGATCACCATCTAGTTGGGATGAACAATGGGTCATGTTCACTTGGCACCTATTATTCGACGAGTCACTCCATGAGTCATCAATTGGTTTACATTCGACCTCCTCAATAATTACGTATATACACAATTCTAAATATTGTGAGCTTACATCTTCACTTCATTAAGGATCATCTCCACCTCCCAAATTTCATTTCCTTTTCCTATTGTGTAAAAATCGATGATAAATAAAACATTGTTAATGCTTGTTCATATGTGTGTTAATTTGTATGTATATATATTTGTCTTGTTGTTTCTAAAGTGGGAATGAGTGAAGATTTGAAGAGTGTATCATATTTTTAACTAGTTTGAGTTCTTATAATATGATTGAATTCTCCTCTATTGTCATGATTATGTTTGAATAGTTAATTTTTTTTTTTATATAAATATGCTTTTAATGTCCTTCCAGGATAATTGCATTTGAAAGCTAAGTATAAAATTTTAATATTAGATTAATTTTGAGTGATTAAAAGTTTTTATATAGTAATTTTCAAAATGACAAAAATAATTTGAACAAGTTTAGAATCATCCACAAATCTGTATGAGAATTGAAAACTAAACTAAAGATGTTAAATTCAATCACTCATCAATAATTTGAGCTTAATCATTTGGTTAACCAAGAATATTAACAAGATTTAAAATAGATGCTCTAGAAAATTAACCCTAAAGTATTTTGCTCTTGTCTATCATGAGGTCATAGATTTGAAATCATCATAATACATATGGTGAACTCTAAAAAAGAAACCCATATTTTTTTAACATCCGTTAACATGACATCTTCATCCCTTTAAAATGTGTTCTTCTTTATAATGTCGTTGGTTAAATTTATTGGTTTAAGTATACATTCTCTATTATTAAATGATATTATACTAAATTTAGTTTTACCGGCGACTTAAAACTTATTAGCTAATAATTTAAGATTCTATAAACTAAAATAATTGTTTGAATTGTCAATGTTTTTCTTGGTAAGTTAGGCTAATGTGACCTATCAAATTTTCATTTTCATTTCCTTTTGGCAAAACAACGTTGAGTTCTTTTATAAAAGGAACAATTAAGTTTGATATATACAGATTGGAAATAATAGATAATCCACACTTTCTTTTTTCTTTTCATATCAAGATTTGTATATAAATGCATCTAGATGTCCCAATTTGACATACAAACTACTTTCAACTATTCAATTTTATGAACGGTAGTTAAGAATTAAAGTATCCATAGATATGTCGATGTATTCATGGAAATATCCATAAATTCAAGGATTGCATTTGATATTAAATATTCATCAATATTTTCACTATTTATTGAAAATGTTATCTATTTAGTGTAATAAGAATAGAAATACTAATAATTATATGTATGAGGGTGAACATCTTATTTTATTTTTGCTATATGGTGAACTTTGAAATGAAAATGTTTATATTATATATCCTTAGCTATACACATGGCAATTTTGCATGCGTTATAAATGCCATTTTTTTACAAAAAGTTTTTTTTAATGTTAATTAATTGTGTATTTGACTCATTTGATTTTAAAATTGATGTGATAAGATTTTATATTATTTGATTTTTTTTTTATAAAATGTAAATGATCTAATTAATTATCTAAGTCAATGATGATATGCTAACAATTTTGTGGTCATTATTCATTCGAATAATAGCCTATATATATATATGTATATATTATAATTTTTATGTTATCTTCTAATTCCTACTTCAATTCTCTGTCCCCATAGTATTTCAAAATTATTGAAGATTTAAGTATTGAATTTTTCTCAATCACTAATATTATGTTTTTAATAGAAAGATATGTGTGACTTTTTTTTCTTTCAAAAACATATATAAATATTAGTTTGGTTGGATATATATTTTTTTAATAAGAAACGAAAATTTGAACTACACACCTCTAGATCGAAAACACATATTATATGTTAGTATAGTTGGGTTCGTTTTAACTAGTAAAAAATACTAATTTAATTAATATATAAAATAATTTTTAATGATACTTAATAATACCCAGTTCCTATATGAAGTATGTGGCTTTTCAATTAATAGTGTGTACTGATCAAATTTTTTAAATTTTTGAAAAAAGAAAATAAAATAGATGTAATGTAAAGTGTATAAATGTGATACATGATATTGTAACATAATTACTGACAAATAAAATAACTTAGAATAGATAGTGAGATGCAAAGATTCATAGTTTAGTTTGATAAAATATATCACAACTTTATTTATATAAATAGTTTAGTAATTACAACAGAATACTTTATTTGATAGACTCCCTCTTCGGTTTCAGAATCTAAGCTTCTCTTGAGTTTAAAATCCCTTCATTTCTATAATAATGCATTTTCAAACTTTGTTATGAGAACCTTTCAATATACAATGTACTTGTGCTTCATTCTACTCTAGGTGCCAATTAATAGAACTATTAGATTGAGCTTAACACCACATCTCCCTATCGGAAAAACCTCAATTTTTTTTTAAACTTTCTTTCTTAAAAACCTTGTTCGTGCCTTAGAGGAACTTTCATTCTTAAGGTCGTTGACTGAGAAGTTGAGAAATCACCTAAAGAGGACGGACTAAAATTTCAAAAAAAAAAAAAAGAGAATAAATCTTGATCATGGAGTCGTCAAGCTAGGCACGATATCTACTTGTCCTTTGCTTGTCTTGAATGCTTCTAAGAGTGAAGATTACTGTTCTCACAAACCAACCTAGATTTTTTCTACGTACTTTGTCTTCGCTCACATGAATCTTAAAAGAATTTTCAGACGAATATCCACCAGAAAGAAAAGTGTACCTTAGTTTATTGAATTCAAGATTGTAGTATTTATTTTCACTAATTAGTCCTCAATAACCACTTGATTGAATAGATTATGATTTAAAATTATAAACTACGAATCTTAATTGCAACAAAATTTTAATTAGATTTTATGACTTATAATTAGAATTTAGTCTCTTTGGTTTGATAAAAAATTGAAGAAAATAGTCTTTGTTTGTAGAGACTATTTATCAAAGTTTTTCAAACCACAAAGGCTATATATGTGGTTTTATAGACTAAACTCTTACGACTAAATTTACAATTTAACAAACAATTTTAAATAGAACTTACTTTCATAGATAAATTAATAATAGTTTATTATCACATAAAGGTTAATTGGATAAGTAAGCCTAGTAAACATTTAAATATTTTTTTAAATTCAAATTCAAATTTTATACCTTTGTTTTAATTGAATCTTTTGTTTTCAAAATATCTATTTTCAGATTCTCCACCAAACCAGTCCTAAACTTTTGTGTATCATCCTCTACATTAGACATTACACTTAAATTTCTTCCTCAATCTCACAAATTTTCTCCCAATAAACTTATCCTCGCATCATTAGAGTATATTACTAGACCTCCTTATAAATTAGAGTGGCATAATAAATATTCTTCCCACCTCATTTAAGGCTCTGAAGTGCATCAACTACCATATTAAAGTTTGATCATTAATTTATACAGAGATTGCCTCATTTTCAACCACTTGAGCTTCTATCTTATCCATCCTCTCTAATAACGTAACTCATCTCGAAAAGCCAGCTCTCTTCACCTTAAATTAGACTCTAAATGCACTCTTTTAAATGGTCTTCTAAGGAAGGATCCTCCTTTTTTGGAGTTGGATTATTGTTAGAGAATCATATAAAGATAACTTGATGGATAAAAGTTAGAATTGAAAGGTCAGTGGTCGTAGTGTTATTGGACCTCAGAAGGGTTTTGATGTGGTGAAATTTTCATTCTGATGTAGTATAAGATCATATAATTACATGCAACCACCACACTACAGCAACCAATAAAACTCTTAAAAAAAGACACGATCCTGGAACGTTTTTGTTTTATTTAGGGGACCGACTTTAATTCAAACTAAGTGAGACTATTCTAATTAAGAAAGCCAAGTAAGATGATCGAAGATTTTCAACAAAAAGACCTCTTAGGTACAACTTTCATCAATAAATCTGCTAAACTCAATTTTTCTTTTAATTCTTTAACCAATCATCAATACAACTTGAACTAAATTTAAAATTCTTTTATTCTAATCATCTGTCTCGAAATCAATCTTTTCTTTCACATATAATTATTAATTACTAATATCTTGAAACTAGACAATCAAGCAAACATATTAAAACCCTTCATCAACAATTTCAATTGTTTTTCGATATATGTTCAAACGATATAGTTTAGCAATGCATGAAGGATGTTAAATCTTCTTGCATACACCAAGTGACCAAGATATAATAGACAATAATATATTATTATTTATCAATTGTTGACCAAGCAATAAAAAACAATAAGAATAGTCATGCCAAAAAGTATTAAACCTAATTCAATTCAACAATACAAAAGAGCGCTGATTAGGAATTACTAAACCTTGACAACATCACAAAGTATTTAATACTAAAAATTTTCCTTTATATATATATATAAACAAACACACACAAATTGGAATCTCTTTTAATAATCAACTTTAAAAAATTAAATATATGTTGTAAAGTAAACTTAAATATTAAAGTAAATTACTTTACTTTAATAATTATGTTTGAAAAAATAAACTAAAACCCCTATATCTATCATCACTTTTTTAGGTCAACTTAACTTAATTTGTGTAACATAGACTTTAGAAGATGATCACCGGCCTCTACTTATTTTTAAACTTAATTATTAAGGCCAATAATTATACTAAAATCTCCCACACCTACATCTCCTAATTAATATATTTTTTTAAACTTTTTTTTCTTCTCCCTGCCTCCTTTAGACCACATATAAACTTTTTATCTAGTTTATACCAAGTAAACATGAACTTTATATATTATATATCAAATAAGTAAGTTTGAAAAATACTCTTAAATTTAAAAAGAATTGTATCTTCGCCGTTTCTTTCAAATTTAAGAAAAGTAAAAAAAAGAAAGAATGAGCTAATTAAGAAAAGTTACATTTAAAAAATTGATAAAATGTTGTTGAAGGGATATAAAAGCCCTTACGTTTTGATTGGGATTTGAAAATATTCGTACCCAATACAATCGCAAAATAATAATGTACAGAAACATGGTCTCTAAAATCAACCCTACTGCAAACAGAAATGACACAACATCCTTTCTAAAATTAAAACTCAGAAAAAATAAGAATTTACTCTAGTTGAAGACTCTAGTTCTATATAACATGTACCAAAATTGTTGGAACACCACTAGTTGGCTACATTTCTATCTTCGAAATAATTAAAACTTTTGACTTGCGGGAACCAAGAATTTGGAAATGAAACTTTTTTCTCTTAATTGAGAGAATTTTCTCTCTTCACCGTTTCATAAACTAGATTACATAGTCGTTACTATTATGCATATTGAAGACACAAATGAAGAGAGAGTATGAAATCTAGGTTGACTTTTACTTGACACTTAAAAACTGTAAATTAAAATTAAAACTTTTACTGTTGACATTGGATTACTTGACGCATTGAAAAGTAAACGTCAGTTATAAGCGTTAAGTATATGATATCAGTAGACATGTTTTACGTGTCAAGAATTTTTTTATTTTTTATCTCTATTATTAGTAAAAAATATTTAACCTTGACACTTATTACATGTCAAATGAAACTTTTCTTGATGCAAAAAAATTGACAACTGAGTTAATTCTTGACACGTTTTGCATGTCAAGATTTTTTTTTTAAATGAATGAAAAAATTATTGTACAATTTGAAATATCCATATATAATTATATTACACCCGTTTTGAAGTTCAACGATGACACATAAGTAAAGCCTTTGAGATTACATAAAGTTGATAAATTACACACATTAATTGAACAATTGAATCAACCCAAACTTTCAATCAAAGAACTAATATTTAACAAATTGCATATATCATTGAATTATACATATAGTTGGTCATTACATACTTACAACAGCCCAAAAATCTACCATATGAACAAATTGTTCTACCCTAGATCAACATTTTGATTCACCTGTATTCAATACCAACAAAATATATATGTCTAGCTAACCCTTGACTATATGCACCCTTTAGCGTGAAATGGGAGTGCAGACGTCAACTTGGGCGGAGTCACATCAGTAGGGGAAATGTCACGAGCTTACGTTGATGAAGGGAGCTGGAGTCAACGACGTGTTGCAGTGGGAGCCAGAGTGCGCGGTTGTGAGAATATGATTTGGAAATTTTGTGGTGAAGGGACGAAGAAAGGAAAGAAATCGTGGATATGGAGAGGAAGGAAAGGAAGGATGGGTGGGGGGGGGGGGGGGGGGGGGGGGGAGGGAAAATATTATTTTAGAGAAAAGAGGGAAAAGAAATATGTAATTATTTGATATTTAAAAAAGGTTAAGCAAATAAAATTAAACTTGACGCTTTTAATATATCAAGTATTGAAAGAAAAATGAAAAATTATGCACTTTTTCACTTTTTTATTATTCTCTACGTTTTTTCATTTTACTTGATATTTTTTATTAGAATGTCAAGTATTTCTAAATTACAAGTGTCAAGTAATGCTGTTTTAATTTTGTAGTAGTGAATTAATTAATTAAATCGTATTTAACTAATATTTTGTTTAAATCATATTTAAATGAATACCTCTCACATAACATATAATTTTAATTTAATTAATTAAATTAAATTAAACAATTAATTAATTTTCTCACTAATTAATTCTAAAATAAAATATCTTATATTTAATTTTGTATATTAATTAAATATTTAATTTAATCCATATTTGAATCATATTCATGTATATTTTTGTAACGACCCAACTTTACTAGAAGGTTGAGGTCATTACTATTTAAATAAGTATAGTTTTTTTTTTTAAAAGGAAAATTAATTTATAAGTTGAGAAAAAAAATTTAAATAATAAGAAAATAAATAAGTAATTAAAGTGGTAAAGCAAAATACTAGTTTGGGCCCATAAAATAAAAGAAATACATTCAAATAATTATACCAAAGTTCTGAAATCCAAAAATATAATTACTGAAACATAAATGCGGAAAAGCTGAACTATTCCCTATGGTGATCCACGGTCACTTCTTATCATTCGCCAGCTTGCCCTTGCATTTACCCTTACCTGAAAATTAAACATTTAAAAGAATGAGTATAAATTTATACTCAGTAAGAGACCCATACTTAGTCTCACTATGTGTTGTTAGTCTCTTTGTTAGAGTCCTGAAATAAAGTACCACGCTCTATGGTGCTCCCGAACGCACACTATCCAGTAGTCCCACCGACACTGAACTAGGCTCTCGGTGAATCCGAAGGAATCACCCTAAAGGAGAGTCGGGCTGTAAGTGATCCCGTCGAATCACGTCTCAATAACTACACAGACATATATAGGGGAGGACCTTGATGGACCCCTCGTCGTACGACTCTAACCAGCAGACCAACAGAACACATAACTCAAAAGTACATATAATCACATCATGCATCAAAGGTACTGCATCTCAATCAAAAGGGGGAAGAAATCTCTTACCTGGAGATCTGCTAAAATAATTCACTGTTGACAGTCAATTCCTCTCAATACTCGGTCCTAAACATAACAAAAATTAACATTAATAATTTTTGTCAACTATCACCCTACTGTTTAATTTAAGCAACCAAACTTATCCAAGCTTACCCCAAGATTAGGGTTGAATCCAACACCACCTTAACTGAAAAATTCACAGTCCAATTTCCACCAATTTCACTTGAACCTTCAAGCAACCATAGATCAACTTATTCCAAATACCATCTCATTTAAGATAAAAATATTTAATTGAGTGTACCAAACCCATACAAACTCACCCCAAATGGCTCCAAACAAGGAACGGCTCAGCAGGACAGTCGGCTCGGGCACGCGGCTTGTAGAGGAGAAGAATGTGTGCGGCTAGACGCGTACGGCTGGGCGCGTGCGGCTGGAGAAGGACCCACGCGTGCGGCTGCGGCTTGCGACTCGGAGAAGACGGACGCGTGCTGCTGCGGCTGAACGCGTGCGACTGCGGCTTGCGACTTGGAGAAGACGGACACGTGCGGCTGAGGCTTGCGACTCGGAGAAGACGGACGTGCGGCTGCGACTGAACGCGTACGGCTGCGGCTTGCGATTTGGAGAAGACGGACGTGCGGCTGCGACGTTCAGACGTGCGGCTGCCGGTCTCGACTCTGATTCAGACGAGGCGATGAAGGTCAGACGGCGGCGGCGGTGACGTTCGACGTGCGGCTGCCGGCGGAAGGGACGGACGGAGATGAGAAAGGTAGAGGTTCCTTGCGACGGCTAGGGTTCTTTGTGAGGAAGAAGATGATGAATAGTAACCATGGCAGGCATCCCCAGGGTGTATTTAAATAAATAAAATTCTAATAATAATAACAATAATACCATTAATATTATTATTATTTAATTTCCTCCAAATAACTCCTCTTTTCCTTCATCTCTTCCTATTCCCATTTAATTCTCCCATAAAACTTCCAACTTAATTTAATTCACCAATCACAAATTCAAAACCAAATAAAATAATAATAAAAAAAATAACCTAATAGTTTGGGGTGTTACAATTTTTCTCATAACATATAGTTTTGATGGGTATCATATACACGTTAATTCACATTAAATTAATATTTGAACTAATTATTCAAATATTCATTCTCCCATAAATCAATTTTGAATCAAATTCAAAGTTAAATTTGTATTATAAAGTTTAATTAAAATATAAACTTTATATTATAATATATTATAACGTGAACTTTATATTATAATGTATCATCACACGTTATATATATTATTTTCTTCAGTGAATTTGAATGATGATTCAAATTCCATTCCAAGATAGATATAATAACTTCATTACCTTTTACGAGTTAGGAATGAAACCTAATGAAACTACAAATTAGAAACTACAACTATACGAGATTAATTGACTAACACTACAAGAAAAGAGGTCGATCCCCTGACGCATAAACGCGTCGAGAAATATACGAAAATACATTGGAAAAGGATCTCCTGATGCATAACAGCCTGTCGGGATCAGAGTTGGAAAAAATGTATCGAGAGATGATCTCTCGATGCACAAAATGATGCGTTGAGAGATCATGGAGAACTTCCGATGTCGTCCATACGACGTCGGAATATTACCATTTGACATAGTTTTATGTAACTCTCAAAAAGTTACATGGAATAAAAAAAAATTCGTGCAACTTGGACAACTATGCTCAAAGTTATGGTCTTCCAAAGTTTCAACAGAGCTTTATGTAATTTTGAAGGGAATTCAATGTCAAGATATGTGAATAAAATGCTCAATTTATGACAACAGTTTCAAAGATCATGAAAAAACACATTAAATCAAATGGTCATATGCGTAAAATGAATTAGTATTGATAGAGATATGAAGCTTGAAAGATAGATGATATGCTATTGAAATTTTGGTGAAAGATAGATGATATAAATGTAGCATATAAAATTAAGAAAAATTATTGTAAATGGTAAAGTTGATAAAATATGAAATTTTGTTATATTTAAAAAAAATATTAGTTCATTTTACTAGATTTAAAAAAGTCGTTGATATTTATTTAGTATATACAACTTCATCAATTAATTAAAATATATAGTTTAAATAAGAATCAAAGATGTTTTCAAATCTTTCCATTCTAATATATACAATACGTTGTTGAACTTACTAAAAGAAATTATATTACGCAAGTAAACTTTAAAGGATTGTTCGTGTGTTGAATCTAACTGTATCTATTTTTTTACAAAATTTAGTCATAAATTTTTATAAGAGTTAACCTAATTTTGACTTCTTACAAATATCATTTTAATTAAGAAAATTTAAATGGAGATGTTATAGAGTTAATTTTTTTTTTGTAAAAAGTAGAACATTTGACAAAATATTTACACTTCATAAAAAAATTAAGTGTAATAAATTTTTTTCTTTTAGTGACTTTGTTCCATAGTTTGTCAATTTTTTCTATTTTTGAAAAAACTTCAATTTAAAAACTTTTTTTAAATGAAAAAACTTAAAAAAATATTTACAAGATACAGTAAAATATCTTGATTTATTTTGCTATATTTGAAAGTAGTTTTAAGAATTCGACTATTTTACTAAATAATATGAAAACTATATATACACACACTAGATAACTAGATAATTTTTTTTTTTTTGAAAATTTTCCCAAAATTGTTGAAACACCACTAGTTGGCTATCTTCCTATCTTCGGAATCATTAAGACTTTTGATTTGTGGGAACCAAGAATTTGAAAATGGAACTTTTTTCTCTTATTTGGGAGAAGTTGAGAGAATTTTTTCTTTTTTCACCATTTCAAAATCTAGATTACACAGTTGTCACTCTTCTTTGAAGACACATATGAAGAGAGAGGGTAGGAAATCTAGGTATACTTTTACTTGACACTTAAAAACTGTAAATTAAAATTAAAATTTTTACTCTTGACACTGGATTACTTGACGTATTGAAAAGTAAACGTCAGTTTATAGACGTCAAGTATATGAGATAAGTAGACATGTTTTACGTGTCAAAATTTTGTTTATTTTTTACATGTATTATTCGTAAAAAATATTTAACCTTAACACTTATTACCTGTCAAATGAAGCTTTTCTTGACGCTAAAAAATTGACAACTGAGTTAATTCTTGACACGTTTTGCATGTCAAAGTCTTTTTTTTTTAAAATGAAGGAAAAATTATGTACAATTTGAAATATCCATATATAATTATATTACACCTGTTTTAAAGTTCAACCACGACACACATAAGTAAAGTCTTTGAGATTACACAAAGTTGCTAAACTACACATATTAATTGAACAATTGAATCAACCCAAACTTTCAATCAAAGAACTAATATTTAACAAATTGCATATATCATTGAACTATTCATATAGTTGGTCATACATACTTACAACAACCCAAAAATCTAACATATGAACAAATTGTTCTACCCTAGATCAACATTTTGATTCACCTGTATTCAATATCAACAAAATATATATGTCTAGCTAACCCTTGACTATATGCACCCTTTAGGGTGAAATGGGAGTGCAGACGTCAACTTGGGCGGAGTCACATAGGTAGGGGAAATGTCACGAGCTTACGTTGATGAAGGGAGTTGGAGTCGACGACGTGTAGCGGTGGGAGCTAGGATGCGCGGTGTGAGACCCATTTTTAATTTGACTAAGGAAGTAAAATTCGACTAGTATTAAGAAGTTGACGTTTGAATAAATCCGCGGAAAGTATTAAGCGATAAAATCTTTTATGGTTAAGTATACGTGATTAAGTGGGTAGTTCGTGAAAGAAGTAGTGTGATAAGAAGAGAAAGTCTTCGCGTAAGTTAAGAAGTGAAAGTTTCGAGTGTTAGTCTAGGATTTTTGGGTGGTCTTCACGAGAAGAACCAAGTGTTTCGTGGAGAAGAAGTCTGCGAAGAAGCCTTGGAGTTTAAGTTTGCGATAAGAGTTCTATGCGAGTAAAAGTTGGTTAGTTCACGTGGAAGGTTTCGTATAGTATAAATATAACCACACGATAAAGTTATTTGCGAGAAATGAGATGTGGTTGAAGTTATTTGCGGTTTGGGTTAGGCGGGAAGCAAGGTCTGGCGAAGCAAATGTTAAATCTGATTTGATAGGGGTTATCATGTAAGATTAAGGATTTAAGCATGACTAGGTTGAATATTAAATTTACACGTGTGAAGTTTTAAATGGGAGTTGACAAACTGAAAAGAGTTTTTGCATGACTAGGTTAGTTTAAGGGCTCTATAAATAAGAGGATTTGGGTAACTAAGGAAGGGATGATGAGAGTTTTATTGAAATGTTAAAGTGTTGTTAGTTTAGCAACGCGAGATGATGCTTGCGAGAAGGAAAAGAAGGCATTTTTAGTAAAGTTTGGTGAGTGTTTTTCTCTCAAAAATGAATTTATGTTAAAAAACTTTATTATGATTTCTCTTTAGTGATTTGAAAGAAGAGTGAAAATGAGAATATTTCAAAAAGATTTCTATGAAGAGTTATGTTTTCAAGCATGATTTATAATGTTAAAGCTTGATTTGATGACTATGTTTCTTTGAGATGATGCTAACTTTTATGTGTATATAAAGAGTCAAACCACCATGGGGTGTACATGCTACATGGTGATAAGAAAGTCGGCTTATGCGTTGAAAGGAGCGTATAAAGCTTAGCGACCTAAGCAACAAGGACGAATCTGTAAGTTCTCGGATGCTGTTGATATAGTGTTTTAAACGAGAGGTAATGAGACTAAGCGTAGAGAACAATTCGGAATCCTTGGCAAAATGAAATGATTTGTTAAGCATAAAGAAAAATATATGCGAAATGAAATGATTTGTTGGTATGTTTAAATGATTTGATATTATTTTTACAAAATGATTATAAAAAAGGTATTGCGAAAGGTTTTCATAAAACCTTACTAAGTTTTTTAGACGTACATTTTAAAAATTTGTCTTCCAAGATCAGGCGTTTAGGCCAAGTAGAGAAGAAAGTTGAAGGATTTGCGATGAGGTGAGTCAAGACGCTTTGAAAATGGTTAAGTCTTGGTTATTTGGTCAAAATATTGTAATAATGTATAAAACACCTGTTATTAATAAAATATATATTTTAATTTGTATTTATTTTGGTTGGTGTTACATTGACCACCGTTACGTTTTGAGTGATGTTAATAGTTTAAAAAGAGTTTGAGAATAAGATTTTGCGATAAATTTTTTTTTGTAACAAACTCGCATCTTATTCCTACTATTTCGGCCTTTTCGTTGCAATACGATTTGAGATGTGACAGTGAGAATATGATTTGGAAATTTTGTGGGGAAGGGAAGAAGAAAGAAAAGAAATCGTGGGTATGGAGAGAAAGGAAAGGAAATTTGAGGGGGAAGAGGGAAAATATTCTTTTAGAGAAAAGGGAAAAAATAAATATGTAATTAATGACATTTAAAAAAGGTCAAGCAAATAAAATTAATGTAACACCCCAAATTTTAGTCATTTTTCTCAACTTAATTTTCAAATTTTACTAAGTTTTAAGAATTATGGATGTTATTTTATTTTAGTTTTGTGTGGAAAATAATTTATTTGATGGAAAAGCAAAGAATTTAAAAAGAAAAAGAAAATGGAAAGGTATTCATAATTATGATATAATAATAATTATAATATATTATTATTATTATTATTATTATTTTAAATCCTTCTTCATCTACGTGCCTCTCCTTTCCTAATTCTTCATCTTCTTCTTCAATAGACAGCCGCCGGCCGCCCTTCTTCAGTTTCTTCCTTCTTCTTTTTCTATTCACTTTCAATAGCCGCATCTCGAGCCACGTCGTCTCTCCATTCGTGAAGTCGTCGTCTCTCTGTTCGCTAAGCCGTTGTCGATCCATTCACAAAGTCGTCGTCGCGCGCGTCTTTCTACAGCCGACGACTACCCAAGCTGCTGCGTCCTGAGCCGTTCGTCGTTCCATCAAGCTGCTGCCTCCGCGTGGCACCATTTGGATATGAACCAAGCAGCTGCTTGTGCTCCGTTTTGTCTCCATCCACGAAGCTCTAGCCACGCCGCTGAATTTCGCACCGCTCCGTCCCTCATCGAACCATCCAGCTTTGTTTTGCTTGCCATTACTTAGTTCGTTTGGTGCGCGGTCGCTTCTGTCTTACCGTGAAACATTGGTCTTTGGTGGTAAGTAGTAATAGTGGATTTGATGAATTCTGCATTTGTAGTTTCCTTGAGTTGTAACATTAGATTAATTGGTTAACTTGTTATTCAATCCTGGAAGGTGTTAGAAGTAGTCTTTGAGTTCTTGGAATTCACAATGATTTTAGATTTTAGCTGGAGTTCGATTCTTCACTACTTGGGTAAGTTTAGAATTCACATTTGGGTGATTTGAGTGGGAGAAAGTATTGTGAAAGTGTTTGATTTTTCGTTTAATTATGTTTAGGTTGCTTTGTTGGACTTTAGTTCGATCAAGAAGCTTAAATAACCGTAAGGTAATGGATTTCTACTATTAGGCCCTATATTGAAGTTGGAATGTCTTGTCCGAAAGGGATTTAATTGTTATGTAGATTTGAATGTGTTGTTGGTTACACTGAATTGAGGATGGTTGACTGATATATAAATGTATAGACAGTGTATTGTTGAACTGAGATGCGTGACACCTATGTGTACTTTGATTGTTTGATGAATCATTATGCTAATGAGTGATTATATATTAGTATGGGTAAATTGACTGTATTTGTGTTGGGTTGAACTGATTATATGATGATGGTAGCTTGGACTGTACTTTGAATTGACTGCTTAAATTGTTAGAATGGACTGAGGGAAAACTGTTAGTTTTATCTATGGGTAGTGTGCCTTGCAGGTGTCCCATGAGATCACCACCTATTGTGCATCCCGTGGAGCACCACCCTTCTGGGGCGTTAGATTGATTCTGTGCATCCTACGGGATCACGGGACTGTTATGATGCAGGGTACCCCAAATAGAAAGTTAACAGTTTTATACCTAACATGACAAGTAGTGGGTCTCTTACTGGGTATATTTATACTCACCCTTCCATGTTTAGTTTTTCAAGCAAAGATAATACGAGAGGCAGACCAACGAGGAACAAGGACACATGATTGCCATAGAGGAAACTTTCTTCAAAATCTACTTCCTCTTAGTGTTTTTATTGTTTTCCAATTTCGAGGATTTAAAATGAGTTTCATGTTTAGAACTGTTTGTTTCGAAATGATTTATAAACGATACTTTAGAAATTTTATTTTGTTTAAAATAGGGCTCGAATAAAGAGTATTTTATGTATATTTGATTTTAACATCTTTTACGAACTTTTATGTTTAAACAAGGTGTCTTTGGGTTAAAGTAATGACCTTAGCTTAATTTGAAAAGTTGGATCAATACAATTAAACTTGATGCTTTTAATATATCAAGTATCGAAAGAAAATTGAAAAATTATGCATTTTTTTTCCTTATTCTTGCTGTTTTTTCATTTTACTCAAGTAATGTTGTTTTAATTTTGTAGTATTGAATTAATTAATTAAATCATATTTAATTAATATTTCATTTAAATCATATTTAAATGAATATCTTGCACATAACATATAATTTTAATTCAATTAATTAAATTAAATTAAACAATTAATTAATTTTTCCATTAATTAATTCTAAAATTAAATATAAGATATTTAATTTAATTCATATTTGAATCATATTCATATATATTTATCTCATAACATATAGTTTTGATGTGTATCATATACACGTTAATTTTAACCCATAGTTTTAATATAAATCTAATTCACATTATATTAATATTTGAACTAATTATTCAAATATTTATTCTCCATTAAATCAATTTTGAATCAAATTCAAAGTTAAAATTGTATTATAAAGTTTAATTAAAATATAAACTTTATATTATAATCTATCATCACACGTTATATATATTATTTTCTTAAGTGGATTTGAATGATGATTCAAATTCCATTCCAAGATATATATAACTTCATTACATTTTACGAGTTAGGAACGAGACCTAATGAACCTACAAATCAAAAGCTACAACGATACGAGATTAATTGACTAACACTACAAGAAAAAGGGATTTCCTAACACATAAACGCATCGAGAGATAGGATCTTTTGACGCATAACAGCCTGTCGGGATCGGGATCGAAAAAAATGTGTCGATGGACAAAATGATGCGTCGGGAGATCATGGAGAACTTTCGACGTCGTCTGTACGGCGTTAGAATATTACCATTTAACATAGTTTTATGTAACTCTCGAAAAGTTACATGGAATTAAAAAAAATCGTGCAATTTGGACAACTATGCTCAAAGTTATGGAAGATATTTAATATTTAATTTATTTCCAAAGTTTCAAGATAGCTTTATATAATTTTGAAGGGAATTCAATGTCAAGATATGTGAATAAAATGCTCAATTTATGACAATAGTTTCAAAGATCGTGAAAAAAAAACGCATTAAATCAAGTGGTCATATGTGTAAAATGAGTTAGTATTGATGGAGATATGAAGCTCGAAAGATAAATGATATGCTATTAAAATTTTGGTAAAAGATAGATGATAACTTTTAAAATAGCTTGAAAGATAGATCACATAGTAGAACAATTTCACACCCTTTGTATCATACCAAACTTGAATTTCATAGCAAACAAAGTAAGATATAAATCACCCAAAGAAACAAACTATAAAAAAAAACTTGGAAACAAAAATGAACAGTAATAATAAGATAAGACAATAATTTTAATATGCTTTTAACAATACCAAATGCAACAAAGAACTCACCCATTCAAAGGAAATCCACTTATCCATATTGCTTCCCAACTTTCAAACTTTTTAACCAACCTCCTGAAACATTTTTATACAAATTTACTACCAATGATTAAAGGAAGTCTAAATTGATAAAAGAATCGGTATTGTGAAAAAAAATAGGAAGAGAATGTCACAAGCATAATTTCTACGTCT
Organism: Cucumis hystrix; assembly: GCA_025688845.1. NCBI lineage: Eukaryota > Viridiplantae > Streptophyta > Magnoliopsida > Cucurbitales > Cucurbitaceae > Cucumis > Cucumis hystrix. Next base: position 1,772,225 of record CM046894.1, read on the forward strand.
ATTATCCATTCATTTTTCTCCGCACAAACCAAGATCAATAATTCGAACTCAAGAAACACAAAGAAAGAATCCAATTGATAAACTCAAAGAGACTCCAACCATTTCATCATCAAATTTCCCTCATCTCACTTACAATCCCTGTCCAAATCAAAAGAAAACTCATGAAATGGAAGAATGGAAGAATATAATACCTGAAATGCAAAAAATCACAAAAAAAAGAAGAAAAAAAGAAAAAAAAAACTCATGAAATGGATTTTAGGGCAAGAATAGACTTATCGGAAGAGGTTGCAGTGGCATCACTGATGGATAGGGCGGCGGCATCATCGAAGGATAGGGGCAGCGGTGGCATCAGAGGACAAGGGCAACATTTTAAGTTTTTTTTGTCGTTGAGGGCTCCTTCGCAACACATATCGTTGGGAATTTAAAGGAGAGCTCCATACTCATTTCAAGCGGCATCGGGAGTTTGCCTCTATCTATCGATACCTACACAACACGGTGTCGGGAGATGCACTAATTGCCAGTGTATTTTTTATACATTAGGAGATACCATATCTCCCGATGTAACAAATGGTGCATCGAAAGATGCCCTATCTCCTGACGCCATTTCTTCTGACAGTGAGAAGTTGCGTCGAGAGTTTTGAAATTCCTTGTAATGTAAATCATTAACCAAATTAATCAATATCAGTTAACTTAGTGTATACTACACTAAAAACTCTCATATGAAATCTTCTCACTATAGATATATTTCTATCTCCACTAATATAAATCAATAACAACAAATTAGTCCTTCACAAATGTTTATAACATCAACTGGGTCAAATTACCGTTTTACTTCTTATGTTACTCTTAGTCCTTAAATACTAGTGTTCCTCTAATGAACAACTTGCTTATAGTTCAACCAATAAGCAGAAACCCCTTTCTTGCACTAGAAAGAGTAGAGCTCTTTGTTCAAGTCTATTTCTTAAAATTAAGTCTATTTTCTTTCTATAATCTAGAAAGGTTAAGTTTTAACTTTAGCTTTAATTTTTGTTTTATAAATACCATAGAAAATGATTGATTCAAGCTACAAACATCTTGGTCATTAACACTATGTTAATGGGCACATAGTAACACATACCATATAGCCATTACCCAAAGTTTAGAATATAAATTGATATTTAAAACTATAATATCTACAATCTCTCATCAGAAATTCAATTTGAGTAATACCATCAACATGTATTTAGCTTCTAAAATGGGGTATAATTTCATCAATGTATTATTCACATGAAAGTTAGCTTGTACTAATTGCTAAATTCCCAAATTACATATTTTCTTTGGCATTATCTATTACAATCAAAGATTAATATGAAGACTATAATCAAATAACATTAGACCAACGCCATAGATGATAATTCATAGCGGTTTCTTTTACTGAACAAGTGAGCAAGTGATGAACCAAATTGTTGTGGCCAATTCCAGTAATCTCTCGACTTGACCATACATCTAAAACATATAGTTGATCCTCCTAAATTTATGTTAAAAGAGTTTTGATATTGTCGTTAGACTATGTGTTGCTTTGCTACCCAATGTGATTCCATTTCCAAGGATGTTAGGGTAAGAGTAAGAGAACTTTCTGAAAGTTTGCAATACAGGAACCACGAGACGAGATAAATATTGATATCGTATGATGTAATTAGGCAGATAAAACCAGCCCTTTAAGTGCTGGGATTTGACTTTCCAAGAACTCCCTTTTGGTCAATATTCTGTCGGATGAACAGTCGTCTTCCTGAAAGATTACATGTACAGAGAATCATTGATTAGTGCTTTCTTTAGAAAATGATTTACTAACATCAGGTCGAAAGAAATGTAAATATACTTAATAATATACGCTTGGTAAGTTTAATAAGTTAACATAGTTTGAAATTATATATAATGTAGAAGCTCTTTTTTCTCTCGTATGTAAGTACATGATTAGAGACTGAATAATATAGGTCTGATATTTGAAAATTTAAATTATAAACACGATTAAAAATAGATAACAAAACAAAAACTTATAAATAGAGTGAAAATTATGTTGGTAGTTGTTTTTGAGATTTAGCTACAATTCAAATGTGTATGAATGGAAGATGAAGTTGGGACAAACAAGCTTAATTTTCGAAAAGCAAAACTGGATCACAGTAACCCATCTGCGGTAAAAAAAAAAAAATAAATAATTATAGAACTATTAACACTAATTTAACTATTACGTATCTAGCTAGATTTGGAATGTCGGGAGGTTTGCTACGTGTTGGATAAAAAAAAATTGGTAAATATAGACTTCCATTTTCCTAGTTCATAGGATGCAGAGTCAAAATGCTAAATCAATAATCTGATAAGGAGAAATATCACATACATCACCAACAGCAGCCGAAATAAGAGACAGCAGGGTCACTGTCGCAGTTTGGTAATCTGATAAGATCTTGTGTGCTGAATCATCCAGTTTATCCTGAAAATTAGCACATAACTTCAGAGGGAAAGCCTCCGCAGTCCCAAATTTAATTAATGATTAAATCTATGCATGATAACAGATTAATCTGGCCTATCCAAAATTGGAATGCAGGTCAACAGCATATGTATGAACTAAACATAAAGTAATATATTTACAAATCAAATACTTTGAAAGATATTGAAAGAAAACAGCAGTAGCTGAGCTGAGAGTATGAATGATAAGCTGGATTTTGCTTGTTCTCTCTCCCAAGGTACTGGAATTTGGATTAAGAGGCTACTCCTAGAGTCCTTACTTGAGTTTAAAGCAATTAAGGAGAACTCATGAGGCAGTGAGCCATCCTGAAAGCCAAAGGTTCCAAGCCTGATTTTCAGAGCTCGATAAGCTAGCCACTGAGTTATTAGGAATCGTAGGTAAGTGAAACAGGGATGAATAAAATCAACATGACTCCAAACAAAAGTATGCAGTGATGGAATGGATCTTCAAGGAGCTTTGGTTGAACCAGTAGTAAAAATAGGTCACTGATGGTTGGAAAGAGCTGGATAATGTTTTGCTTCAGCAATTTTCCTCCAAAGAGTTTGTTCCTCCTAGAGAAAATGCCAAATCCATTTGGCTAATACCGTTGAATTTCTGTACTTAATATTAACAATTCCCAGACCACCCATTTGTGGGGTTAATTGTGTACTTTCCAAATTGACATTGCCCATACATACTACTATCACCCTTTGCACCTTCCCAGAGAATACCTCAGAAGGACTTGTCAATCAACTTGGCTACCTTACAAGGTAATGTGAATAAAGAAAGTAAAAAGAGGCATACTAGAAAGAGTTGATTGAATACACGCATGTCTACCTCCTTTGAGGTTTGAAATAAACGAGTTTCCAACAGTGCAGTTTATATTGTAATTTAAAGGTAAGTTAGCCTTCTCAGCAAATTCATGCTGAGCAGAATTCTCCCAAATTCAGTCAAAATTGATTTCAAAATTATTTGACTGAGCATCTACGACTCCTTGAGTATTGAATGCTTGCTAACAACATTGAGTAGCGGAAGTTAATACAGAAAAAACCTATAGCACTATTTCCAAAATAGATTCTGTTTTGATGAAATTCAGTTTACATTTAGTGAACGTTTCCTTCCTAAATACTGCCCGACGATAAATCTTTTCTTCTTATCTCACGTTTGGGATTCAGAATGCTTTCTATTCCACCCTTTTTCTTCCAGTTTTTTTTCCCAATCTAATGAAGCAGCAAAACAATTATGGCTATCAAAGCTACACAAGTTCAAGGACTATGAGTAGAGTCTAGAATTCTAGCCGCCTTACACAAGTACTCGTTGATATTGCTTTGAACTAAACCTACAAAACTGCAGCAACTAATTTGAAAATATTAAGTATGGTAAAACGAACCTATGCTCTAACATAATGATTGAAGAAGAGATTTTCGAAACCTATATGGACCAACTACTTTGATTGTTGCCACTTTATCCTATCTTTTCTAATCGTGTGTCACGTTACCAAGCGGAAAGGTCTCAGATCTACCTCTCTCAGAGTGTAACTCTTTTTTTGGGAATAGAAGCTCACGGAGTGTAATTCTAGGAGTTAGATCAACTTAATTTTCAGTCATAAAAACTTGATTTTTTATTTTTGGATAACCACCATACAAATATCAAACTTCAATATACTAGTTATCCTATAATTCTCCTCCATCATTTCTATACCCAAACACTAAGTTCTGCAAACAGTAGTTCTTGCAGTAAAGACCAATAGGATGACTAGCTAAAAATAGTGACATTTCGGTCTCCATGAGTACAACAGGAAATTCTTGCTCTCTCTTCTGAATCGGACTCTAGGTTGCTTACGTAAAGAACATATGAGCACAACAATGATTCGCAACTTCATTTAAACGAGCACAGTTACTCTGATTTTTAAAAAAATCTGAATATTCCACTCCAGGCGATAAAATTTTAATTATCATCTTCCTTTATCGAGTTTTATGAAAACATACCTTCAACCGAGAAATAGCGACAGAGATTGCCCTTCCAGGAGCTTGAAGAGCTTTATGATAAATCTATCAAAGGAAACCGAGATCAACAGGCCAAAAAGCAAAGAGATTTTTTTGCAGGTACAATTAGTTTAATTCATTTTATAGTCAAGCTTCACTAACCTGGACGTAAAGAAGGGAAACAACTTTGGGTAGAAGAGCAATTGGATCCATTTCAGCAGAAACTTGAGATGTCAACTCCTGACATTTGAAAAACAAAAAAGAAAAAAAATAGTGACTGGGGAAGAGTGTCGGATAATAACACATTTTAACATCTCTACTATAAATATTGTACAGTAGTCTTTCTTACTTTAGCTGTTAAGGTTTTTATTGTTGTTATAATTCTAGATAGTAAGGTGTAATATATTTTCCTCAACGATGACTTCTTTCCTAGACTAAAAATGTAAGTCCCAGTTACAAGTAACCTATTGCACATTTTTATTATTAATGAAATCATCATTTGGAAGAAGAAGAAAAAAAAAACACTAGTAAATGATAAAATCTTGTAGTAAATGGAAGTCCAGAAGTTTCGAACTTGGAACCATAAAATCAGAATACAATCTTGCAGAATATCTTACCTTACGATATGAATGCAAAAGAGTCCTCTCCAATTTCTTGTCAAGTTTTTTCGAGATCATTCCACTGAACCAAATGCAGATTCATATGCTGAGCACAGTGTGATAATGACTAACGTACTTATGGAGATAAATACTAAATAAATGGAAAGTCTACCTCTCTTCTACTAAATCCCCCAGTGCATTTATGAAGGTCTCCACCCGCTGTTAAATAGAACACTAAAACTCTGGGTCATAACATTCATATACATTGTCTTTCCAAATTATTAATTAGTAATTAGATGCAAGAATACAGATACACCAGTTTCTTCAAGAAATAAGTTGCATCACACAGGTAAGCTATAATTAATCTACAATTACGACTACAGTTACACTAATCGTTACTATGCTTAAAAGTCAAGATAATGATCAGAAAACAAAATAATGTGGCAACTTTAACGATAAATAAGTGAAGCTTTAGTGCTGTGGGAAGAAACTTGAAAAAAAAAAGAAAAAGAAAAAGAAAGAAAGAAAACACGTTGTGAAATTAACAAATAATATAAATATGGTTGTAAAATGTATTCATTTTCAAAAAGGCATAAAATATAAAGTCCTACTTAAGCTAAACCGAATATTCAATCTAGGTACTAAATGAAGTTTTCCAGTCAAACCAAGTACACAGAACATACATACCTGATCCAAAATGAAGTTTATATTTTGAATTAAATACTTCTAAAGAGATAAGAACAATAAATGGCATTGTTCTCTAACAAAAAAGAAAACTTAAGTGAAGGGAGTGATAGTGATGCTAGACAACAATGGAAAATTCTGTTGATATTTAATTCCCAATTTCAGAGTTCATAGATCTTGGTGGGCGGCGGTCAAAATCTCGGAGCAGAAGATAAGACAAGATGGGGAAAAAAAAGAAAGAAAGATAAACAAGCACTTTGGCAATCAATCTAGGACTTAATATTTTAATCCGTCCAGAATTTCCAACTTAAATACATTATTTGTTAGAACACTCTGCAACAGTTTATGCTTCTGTATTCTTTGATGAGAAACTGCACTTCCATTGTGTAAGAGTGATTTTTTTTAAAGAAAAAACAACTCTGAGAGTACTGTTTTCAGCATCAAATTGTTAAAAAAGCATTGACTAATTTCTTTAATTGCGTAAACTCTAGCTGGCAATAACTCTGAAGAAAAGAAAACAAAAAGACAGAGAAAGAGCGATCATGGGGAAGCAGAAACATGATAAATTGTCTGTCAAACAATTTTCCAAAGTATTGAAAATCATTCTCAACAAAAAAACTTTTCTTTGTCAAAAAAAACAAACACGTTTTTTCTTAAATTTTTAAAAATAATATAAATAAATAAATAAAGCAATCAACAAGCACTATCTTCTTGGCAATCAATCACTTACCTTCCCTTCCAAAGCTTCAGCTACAGTGACAGCCTTGTTTGACAGTGATCCAGGAAAGCTCTTAGCCTAAAATGCAATACAAAATTACAATATTATTTTGAACATATCATTTCTTGAAAACAAGCCCAAGTGTTTTAGAAGTTTTAAAAGAAAGAAAAAACATGATAATCTGTCGTTTATTTTTTCAAATCGTTATATAATGATTTGTAAATCATACAATTGGTTCAGAATTGTAGTTCATACAATTGTAGTTCTTTCTCCAGTACTAAGTGCGACTGGTTCAGAATTTTGCAAATCTGCAACTTCAATTCCATTCTTCAACTTGTTGTACAAGTCCTACATTACAAAATACATAGCAAAATTGAAATATTAATTATCATCTCATCATTGACTCTGAATTCAATTAAAGTATTAAAAGAGAAAATTTTATAACTTTACCAAATTATGGAAAAGCATATCCACAATCGGTGCAGCTGTTGTTCTTAACAAATGTCGGTGCAAAATGACCTGTAAAAGCATTCCCAATATCTCTTATGGCTATACCAGTTCACATTCACATTGCTTTAAAAGTTATATACCAAACTTTATACTTACATAAATCGACTGGTCATCTTCAAATAAATCTAAAGCTTTTTCGTACAGCTGCAAATTTAAGAAAGACTGCAAGGAAAAATGCAAGCTTAAGTTACAGTTTCTTATGTGTAGGTTTCAATAACACATCATAAACTTCTCAAAGTTCCCGTTAGAAACAGAATATGCAATGTTGAAGTCGAATATAGATATGAAGCCACCAGCATTGGGAAATATAACTGTATTTACCTCGTCAAGTTTCTGTTGGATATTGTCAAGTAAACGTTTCATTTTCTCTGCATTTTCTGTAAATAATGCCTTCCTTCTCTCCCTCCACAAATTGTTCAGCATAGGTCTAAGATGATTTGCCAAAGGTTGGACGATTATTGTAGGATCATCTATGCCTGATATAATTCAGTATGTCAGAACAAGAACTAAAATGGATGCAAAATACTATAAAATTTAGAATTCCATTGAAAACAGGTTTCAAACCATGTTCCTCAAGATCAGGTATTAGTGTCTTGATCTTCTCAATAACCCATTCTTCGGTAGGGTAATTAATATTGCTCTCTTTTGTTTTAGCTGATTCCTTTTTACCCCCTGCTTTCGTCTCTGCCACTTGCAAATTGGATGTACCCCTAGTTTTCCTCTGGTTTTTCTTGGATTTCGTTGAAGATTCCTGGTCATCCAGAGCACCGTCAGCGGCAGTAGATTGAGTATTTCCAATTGATTTACCCTTCTTTTTCTTTGATTTTTTCTCCATGATATCTCCAGTTTTACCACTATCATTTCCTGTTTCGATTGACTCAGTAGACATGCTTGGATCATTTCCAAGTTTACTACTGCTCTGTGAGTCTCCAGAAAAAATGCCAGTAGAAGATCGTGGGACAGTTATGGTCTCCATCTCCTTCTCCATGCGATCATATAGATCCTGGTTTATGCAAATAGAAGATTATGTAATATACTAATTTAAACAAATAATTAGAAGAGTGGAACTAAGCTCAAGAGTTCTTTCAATGTTCCGTTTTAGCTTTGAGCAACTTCTTATGAGTCATTTATCCATCATCTTGTAGGGAATTTGACCACTAATTTCACATAATTCAGGGATATGGCTACAAATTCAAACTCCTTAATTTGCACAGGAAAGAGATTAGAGGCACAGGAGAGAATATAGATCAATTTAAAATATGATGACAAGATCTACAATGCAACCATCCAGACATTCAAAATGGTCAATAAAGTTTATTCAACAATCAACCTCCCAAGTTATCATGTAAAAACCACAACCTCGCTACCCCTCAACTCCTTAAGCACTTCCATGATATAAACTAGCAATCCTGGCAAGACTATTAAACTGAATGCAAACTACTACACAACTAACATCTAGTAATGAATTACTACTCGAAATCAAAGAAGATGCTAAGAATCCATAGATTCTTTTTATGGAACTGAAGGACAACAAAATTATTAAAGAGAAAGCCATACCTTGATAAAAGTATTGCTGAATATAAATGAATCACCAAATATGAGAGCTTTATTAGACTGCAAAGCAAGAGAAACATAATAATCTTATACTTCTCATTGTTGTTAAATGAGCAATAGCACAACTTTGCAAGTATACTCACCTTTAGTGCTCCCTGAACAGATGGGCAAGATAACAAAACTTTAGATGCGTCTTGGGGCTCAAATGATGAAGGAAGTACTAGAAGAGAATTGGCCCTGCACGATTATAAAAAAATATGTAAGAAAAACATGGACATAACTATTAACATAAAAGGTAACTTAAACATTTAAAAAGAGTTATAAATAAAGGAAAATTTATTGTAAACTATCATGTTCCTTTCAGCCCTTGCATATTTACAGGTCTAAATAATATTTTAAAATCAAATAAGTTCCAAATGTTTACAAACAACAAATTTAAAGGAAAAGTTATATAGTACAATTTACAACAAGATAAGTCGTACCAGCTACCACGCTCAAGGATATCCTCAATGGTAGAATCCAACATTTCAATAATTGAAGGGTGAATGAATGTAGTACTTAAAGGTATGCCATCAGGATGTCTGGACTAGAATGAAGCAAAATCTCTATCATAAGTTTATGATGTAAGCACAGAATTTCCATTATTTTAAAGCATGAAACTCAAGATAAAAGAAATTAAGTACCTGCAAGTACTGAATGGGGTTGAGAATCCCAAGCTTTCGTAGAAACTCGTAGCTAATAACCGAATTCTGCATTAAATTATAGAAATAATATAAATGAGAACAGTTATATTATATAATTAAATATATCTTCACCTACTAGCTTAAGTTTTTGGTCAATTGGTGATTTAAGATGGTATCTCAGAGCAGGTGGTCCAAGAAGATCCCGTGTTCAAGCCCCTTCAATGTTATTTCCTTACCAATTTAAAATTGATTTCCACTTGTTTGGGCCTTTCATATATTTCAAACTCACAAGTGTAGGGAATTTAGATGTTTAATATTAAATCACCAATTCACCCAAAAGCTTAAGCTTGTTGGTTGAAGGCAAATTTAATTATATATCACCAACACTCCTTCTCACTTGTGAGTTTGAAATATATGAAAGGCCCAACAAGTGGAATCAATTTTACCTCACTTTTGGGTTTGAAATATTTGAAAGGCCCAACAAGTGGAAATTGATTTTAATTGGGGAGGAAACGACAATGCAGAGGCTTGAACACAAGACCTCCCTGGACCACCTGCTCTGATACCATATTAAATCACCAATTCACCCAAAAGCTTAAGCTTGTGGTTGAAGACAAATTTAATTATATATCACCAACTGTTATATAATTATAGTTTCTTTCACCCACTAGCTTAAGCTTTTTGGTCAATCGGTGATTCAAAAAGAGCATAGTATTACAAAGCAAAAATATTTCCCAAAGCTCTCCTCAATCTCAACTTCTCTTCAGTAATAGCCACAATTAATTCTTCCAAAAGTGTAACTAATAGTGAAGGTAGAGGGAGAGGAAAACAGAGAGAGAAAAGAAAAAGAAGGCAACATAGTAATAACTAAATAAAAACTCACCTAATACATAAGTTAATCTTAAGTCATCTATTGACCCAAAAGCTTAAGCTGAAGGGTGAATACAAATTTAATATAATATCTAACAGTTAATATATGTTTTATGCATTTTTTTTTTTATAAGAAACATTAAAGAAGTATATTCCAAAAAAGCCAAGGTACAAACTGATGGTTGGAGTAGAGGAACCTCCCTAGAGACTATACAAAGAGAGTCTTTAAATCCTTAATAATCCAGTAGATTATGTCTGCAAAATAATTTAGTACTGACATCCACCAAGAACCTGAATTTTGTACAGAACTACAAAAGATATCAAAACTTAGGAATGTATCTACAAAGGTTTTAGCATTCCTTTCCTTCCACAGATGTCCTAGGAGAGCTCTAAAAGCATAGCTACCCACCACCTTGGCTTTTCCTTTAAGATTCCACCCATCATTTCATCCCAAAGACCTACTCCTAAACACAGCCTACACCCACAGACAAAAGAAGCCAACCTCTTTATTTTCTTTGCAATCTATCATCAATATGTAGACTTCCGAAGGCCATGACCAAAGAAAAACTTTGACAAAGTTTGGCCATTTGTTCTTCCAAATCAACCTAATTAGGGTCGAATCAACCCACGGAATTTTATAAGGAGACTGAAGAGCCAATCACCAATGTACATTAATAACTTCCAATCCCTCTAACGACCATAAAACTTCATCTATTCCTTCCCCCAGATGCACTGCATTGTTTCTATCTACCAAAGCCATCCAACTAATTAACTCTATCAAAAAGAGCCCTTCGAAGGCCTACATTCCAAACTTCCCTATCATTATCTCAACAATCATAACTATGGGCCTCTTTTTTGCAATCTATCATTATGTCTATCTATCAATGCCATCTACTTAGCCTTGGGCCTATCAATCAACAGATTCCAAAAAGTTTTTCTTTAGCCTAAAGAAAAACCAAGGTAACTAATGAGAAATGCTTCCATTTTACATCGAAACTCCTCTGCCCATTCTTCACTCCCTCCTCACTCATATTGAAACCAATAAGCAAGATTTTAGCCACATTCAACAACAAACCAGAACCGTTCCAAGAAAGATTCAAAATATCCCACCAATTTCCAAAAGGAGAAGCCTCATCTGGGTAAAAAATCACCGTACCATCAACATAATGAAGAATGGGAATTAATAATTCACAGCACTTGTCACCACAACAAAGCCCTACAGATTGCTTATTTCAAGACAGAATTGAATCATTAAATTAACTGTGTCTCCAATAATGCTGGAAAGAAAGGGAGACCATATCCCTGCCTTAGACCCCTACAAGCTGAAAATTTTCTTCTTGGTCTTCCATCGATCAAAATGGAGAAGTCCATTTTCTCCACATTCAACCAAAGCCTTTCAGTTTCAAAACTGCATCAATGAAATCTCAGCTAAACTTCATAAGCCTCCTCTAAATCAAGCTAATAGGGCAAAGCCCCTTTCATTAGAAGCTTTTCAAACTTCTACTGACTCTGCAGCTGCCAAGATAGCGTCCAATATTTGTCTGCCTGTCATAAAGGCAGCCTGACAATCACTTGTTGTATATGCTACAATTTTATTCAACGAGGAGATCAAACTTATGGGTCAAAAGTCACTGACTCTTGAGGCAATCTTCTTCTTAGTGTTTCTTTTTCGTTTCTTTTCTTTTCTTTTATTTTTTTCTCAGAAACACATATTATCTAAAGATTGGTTGCAAAAAGAAAAAGAAGGCACGAGATATCCCCACACACCAAATGGTCAGCTGATGACATTTTGAGAGAGACTATAATTACGAAACAATTTAGAATTCATGGACCAACAAAATGCAAAAAGAATGGCAGGATCCCAAAACACCTCCCTGTTAGACTCATGGTTGTTGAAGATTTTTGAATTCCTTTCAAACCAAAGTCTTGACAGAAAAGCAAAGACCAGACCACCAGACCAAGAATCTTTGCTTTCCCTTTAAAGGGCACGCCAAAAAAGAGCTAAAAAAGGGCCTCCGACACTGCTACAAATCAAGTAAATATTAGTTTTGTAAGTTCATTTATTTTTAGAAATCAAGGGCATAGTTGTACAACCTATAGAAAAGATTATGTTCGAGTAAGATCATTTTGCTAGTTCGTTTATTCATGATACATTTTTCAAAGAATTTGTGGAGCACTTCTACTAAGTCAGCCTTCAAATTTTTCCAATTTTTTATTTCATGCAATTCCCACGTCATCCCATATGAGCCAGGGGATTTGAGGTTTCCCATATCTTTGATTGCTTAAAGGATCTCTTCCAATTGAAATGTACTCTCCAACCCACCCTAATTTCCACTGTAAAAGAAGGCCCACCATTATCTGTCTTAAATAAGTTTTGAAAGAAACCAATAATCTCTCTCTACTTCTTTTTCAGAAGATAAAAACTCCCCAGACTCGCTTTCAAGAGTAGCAATAAAGGCTTTGTTTTTCCTTGCCAAAACCCACCTATGAAGAAAAGAGGTGTTTTCACCCCGTCCTTTAGCCAATTTATCTTACACCATTGCCTCAAAATGTCCTGATCACTAATGGTTAACTACAGCAAGAAAGCCTTTAACCTGGTTTTTTGTTCAATTACCTGAGGCAAAATAATCTCTTGCTCTTCTATTTCATCAATATGCACGATCTGCCAAGAAAATTCTGCTTCAGAGCAATCATATTCCTAAAATATCCTTTGTTCCACTTCATAATACTAATACAGGATTTCAAACCCCTCAGTTTGTCCATGTATTGGTGTCCTGCCCAATCATTTGGATTCTGCTCAGCCCACCAAATCATAACCTTCCTTCTAAAGCTCACATCACTAACTTATTTCCAAAGAAAAGCTCATATCATTAACAGCACCTATGTTATAAAAGAACATACCTTTTTGTATCTAAAATCTAAATAAGATTAGGATACTAAACCGACTATAATAGATGAATATATCTTACATAGATTTAATGTATATTCTGTGATATATAAGTTTAGGCACTCACAGTCACAACTGACCAGAAAATACATATAACCTCTGTGCATGTGTTTTATTATTAAGAATGACAAACATATAAATAGCATAAATTTACCAAAAAGAGAAGGAAAGATAAAGGCTCGAACTTCTAAGCTAAAAGGGATTAGCAAATAGTTACCTACTTGACCAGTTGACCTAAGCTAAGGAGTGTAATTAAAGATATTCATATAGAACCATGGATGAAAATCAAATCTTTTATCTATGCTTCATATATAAGAGTATCATAGAGGACATCTATGATTCCTTTCAAATGAAATTGATGCACAAAATTAATTCTAGAAATGAGAAAGAAACTTATATTCATAATTTCACAACATAAATACAGTAGGATAATAAGAACTACATACCTGTGAGAAGAAAGAATCTATGGATTCTTTTTGGGCAATGGAAAATATCTGCATTATAATTTCACATTAAACAAACAACTGCATTAGATATTTAAACAAAGATGAGGAACTAAAGAAATTTATATGACTACTACCATATCTATCCACTTATAAACCCAAATTCTTTTTTACTTTCAATCTCCTTTGTCGACAACTATTTTAGATCTTTCTTTTCTTCCTACTGGAACTAAAAATAATTACCATGATTAGCAGGCATTCAGCCAGCACGTGAACTCATGAAAAAGTATTAACTGAACTGCAAATATGCATTCGATAAAAAAAAAGCAAGAGTACAAATTGAAAGTTCAATTACATACATTTGGTGTCCAATGAACCCCTGCACGAAGTGATCCAAGAACCTCATTTTCCTTCATAATTCCATTGAAAAGAGACTGGAAAAATGAAGCATCAACAGCTATCCCACTAGCTCCGTCAATGCCTTGCAAGAGTTGCTGTAAAGAGCTCCATATAACAGTTAAATTTGTAGGAACGGTAATAGCTCTGGTGGCACCACGAACCATGGCAGAAACCCGTGCAACATATGCTGGGGTATACAGCTGACCACCTTCAAGCCTACCTTTTACCTAAATTCACAAAACCACAGTGAAATATTTTCCTTCTAATCCTAAATTTGGCTGATCGTAATAGCAGAACAGAAATTACCAGGGTCCCAAGCCGTTGATCCAACATGGATGCAAGCAATTCTGAACCAACTTGCAACTCCGCAGCAATTTCAGCCAAAGCAATTTGACTAGACTCCTGAAGCCGCTCATTTATTTCTTCCGCCACAGAATCCCAATAAGATTGAGATATAATTTCCCCTTGAATCAACGTAAGTTGGTGATCATCTGATACAATCTGTTCAGCTTGCTTCTCGATATAATACAGATCCACACCAATAGTATCCGCAAGATCTATCAAAGAAATGCGTCCTAACTTCTCGATCTCAGCCAATATTTCACGCCGCAAGTGCTCCTACAGTATTAACAGGCATTAGAACAACAATGAACTCGAATTGAGTTACAATAATCTCTTCTTCCAAGTCAGTACAATCATATATCCAACATTTCAGGAATTAAGCTTCATACAAGGTGGATAAAATCAGACCAAGCAGCTTCAAATTGTACAAATTGGTCAATTTAACAAATTTTCAATTACATCCCATAATTTACCAGAATCAGATATACATGCAATAAAAAATCGATTGCATTATACAAGATCATTAAAGAAATATAATCATACAGGAGTGATATATTCTTTGCCGGTAACGGTGTGGAGGAGCTCAAAATCGAGGATACGAAGCTCTTGAAGCTTTTGGACCAATTCCACAACATTTCTTTCCGATAATCGAATGCTTGATTTAGCTTGTTGTGCAAATTCAAACTGTCTCTGAAGTTCTAGCAATTCATCGTCCATGTTGCCTTTGGGATCGCGGAGTTCACCGGAAACAGAGCCTAAGCGCACACACACAAAATAGAATTTTGGTTTCTTGGATAGATAGCCCATTTATTTCGAAATGGTATACTTTTCCAAACACCTCCCATTCATGAAATTAGGTTACTTTTCCAATATCTTCAATATTTAAAAAGATGTGCCTTGTAGCCTTGTCTTTGTGCTTTTCTTTAGATATGACTGTAATTCATTGGTTAATTCTATCTAGTTTGGTTGGTTGAATCCTTTATTTCCATTATAACTCATTGCTTTTTGAATTAATGAAATTCCATCAATTTTGAATCTATGAGTGTCACGCCTCATCGCTTACAAGCGTCAGGACCAATGAAATTCATTCGTTATTTTTCAACTATACATTTTAAAGGATTCAGTCATTTGAATACCTTAAGACTTTAAAGTTCGATCTAATGCTAAATTATTGCATGTTACTCACTTTGACCTTTGCATTTTCTTGATTGAGTTTACTGTTATCTTGATACGTACTTAAGTTAACATGTTAGCTAGAGTCTTGGTATGGAAGAAGATTGAGATAAAAGTGAATTTCAAGGCAGTGCACACTATCAACGAGTATCACAAACAAGAACCCAAAGGAATGGATGTAACAAAACTATAAACTGAACAAGATTTTCCTCCAGAATGCAAAACTGTAAGGTTAACAAAAAAAAAAAAAAGTAGTTGGTATCGAATGGTGGATTTTGTGAAAAGAAAAAAAGATGAAAATAAAGAAGGGATACAAATATTTGCAAAACACTTTTGGTCTTGGTTAAAGAGTAATCTATCTATCATGCCACCAAAACTTCCACTTAACTTTTAAAATATGGTAGACTGGCCGATTCAACACCTATTGTACCATCTATGGAATCTAAGTTTGTTTAAGTTTATGAAGTATCTTTACAAATCTAAGCATGCATGAACGGATCTATTAAGGGCTAGTGTCCTCATATTCCTGATTTCTGTATTTTAATATTAATTTTGAAGTGTTAAATTATAATATATTTTAAATAATGTTTTATTATTACTATATTCTACCTTTGGTATTCCTTTAAAACCTCAAGATCTTAGGTTCAAATTTGATTTTTTTTTCTTTTTTTGCATTTGGTAAAACCTATTTAATTAAAATCAATTTTATAAACACCTTAATTCCATGCCTACTTTGAAATCAAAATCTTAGCAGCTTTTAAATTCTCCTAAAATCAAGTAGATTTTTTTAATTAATATTTTCTTTCATTTTAATTATTTTAAAAGTTACGATAATCTCATTCATTAAACCTATATGTATAGTTAATGAGAACTTAGGTGAATACAAACATAGGCTCCAAATGTTTTGCCATGCTTATGTCTAAGCTCTTTTTCCTAGAATGTTTTTAATGAGAAACAAGTCTTATTTTTTATATTACAATTAACTTTGATGTATTAATCTAATAGAAATCAACTCAATAATAGCAAACCATGCTTGAAAAATGAGAAAAAAATTCTTTAGGCCATATATGGAAGTTTTTGGGGGCGTTTTGGCGTGCATATTTGGAAACAAATGCCTGAGAATTAATGTCAGTGGCCTAATCAAATGAGGTTCTGAAGTTTGAAATTACAAATGCATGTGTTTGGAGTGTAGAATTTGAAATTTTTGATTTTTTATGCTTGTGTTTGGAGTGCTGGTTTTGAATTCATGGGTTTAGCTAGTCTGTTTAGTTTTTTTTTTTTTTTTAAATTATACATCCTAAATTTTAACATGTATCAATTTTTTAAAAGAGTTACATTTAATCATGATTATGACTACATTTAAAATTTCTATTATATTATCAATATATTAATGTTTAATTTATATTTGAGATCATACTAGATAGGTCATCAATTTTCACCTAGGAAAAATATAACAAAATAAAAACTATCTTCTAAAATAAAAGAAAGATTAATTTTAAATAAAGAAAAGAAAAAAGATAATTAAAAAAGTTGATCTAGTAATAACTATTATTAAAAAGAACTCCATTGTATGAATTAATGGTATTGAACTAGTTATATATATATATATATATATAATGCTATATTTTTAGAATAAGTTAATTAGAATTTAATAAGAAACATTGGAAACAAACAAATAAGTGAGTTCTCACCTAAACAAAAAGAGCATAAGAAAATTTTAATTCAAAATAATAATTTGGTTATTTTTGTGATTCAACCAATAAATGTTATTTGACTCCTGAGATATTAAGAAAAAAATTTATGATATGGATTGCTAAATGCAGTACAAAATTAATTACAATGTAGAAACGAAATAATTACAGTTGAGAAAGGTGGGTATTTTGGTATTTTATAAAATACCATGCACGTGCAAAAAATCCTATTTGCTAAAATTCAAAAGAAAAAGTGATTTTCAAAATGACTCCTAAAAACGTTGCTATATCTCTTATTATTCCTTAAGAATTAGGCCAAAATCTGAAATCCTTTCCATGATTGTCGAAATCAAATACTTTTCATTTCTAGAAAAACTATGTAGCCAAGGAGATTCATATTCCAAACTTATATTTCTCAATTATAATTAATGTTGACAGTATTAATGTTTCAGTTAACTAATGTCGTAATAAATCTTTATAAATTGCTATATGCAACCTTTCCTTTGATCGCACTTCATTTTGTTCAATACGATCATTAAATATTTCTAGTTTGTCATTTAAATAAGATTGAAAAAAATAAGGTCCAATACATATAACTTCAAACAAGTTGATTGTGTTTATATTGTTCATTTTTATATATACGTTTATAATTAGTTTGATTAATTGATCTTAATGATACATGTGCTACCTTTGGATACCTCACCAACAATGAACTCAAACTTAAATCATGGACAAAGCTGATTAGTTGATTGTGTTTATTTTGTAGCCTAATTGTGCTTTCACCTTGATAAACATAAAGGCTTTTAACTAAAAGAGTCTAAATAGGGGTCTTTATTTATATGATGGACCGAAATTGCTATATTTTTCACAAATGTCCTAATGGGCTATAATTTTACACAAATATTTAGCTCAAATGCCCAAAATATCCACCTTTAATATGAATAATAGAGAAAAAAACAAAAAAAGAGGAAAATGAACTATCGTGCATAAGAAAGGAGAAACGTGGGAACAATTTTATTTTCAAAATATTCGATAACTTTCCTTGTTGAAAAAACTTCCAAATAGTGCTATTTTTCCTTCCCAAATCTACCGGCAACATCCTTCTTCCATCTTCTATGTAAGGAATACAGTATTTCGGCCAAAGCAGATGAACTTTCAGTGAAGAGTTTCAGCGGAAGAGAGCTACTGCCTACAATTTCTGTAAGTAAGGGTTGATGGTTATATACAAAAAATTTTAGGGTATATTTTGTATATTTCATACCTTGGAATGTTCTAATACCGAATCAAACTTATTCTCTAACTGTAGTGTGTCTTTTAACAAATTAGGGTTTCGACTCTCAGATATATTAGTGATCATAACATTATATCTTCTATGTGGTGAGTACGCACGAGACCACCTCGAAAAACTAATTAATTTTAACTCTTCACTTATACTAGGTACACTGAATTCCAACAAACGCATCTCATGTTCGAAGGCTACGAGATTATTAGGCTTTATCACAGGCATGAAATACAATATGAAATATTCTCTTATACTCCAACTTTAAGTTCCTTAGTAAATGAACCATACACATGCAATGTAAAAAATTGGGAAATACCTAACCTCTATGGCTTTGCATATACTTTTATGTCTGTCAGATACTATGACAACATCATTCCTTCCTCCTATTATTCTCTTCAACTGGTTGCAAAACCATGTCCATGAGGAATAATTCTCAGAATCAACAACACAAAAAGTTAAAGGAAAGATCTGATCATTAGCATTAGGTGTTGAAGCAGTTAAAAAAGTGTGACCGTACTTATTTTTTAGACTTGTTCCATTAACAGAATAACAAGACGATAATGCTACCAATCATAAATTGAAACAAATAATGTCATAAGGAAGTATAGAAATCTACCTTCAGCATCAACCTTGTTTTCAATAACAGAACCTATGAACATGAAAAATCGATATATTAATACAATGAATAATTTAAAATGTGTGACATAGTAGCTACATATTATTTATGTACAGGTGTATATTACAAATATCCTTGGGTTGTTGACATTAAACAAGTAAGCAAATATTGGTAACATCTTGTATGAGTCCTCAAGAGATCCTCTAACTTCATCTAATGCAGCTTCACATGCACGCCAAGCTTTTTGTTAACTAATGTTCAAACCATGCTCAGAACGAATGTAGTGGACGTGCTCAACTTCAAACCAACTATACTTATTTTCCTTTTTATTAGGTTCTTGATATAACAGAAAAAGTAGTTTGTCTACGATCTGTTAAAACAACATCGACATAACATGTATGTTCATCATCGAACCTAGTAACAACCCATAAAGATCTATCCCCATGAAAATAATATGAAGCACGTACTGATCATAAACATTCTCTTCAAATACAAACTGCAAAATCAAAACTTCCTTATTTGATTTAATTGTAACCTATTGAAAATTGTCTCGAATGACAATGGCTTGCAAGGATTGTTTCAACAAAGATTTCGTTGAAAACATGTAATGGATTTTTACTTTGAAAGTGGAAGAGATCTTAGACATATCAATATTTAAAAAAATACGGCCCTCGTCAGCATGGATGTTTGTTGGCAATGAACTAGAAGCTGTAGAATCCACAGTAATAGCAAAACGACCAACATAATAAATAATGAGAGCAATGTGGTGCACCACATTTAATGTTATTATATGGTAAACCTATTTAACATCGCTATCATTGATAATAGGCAAGCATTCTTAAGACATTCTATAAAACAAGACATTCTATAAAACCTAAGCAGAGGTATGTATCCAGATTATCCATATCAATATAACTGCCTAACTTGGACAGAAGACTATTGTATGAGTCTTGAAAAGACATATGTTCATTCACTAAAATTTCTAAAACACTATAATTACTAATGTAGTTGTTGGAATCGTTGAAAAAACCATCATAAGATAGTGCAATTTTGGTCATACTCGATAAGAAATAAAGAAATATATATCACTACATAATATTATTTTAAATATGCAAGGGTATATAATGATCACTGTACAATGATATTTTAAATATGCCAGGGTATATAAAGATCACTGTACAATATTATTTACATATGAAAGGGAAATGATGTGGTTTATATACTTGACTGACTGTATACTATAATTCACAATTTAAGAAACAAATTTAATAACATGAAACAAATATGCAATCTAAAGAAACAAATGTAATATAATTATATCACTGTACAATAGTATTTAAACTATATATTGGTATATACTGATCAAAATTAGTTTCTGACCGTGTAAGAATTTACAAAATTAACTATCAATATATGAAAAACAATGTAAAATTGATGTAATCTAATAATTATAAATCAGAAATTAGTAAATTAAATTTGGTGGTATATGTGAAAAACAATGTAAAACGGAAGGAAATTACAAATATATACTTTATTCACTTTAATTTTTATTGATAAAAAACTTCACCGGAAAATTAAACCAACATACTATATGTCAAAATTTCATAAACATAATTAAGAATATATGTTAAAATTTCATAAACATAATTAAGAATATGAAACAAATATGCCCTTACCAAAAAACTTAAAAGGAGATGAACTAAATAAAAAGGATAGGACAGAGAAAGATCTGAAAGGAGAGAGATTGAATGAAGAGATATTGGAATGTGAACTGGAAGCTGGATGGAGAGACGGTAAATTGGATGCCCCAGATGATGTGCAATCAACACAAGATAAATAATTTGATGGAAATTCTTTAATACATGTCTTAATTTTATTTTATATTTAAATAGAATATCCAATAAATGGTATTCTAAAATTAAATGAAAATAAATATATTATTTAATTAATACATCTAAATAATAAATGTGAAATAAAATAATTATGACAATATATTATATATATTTTAAAAAATAAAGAATATTTAAACCTAGTGTGATGGACAAATCGTTCCATAAAAATATAGAAATCTTATTAATAAAAATAAATTAGATTTGGAATCATAGCCAAATTAGGTGTTTTCTCTCAATTTTTTTCTAAACATAAATTAAAAGGAATTGCTCTCTTAATACTAAAATGTGTTTCTTCTCTACTTTTATATATTTGTTGGAAGAAAGATTCTAGCAATTCTTCACACTGATTCCTGTAAGCCACACCTTCAAATTAAATCATTTATTGTTGCAACTTATTTAGGTTTTCTTTCCCTTAATGGCTTTGATTGCTCATACAATTGGACTAACTCAGGAAAGTGATATGATATATAGTCCCTTGTTAAGGTACCACGCACACTTGTAGTGAGTCGTCACAATGTCGACAACCTTACAACATGTTTTAAGGTTGTTGACGTTGTTAGGTTTTTTTCTTTTCATTACATTATGTGTGTTTCATACTACTATTGTTTCATTTGAGTACCACAAAATGTAGGAAAAAATGATTTAGACAAAATGTGAAAGTGAGTCTAAAATTTCATTATTGTGATTACAAAACATAGGACAACAACCCAAAAAACAAATTTAATCGTCAAAAGGGGTCCGACTTTTTAGACCATTACCATTAATTTATTGTTTTCCTCTAAACTGAACATGTCTTTAAGTTACAGTTTCTACTCTTTTTTTCTTAACATGATTGTCATCTTTTTCTTATTGAAATATTTAAGTTTTCAGTTAAATTTTATATTTTTTAAACTATTTTTTAGATTGTTTAAAACGGGTAGAAAATAGATTTAATAAGACAAAGAACCTTCTTAACAAAAATAGTATTCACAAACTTAACTTCCAAAACCAAAATGTTTATACTCCTTAACTATAAACAAATTAACAATAAAGCAACTAAGTATAAATCTATTGAAAAATGAAATAGACATACGCAAAAGTACCCTAACTAAAATGAAACAAGTCTTATACAACAAGTCTTATAAATCACACATCCACAAAAATGGAAAACTACTTTTAACCTATTAAATTAAACATCATTATTAAAAATGTAGCAAAACTCCAAACGCCAACAAAATCTTTGGAAACAATCCCAATGATGATCATTCAAATAGATTATTCAAAGCCTTGATTAAATATACCAACAAAAGCTTCCATTTCATCCCTTTTCTTAACAACACCAATCTCCATTACCACATCACTATTTCTACTCTCAGTCAAAGAAAAAACATATGGTGATTCAGCTGACACAATCTCCACTTTCTTTGGCTTTCCAAATCCAAAATCAACATTATAAACTCCAAATCTTGGTGAACCAGCTAGAGAAATGGCTTGTATTTTTGAATAATTATTTGTCACTTCTTGGCTCATCATTGACCCCCAATTCTCACACCCATTTAAAGGTCCATCATCCAAATTTCTAATAGCTTTTGAAATCTCATCACAAGCCAAAATTATTCCATTTTCACTCAAAAGTTCAAACCTTTCAAGACCAACAAACCCAGCAACCACACAATTCCCAAAGTAATTCAATGGCACTTGTGGCTTTAAACGAGTTCTTGCATCAGCTGCAAACACAAGCCATAATTTCCCTTCTTTTAAACCTTCTAATTTGGCTGTACAAACACAAAGATAAGCTGTTGCTATTGCAAATGAAGATATGTGAGCAGAAGAAGAATCAAAATTTTCATTTTTGATCTTCTTGTTCAAGATCCATTCCTTTAGCTTTTGAACGTTTTGGTGTGTGAATTCTAAAGTGCTTCTAATTAAACGATGTTTTGTTTTGCGGAATTTAAGGTTTAAGCTTTTGTTGTTGGGTCCTTCTACGTCTTGCCATGCTTTTGCATAGATTTTTGCAAAATCTTTTGGATCATTTATAACTGACCTATCATATAATGGCACTTGTTTGGGGGTTGGTATAGAGGATTCTTCAATGCAAATTTGAGCCCATGATTTGATAAATGAAGTTGAGCTTCTTCCATCTAAGATTGCATGGTGATTGGTTATTCCAATGGAAAAACCTTTGTTTTGAAATTTGGTTACCTATATATTGAGAATATAAATAATTAATTAATTGCCACCTTGCAAATATAGAAATCAAGTTTAAAGTGTTTACAAATATAATACAATGCAAAATAAGTTATATATATAGCAAAACATTAGAATAACCAATCACTAATAAATTAATAATAGTCGTCTATGAATAATAGTCTATTACTAATATTGAGAATATAAATGATTAAGTGATTGGTACAATTGCAAATATTCCAAGATTTATATTTGGCTTTCAGAGTCTATTTACCTATTAGTGATATTTTTGACTATATCACTAATAGAAGTTTATCATTAATAATATTCTATCAATGAAAGAAATAATGTATCGATAATGTCTATCATCAATAAATATTTTACTATACCTGTGTAATTCTTTAACCACATTGTTGTTATACATGTAATTATTTGGCCATAAAAGTTATATTCTTTCTAATAATTGTTATAATTACTAGTAATTAAGTAAGGTTTGGTACTTAACCATGCATTTAAGTCTTTTAATGCAGTGCGTATTTTTTTCCTTTCAATTTAGTCCTTTAAAAAGTTTCAATTTAGTATTTTTTTGTTTGTTTCTCAATGATGGTTATTGAATAATGTCAAGAAATTTTTTAGAAAGAAAAGAAAAAAAAAAGGCTACTTATAAGCAAACAAAAAGTAGAAATTTCAACTAATTTCGTAGAAACAAATAGGGAGAAGAAATTAGAAACTTTTTTTCTTTTTGTTAAAATTGAGACAGATGAACGAGAAGAAGAAGTAGCTGAAGATGAAAAACAAAGATAATAAAACATCATGTGAAAGTGATGAAAAAACAAAATAAGAAAAAGCCATGAGAAAAACTTAAATATTGTGATATTCCACTATCTCTATCTATCTTAAAAAAAAAATAATCATGGCCTACAATTCATTGTTCTTATTATTAACTCCAACAATTTCTTGTAACAAGAAGAAAGAAAGTGATAATTGTCTGCAATATCAAGAATAAATTTGAAAATTTTGAAAATATTTTACTGCACTTTTTGTTTTTTGTTTTTGTTACTCAATTTGTAAACCTTTTGGTGTTTTCTTATAATTATGAAAATTAACTCAAAATCATTTTTGTTACTCAATTTGTAAACCTAAACATAATTGCTTAATTTTTATTTATTTGACAATATGCATGGACCCATAAATGATTTTGAGTTGTTTTCGAATAAAAGGACAAAAAAAAAAAACAAAAATATTTAAAAAATACAGTTAAATTTAGGGATATTTTTAAAATTAACAAAATAAATTAAAATATGTACAAGTTCTAGCAACATTTTGGATCCTACGACTGATAGTATTCTATAACCATAACATATCTATATTTTAGATTAGTGATATATTGATGCTTATATGATAGAAATAATGATTCACATAATGGGCGGATTTATTAAGGGATCGGGGGTCCGTGCCCCCCTCACATTATTGTTTTTGTATTTTAATATTGATTTTGAAGTATTAGATTACAATATATACTAAATTTAGTGTCATTTATCCTAAATTCTGTTTCTGCTGTAGTGGTTGTGTCCTTGCACAATCCTTTAGTTGTGAGTTCAGATCTTGTCTCACAATTATTTTTACAAAATAGATTTTATTTCAAACATCAATTATTATTTTTTTTCTCAAATATCAAAATTTTCTCTCCCCAAATATCAAATTTATTCCTAAATTTCACTTATTTCTTAAAAGGAATATATCAAATTTCTTCCTAAATTTTAATGATTTTCTAAATAATATTCCACGAAAAATGTATTATTGTTTCTTTTTTTTTTCTTTGTTTGATGCAAATTTTAAATTCACATATTTACATTACAAAAAATTCATTTGAAATTGTCGGTATTTCTTTATTGCTACAAATGTAGTTAATATTATTGGAGCATCAGTGAAACGTCGAGATATTTTTTTAACATTTTTTAGCATGTTTATTATATAGTGTCTGGTGTTCCTATATAAAATTTCTAGATCCGCCAATGATTCACATATTGAAAATATCTACACGGATGTAAATCTGATACCCTATTATCACCTACTTAAGAATTAGTGGTTAAGAACCTGAATAGCAATAACTGCAGCACGATCATGAGAGACTGTCAATGCAGGAACAAGAGGATGAAAATCCGAAACTTCTCGAAATCCGTTACTAGAAAGATGATCAAAATCGTCGTTGGACTCTGCCACCGTCATGGAAACCCCATCGCCTTCAACAAATTCAATGACAGGTACATCAGATTGCGATGACCAAACGAGGTTGCCAGCCAAAGGAAGATAGTGACAAAGAGTAAGAGAGAGAGAGCTCTTGAGCTTTGTAACAATGACATTGTAAAACGAGATCTCATTCGATGGAAATTCGTAGAAAAAAAGACGTTGGATTGGATAAAACCTTAACCAGGCCAAATCAAAGAAAGTGAGGGGAAGAGATATCGGCACTGCCGCTGTGGGAGGAGGGGAGACTTTGGAGACCTCAATTAATTTCAGAGAAGGAAAGTTAGCCATCCGAAATAATAGAAGAGTGATAATGGGTTGGATCTTTTCAAATCTTGGGGTCCTTTAAAGGTCCAATAACGTTTAAAACAACAACAAATTATGACGTATTGGCTTTCGTCTGTTTTACTCCTTGAAATGGAAAATCTTCTATAATTTCAAAAATATCGCTGTATATATCATTATGAACGAATAAACCAAAAATATTTATACTCTTTCTAATACAAATATTAATCTATATTTATCTACCGTGTTCTACTATATATTGTGATATTTATAAATAATTTTTGTATAATATAAATTTATATTTTTAAATATAAAAAACAAACTAAAATATTTATAAAATATAACAAAATTTTAAATTCATCAAAGTCAAACTATCATCAATAAAATCTAAAATTTTACTGTATTTTATAAATATTTTTAAGAGTTTTCTCATTTACGATAATTTTTCTAATGTAAATGACTATTACATCTCATTCTTATCATAAAATACAAATATTTGTTCAATGTTTATAAATTATATTTTTAAAATATGTAGTTCAAATGTCATATTATTACCTGTCCTTTCAACTTCAATTCATATTTAATTGTCTTTATATATCATTTATTCCGTACGATTATTTATTAAATATAAGAGAAATGCGTCTATTTTTTCTTTTTTGAAAAAGTAAAACCATTTAAAGAATGATATTCACGTGGTGAGAAATTCACTAAATATACCAAAATCAATCTTAATTCAGTATAAATTTTAAATTTAGTTTATCTTGTTTAAAATAATTAAAATCTTCATGTCTTATCAAATCATTTTTCCTTTTCAAGTTGCAGGGTTAAATTTGTAATTTAAGCTTTAATTTATATATTAAAAAAAAGTAATCGAGAAAACTTTTGTTAAAGATAATTGGTAATCTACTATTAGAAAAATAATTGGCTAATCTTTGCTTGTTACTAGTTGGAATGGAAAATCTTCTAGAATTTTGAAAATATCGTTGCTATTATTTATAAAATACACCAACATAAAAATATTTATAAAATATAACAAAATTTTAGATATATCACTATTGGTATTGAAGACAAAAGAAATCCATTAATGTCTATCATTGATAGAATATAAGTTTTACTATATTTTGTTAGTATTTTCAACAATTTTGTCATTTAAAATAATTTCTCTAATATAAATATCTACTACATTTGATTTTTGCCATAAAATATAGATATTTTGACAACTTTTATAAATTATATTTTTAAATATTTATTTCAAATGTAATATTAAAAGTGAGCTTTGAAAAAAAAAATTAAAGTGATTGACAACTACTCAAAATAACTTTTGAGGTGTATTTTGAACGGTTTTTATCAATTGAGTTTAAATAAGAGAAATTGTCAAAAAAAGCAAAATGAACAAACTTTTTACACTTTTATTGTCATAGAGTGTAAATTGTTTGTATTTTTTTTTTTAGAAAAGGATACTTGTAGGGTCGGTAGGCGCACTCAAGCATTCCTACTAGGTGGGTATCCTTTTAGCTCCCTCATCATCCCCAAAAGTTTGTATTTTTTTTATTAAATCTATCAAAACCGAACCTTAATATGCTTCTTCAGGATATTTATGTATTTGAAACCCATAGGGAAGGAATTTATAATGACTCAAACTTTTAAATTAAGCTGAGGTCATTACCTAAAAGATAAATACCAATTTTGACACTTTCTTGTAAAGAGGAAAACTAAATTTTTATTAAAATAATTTTCAAACAACTGTTCATACAACAAAATTTAGCGAAATTCGTAAAATTCCATGAAAACAAGCTAATTTTAACTAATTAAAGAAAATAAATAAAGAAATAAAATGTTTACAATTGAAAAAACTAAAGATGAATAAATGAAAAGCAGAAGCAAAACTGAATCCTCCATATGGCATGTCATGGACCCTTTCTGTCACTGACTAGCTTTTCAGATCCTTTACCATTGCTTGAAATATTAAACATAGAAAGAGGGTGAGTATATAAAAATATAGCCAGTAAGGGATCCACCTATTGACCCCTCTAAGTGATCTATTAACTTTTCGTTAGGAGATCCCATAAGGTAATAATAATATCGTGTGTCCGATTGAGCACACATGAGCAAGTGGTACTGTAGGAACACTCTTAGTCGTGTGAGTGATCCGTAGGTACATCTCTAATCGTGCGAGTGATCTCCTCAGAACACCCTTAGTCGTGCGCTTGATTTCGTTGAAACACCCTTAGGCATGCAAGTGATTCTGTTAGAACACACCCCTAGTCGTACGAGTGACTCCGTTTGAACACAATACAAATGACCCTTAACTATGCAATGTTTCTGTAGGTACACCTTGTGCGAGTGATCTCGTAGGAACGCCTCTAGTCTTGTGAGTGACCCCAAAGATAGAAACACATAACAGGTGGGGTACAAAGCCTAACAACCAAAATTAACAGATATCATAATCATCAGTCATAACAGTTCATAATCATGCAATTCATAAAACATCGATAATCACCATAATACACCAACCATCAACAACAAAATCTCATTATGCATTTTTAGCTACTATTAATACATAATCACAAAATACATGCATACTCTTAAATTTAGTTCGAAGGTTCAATAGTAGAATCTCTTACCTGGTATTAGCTAAAAGTATTCCTTTGCTGACAGTTAATTTTTTTCAATTATATTAAAACAGATCCTAAATAGTAATTTTTTAATATCCTTAATTAATAAAATTTACCAATGGCTAGCATATAAAATTTTCCAATTTAACTTACCCAATAATTTAATTAAGATTGAAACTAATTCAACCGAAAATTTTCACAAATTAATTCCTTCGAAATTTTCCAATTAAACCTTAAAAAAAATCTCCCTGAAATTAATTTATCTTTGATTTAACTTTAATGACTAATGGGAAAAATTAATCTTTCAAAAAATTCTCCAATTAAATCTTCAAAGAAAGAATCCAAATTTTAATCCAAAAATTAATTTATCAAAGCTTTAACTTATATATATATAACCCACATTAAACATATGCAATTAATTATTCTTTACAACTTTAGCCCAATCCAATGGCTATCTGTTAGTAACCTTAGGCTATATAATAATTCATCATCACAAACATATCACAGACTACACATATAGTTGTATCACTACTATCACACAATAATCCAACCCTCAAATGGGGATCCAATAGTAGAACCCTTAATTTGGAATATGAAACCACAATTTCACCTATGTAACCAAATTAAATTAACAATTTTTGCCAACGAATTACTAATTTAATTACCTTAGCTTATAAACTTACCCAAATAGAGATCGAAAAATCCTCTCAACTTTGATGGAAAAATTCACCACTTAAATCTTCAAACTTTGTGAAAGAGACCTTCCAAATAAAAGTAACCAAAATCAATTGCAATAATAAACTTAATTTATTTGATTATGGTTACTTTATAGCCTAATCGTGCTTTCACCTTGATAAACATAAATTAATTAAAAGGAATTCCCTCTCTAATTAATACTAAAATGTGTTTCTTCTCTAATTCTTTTTGTTGGAAGAATGATTCTAGCAATTCTTTCAAACTGTTTGTTGCGACTAGTCGTGACGCGGAGCAACCGACGTTTTTGTTTATTTAATTTTAATAATTAAATAGGTTTGAATTCGTCACCAACCATATTAAGGTGTGATTGGTTACCCAAAAATTAAAAAAAAATTGTTTACGTAAATTGATGAGATTTAAGTTCGGGGTCTGTAGAAAAGGTGTTAGGACCCTACAACACCTATAAAAATGGTTACCAAAATTTATCTTTTAAACTAAATTAAAACGGTTCACAAAACAAGGTTTTTTATTTGTCTTTTTAAATGTTTCATGGTTCTCAATTCACATTGAAGAAAATAAAACCTAAGCAAGAATTGATAATTATGGGTGGCATAAGAGCCAATAGAAAAATGAAGTTTATTTTTTGTTTCAAAAGATGATTTTTTTTATTTATTCACCTCAAGAATATTAAAATACCAAACTTTGATATTTTAATCTCCATCATAGGTGTCTAATGAAAAATTTCATGTATCTAAGAATTAATAAATGCATAGAAAACAATACTTAGTCTCATTTAAAATATGAAATTGTTTATAATTTTAAAGGTAATTTATTAATTAAATTTCAACTGGAGAAATAGAAATTTCATGTATTAATGGAATTTAAGTTATAAAACCCATAAAAAACATTACTTATTTAAATTTTTATATTCATATTGAAAAATAAATAAATAAATAATAATAATAATAGCAATATAATGTGAAATTTGAGAAATACAAGTTTTGAAATAGTTGTAAAATAATATAGGTGTGAAATAGTTGCAGGCAAACTGTGAAATAAAATAATATGTAGGGAGACTGTTGTCACCCCCAAACCGTACTACGATGATAACGCTGAAGTAGTAGGAATAGGATGTGAGTTTATTACAACCTTGAAATATTCTTATCGCAAAATCTTATTCTCAACTTCTTTTAAACTATTAACACTCAAAACAAAATTGAGGACAAAGAAACGCCAAGCAAAGTAAATACAAACGAAAACATAAACTTTATTAATAGCAAGCATTTCATACATTATTACAATACTTTGACCAAATAACCAACACTTAACTATTTCCAAAATGCCTTGAATCACCTCGCCGCAAATCCTTCAACCTTCTTCTTTACTTGGCCTAAATGCCCGATCCTGAAAGATAGATTTTTAAAACGTAAGTCTAAAAGACTTAGTGAGGTTTTATGAAAACCTTTTGCAATACCTTTTCATAATCATTTCGCAAAAATAATATCAAATTATTCAAACACACTGACAAATCATTTCATTTCGCATAAACCTTTCTTTATGCTTAACGAATCATTTCATTTTGTCAAGGATCCTGTATCGTTCTCTACGATTGGTCTCATTAACTCGCGTTTAGACTACTGTATCAACAACATCCGAGAACATACAGATTTGTCCTTGTTACTCAGACCGCTAAGCTTTATACGCTCCTTTAAACGCTTAAGTCAACTTCTTATCACCATGTAGCCCGTACATTCCATGGTGGCCTTGACTCTTTAGGTGCATATAAAAGGTAGCACCATCTCAAAGAAACATAATATTTAAATCATAGTCATCAAATCAAGCTTTAACATTATAAATCATGCTTGAAAACATAATTTTTCATAGAAATCTCTTTGAAACATTCTCATTTGAATTCTTCTTTCAAATCAGTAAAGAGAAATCATAATAAAGTTTTTTTTTAACATAAATTCATTTGAGAGAAAAGCACTCACCAAACTTTACTAAAGAAGTCTTTCTTCTCGCGTGGTTAAACCAATAACACTTCAACATTTCAACAAATCCCTCATCATTTCCTCCTTAGTTACCCAAATCCTCTTATTTATAGAGCCCTTAAACTAACTTAGTCATGCATAAACTCTTATCAGTTTTCTAGCTCTTGCTTAAAACTTCACATGTGTAAATGTAATATTCAACCTAGTCATGCTTAAATCCTTAATCTTATACGTTAATCCCTATCAAATTAGATTTGACATTTTCATCGCCAGACCTTGCTTCCCGCCTAACTCAAATCGCGAATAACTTCAACCACTTAACATTTCTCACAAATAACCTTATTGTGTGGTTATGTTTTTACTATAAGAAACCTTCCACATGAACAAACCAACTTTTACTTGCATAGAACTCTTATCGTGAACTTAAACTCCAAGGCTTCCTTGCAGACTTCTTCTTTGCAAAACACTTGCTTCTTCTAGTGAAGACCATCCAAAACTTCTATTCTAAAACTCAAAACTTTCACTTCTTAACTTACGCGAAAACTTTTTCTCTTCTTATCGCACAACTTCTTTCGTGAACTACCCACTTAATCGCAAAAACGTATACTTAACCATAAAAGAGTTTATCGTTTAATCCTTTTCGCGGATTTATTCAAATGCCAACTTCTTCATACTTAGCCGAATTTTACTTCTTTACCCAAATTAGAAATGGATCTCACAATTGTGAAATAAAATAATATGCAAGTAGGCTGTGAAATAAAATAATATGCAAGCAGGCTGTGAAATAAAATAATATGCAGGCATGCTGTGACATAAAATAATACAATGAGATAAAATAATACAGTGAGATAAATAACATAGACAGATAAATAATACAAGGAGACAAATATCAAATGACACAGATGCCAAATAAATGTAGGTTGCCAAACAAATAATGTAGATGCGAAACAAATAAAGCAGGATGCTAAATAAATAACGCAAATAAATAACGTAGATGCCAAACAAATAAAGCATGATGCCAAACAAATAAAACACAGGGTGCGAAACAAATGAAACAGAACACAAAAAATTTGAACCCAATAAAAAAAACTTGAAGCATGATAAACCGATCTCGCCTAAATAATTTTGAAACCACAGTGACCAAACAAAATTAATATGACAAATACGCAGTAATCACCAAATCATCGAATTGGGAAAAGAAAGAAAAAATACCTTTGAAGACCTTGATTTTGGAGAAAAAATTTCTTCCTGTCTTCTCAACCCTCTCCCAAATGACAATGAATCGAAACAATTTTTTTTCCTTGTAAAAAGAAAATCTAGAATCTCAATGTACCTTTCTCATAAGAAAAGTCTCCCTCAAGAAAATCTTCCTTTCTATTTTTTTTATAGGGGATAAGGTCGTAGTTTTTTTTAGAGAGGGGAGAAGGCAGAGAAAAGTGGGTTGGTAGTTTCTTTTTAGAGAGTCTAGAAGGCAGAGGTAGTGAGGAAGTGTTGATGAGGGAAAATGAAAAAGATCGTGGGAGAGAAAATTGAGAGAAGTGTATGGAGGGAGTGGTTGAGGCAAAATAGGGAGAGGAAACGTGCGATTCATTGTATATTTTTTCTTTTCTTGTTCTTTTTTTTAAAAAAAAGTAAATTCAAATTCAAATTTCTTTTATAAAAATAAAATATAATAAAGTAAAGTAAATAAATGAATATAAAAAATAAAAAATAAAGGACAAAATACGGTATCTACAGCTTGCCCCCCTTTGTCCATCCTGAAAATATTTAAAGGTGGACAGAAAATTGATAAGATATTTGGGCTAATTTTTATTTTTTAGAGAGAAAAAAATATCAAATGCAAGGATATCAACCTTACCTCTAGGGCTAGGTTTCATAAATAATGGACCTGATATACAGGCTTCGACCTCAGCTTCAAATCTAGGCTTGATTTAACCAAAATTGAAAAGACATCAACCTTAGCTCTAGGGCTAAATTTGATAAATAAAGGACCTGTTAAACAGGCTTCAGTGGTATGGAGTCGAATTTATGTGATTGATCTTGAATTTCTCACAAAGTTCATTCATCATTTTGTTATTAAGGTTCTTGACATTATCCATAATAATACCCTCTGGGAGACCATAACGACAGATCAACTCTTTCTTGATAAATTTGAGCACCACTCCTTTTGTAACGTTGCCACAAGATGTTTCCTTTATCCATTTAGTGAAGTAATCAATGGCCACAAGAATAAAACGATGACCATTTGGGGCTTTAGGATCAATGGGTCCAATAACATCTATTCCACACAAATAAAATGGTTAGGGTGCTGACAAGACATGGACATGCTGTTGCGTGGATCCTATCCATATACATGACACTTTTTACATTCCCTTGCATATTTTATGCAGTTTAATTCCATCGTTGTCCAATAATAATCAGATTTAAGTATTTGTCTAGCCATCATATGTCCATTAGCATGTGTTCCACATATTCCTTCATGAATTTCTGTCATAATTTGTTTTGCTTCTTCCACATCAACACACTGGAGGAGCACCATATCATGGTTTCTTTTATAAAGAACTTCACCACTTAAGAAAAAGTTCATGGTCAACCTTCTTATTATGCACTTGTCATTCATGGCCAACCTTCTTATTGTGCAATTGTCATTCTTTGAAGCTCCATATGAATATTCTCTACACTTGATGTCAAAATATCATGGTTTGTTATCATTTTCAATATTCATGCAATATGTCGGTGCATCTCGCTTAGTAATTTGGATTGGATAAAGTTCACACTTAAGATTAAGATGAAACATCACTGTCAAAGTGGCTAATGCATCTGCCATTCGATTGTATTTCCACTATTGTAGGATCAACTTCAGTCCTACACAGAGTGTCATCTTCAATGACGTGTTCGTCCACACGATATTCAATGACAATTTTCAGTACATTAAGTTGGTAGTCTCGATATCTTTCACTTCTGGCACGTCCCATACACGTTTATTTTGCACCACTTGAACAATTTTCCAATTGATACCATTTTTAGGATCCTCAAAGTAGAACACTTGATGTGCCTGGGTTGCGAGAATCACGGGTTCCTCAACAAACCAAAAACGGGACATGTTTATTTATTTGTAGCCTAGTTCCTTGTGCGTCCTATGATTTTTGTTTTTGTCTGTGTCAAACCATCGACATTTGAATAGCCAAGCACATCGTCCAATTGGATATTGAATGTGAAACACTTCGTCCAAAACACCGTAAAAATTGTTTTTGGCACTGCCTCCACTACCTTCCCCGATTACCATGACTCCACTATTTTGTGTTGTGCGTCGGAAATCACGCTCCAATATGTGAAATCGTACGCCACAGATAATCCATCCACTATAAGAGTGGACATCAAGTGATGGTCCCATTGCAAGTGAAAATAAATATTGAGAAATGTTTGAATTGTCACGCATTTCTGCCATAACTTGAAATTGGTGTACCATAAAAGTAATTATATGTATAAAATATGTATCAAGTAGAAATACTCAAAGTCATTTACTTGAAATATCTGAGCTTTGAACCAATCGACAAATGCTCATTGGTGTCTTTTAAATAGTTCAAAAAAGCTTTCACCCTGAAGACATATCAAAAGTAGGTGTTTCCTAATGTATACAATTGTGAGTTTGTGTGTCGACGGGGTATAAAATCATGAAATATGTATATTGTCAAATGAATATGTGAATTGATCAAGGTATAGAAATGTGTACCTCCAGTATTCGACAATTTCATCTACGTTGCTGAGGATGTACCAATGAAAGAGTCGTTTCTCTTCTTGTGATATACTTCGTAAACGTGACGCTCCCAATAGTCGTACCTTCTGAACGAATACTTCAAACTCACTAATGACCTCATCCTCTTCAATGATATCATCATTTCGATCATATCTAGTGAATTGAGTCTCAATCCCTTTCAGATACATTAAACAGAAAGTACTTGATTCGTTTATAAGATATCCTTCTGCAATAGATCCCTTAGGACGTGCTTTGTTACGAACATATTGTTTTAGTGTGCGGAGACTTCTTTCAATGGGATACATTCAATTGTAAGAAACCGGTCGAGTAACCTTCGTCTCATATGAAAAGTGAACTGCAAGGTGTACCATGACACTGAAAAAAGTAGGTGGAAATATTCTTTCCAATTTGCACAATATAATTATAATGTCTCACTGCAATCTGTCCAAATCACTTATTCTTATCGTCTTGATGCACAAATCATTAAAAAATTGCACAATTCGATAATTGTAGTGTATACATTTTTGGTAAAAATACCCTAACACCGATTGGAAGAAGTCGGTGTAGCAGTACATGACGGTCGTGCATTTTAAGACCTGATATTTTCCCGTCGTTTGCATTCACGCATTGTGAAATATTAGAAACGAATTCGTCGGAAAACTTAACTGCTTTCAAGAAGTTACAGAACTCAATCTGTTCGCTGCTAGTCAAGGTATAGCTCGCATGTGGTTTCACCAATCGATTACCTATTTCTACCAAATGTAAATCATTTCCTATTTTCAAATCTTGTAAATCCAATCGAGCATTCGTGGTATCTTTTATTTTTCCTTCAATATTCAACAACGTACCAACCAAGTTGTCACAAACATTCTTTTCAATGTGCATTACATCAAGTTTGTGACGAATAAGTAGTCTTGACTAATAAGGAAGATCGAAAAAAATACTTTTCATAGTCCAATTAAGAACTCTTTTTCTTTTTTTTTTTATCTTTTAAAGAAGGATGCTTACTCATTACTGGAAACTCAAAAGAATCTAGTTGTTCCAATATTTATTGGTCATTCATTACAACTGGAGGTGGTTTATGCTCTATCTTTCGATCGTAGAGTATACTTCTACGCCAAACATGGTTGTCTGGAAGATACCGTCGATGTCCCATGAATGCTATCTTTCTGCGTGTTTCGAACGATGATCTATCCCCCATGCAAATGGGACATGCATGATATCCTTTTGTACTGCAACTGGATAGATCACCATATGTCGGAAAGTCATTAATTGTCCACAACAAACCTGCATACAACTGAAAATATTGATCCGTCAAACAATCATA
This sequence comes from Cucumis hystrix, assembly GCA_025688845.1. Lineage (NCBI taxonomy): Eukaryota > Viridiplantae > Streptophyta > Magnoliopsida > Cucurbitales > Cucurbitaceae > Cucumis > Cucumis hystrix. The sequence continues at coordinate 1,808,179 of CM046894.1, forward strand.
CGTACGCACACTAAACGTCCATAGATTTTTTAGTTCCTCAAGTAATTGTTGTAGGTACACATCAATTTCTCTGCCAGAAGATTTAGGACCAGAAATAAGCAATGACATGAAGAAGTTTGACTCTTTCATGCATTTTCATGGTGGCAAATTGTACGAAATTAACACCACATGCCACATACTGTACGAGGTACTCATATGACCGAACGAATTGAATCCATCTGAAGCTAACCCCAAACGAAAATTTCGTGGCTCTAAAGCAAATTCAGGAAAGTCTTCTACATCGGTTGGATGTCTCAACACATCCTCTGTTTCCAAACGTTTATCCTTATGCCATCGCATGTCTGCCAACTTTCTTGCGATACAAACAATCGTTTAATCTTGGCACCAATGGAAAGTAACCCAATACCTTATGTGGAATTTTGTTTCCTGATCTGTTATAATTAATCTTATATTGAGACTTACCACATGTGGAACATTGTTGCAAGTCCTCGAATTCCTTTCAGAATAGTACACAGTAATACTTACAATCATGAATAGTCTCTTACTCTAAGCCCAAATCACGCAATTTTCGTTTGGCTTCATAGAATGAACTAGGGATGTTAGTACCACACATTGGAAACGCACGTTTTATTAACTCTAGCATCATATCGAATGAGTTGTTGCTCCAACCATTGAGAATCTTTACGTGCATCATTTTAACCAAAAAGTTAAGTGACGAAAATTCTGAACAACCGGGGTATAGCTCACAACTTGCTTGATTTAGTAACTCCTTAAATACGTTGTTCGTTCTGTCTTCTTCTAAATCTAAACCTTCCTCCCTCTCTTCACCTTGTTCAATACCAGCTTGTAAATTATGCAACATATTAAACATTTAATTTTCTTCAGTAACTGGGTTACAGCTAGCTCCTTCATCAACTATTGGGTTACTACTAATTCCTTCATCAACTATTGGGTTACTACCCGTTCCTTCATTAAATTTTTGTATAACTATGTTCAAGTTCACGGGCTCTCTATAATACATCCAGTTTATATAGGAGAAGGCTATTCCAGTGATAAATAGATGTTAACTCTAAGGAGTCCCAGTTTGAATTCATACATTTCTTGCATAGACACCTTATTTTTCCATAATTATTTGTGTGATGTTTTGCAACCTCTAAAAACTGAAAAACTCAATCCCTGTACTCAAGAGAAAATCTATCCCTAATTTTCATCCAACTCTTGTCCATCTCGTTAAAAGACCTAACAAATAAATATGTTATATTAGTTTATACATATTCCATTTTAATTAGGCTATTTAACATTTTTTAAAAATCAAATGCAATTTGAATATGAAATTCATATTCAATATCGAGTTCAATATTGAATTCAACAAAGACGCCTCTATCTAAAATTTACTAAACCCTAAACTATTGTTAAATATAATGTATTCAAATTTAATCTAAATTCATACATTATTTAAATTTTGTATAATTTTCTAATTACAATAAAAAAAAAATATACATACACATTAAACATATATCTACGTATACAAATACATACACATTAAATTATACCTACGTATTCATATACATATATATTACACATTACATATACATACGCATTCTAAACATATGTATACATACACATACACATACACATACATATACATACACATTCTAAACATATATATACATACACATACACATAAATATACATACACATTCTAAACATATATACACATACACATACATATACATATACATACACATTATATATATAAATGCAATAAAAAAAAGGAAATGACTTCAACGACCGCGACGGTGGGTTGTGACGACGACGACGACGAAATCGGTGACAACAGTGACGGAAGCGACAGTAATGATGATGGAAGCGGCTGCCATCTCTCCCTTTCCTCTCTGTTTTTCTTCTTCGTCCCTAGGTTTGTGAATCGGTTCGGAGTAAAAATAGGAACCACTTTCCCCGACGTACTCGAAAACGTCATGAAACGAGTCTTTCCGTGACGTTTGATGTAGCGGAAAGTTTAAATAATGATTATTTGAAATAAACTTTCTGCGACGTCGTTACAAATCACGTTGCAGAAAGTTTAAATAATGATTATTTTAAATTACTTTCTGCAACGTCAACAACCACACGTCGTGGAAAGTAGGACATCGAAATAGTGATTATTTTAACATTACTTTCCGCAACGTCGTTCACCACCACGTCTCAGAAAGATCAGTATTGAATTTATTGTTTCCCCTTTCCGCGACGTATGTCAGAGAGACGTCGCGGAAAGTCGAAACGTGACATTTCAACTTCAATGTTCTGCGACGTCTTTCAGGTACACGTCGCGGATAGTGGAAAATAATGAATGTTATAGTGAACTTTCTGCGACGTGTAGTACGACGTGTCGTAAGTCCCCTTTGAAACGAATCATTTAGCCTTTCCGCCACGTCCCTCGAAACGCACGTCGCGGAAAGGTGAAATAACAAATTGAATATTAAACTTTCTGTGACGTTGTGTTCTCGGATGTCGCGAAAAGGGTCCTTCTGCGACGTGTGGCTGTACACATTGCCAAAATCTGATTAATGCCGATGTGGCTTTTGGCGACGCTGTTTCTAGCATCACGATTAGTCCGTTTTCTTGTAGTGTGGCTGTAAGGCACCAATTTAGCTGGTCTTGTTTTCCATTCTTCCTTGACTTGATGTATTACTAACATTGAATCACTCAACACTTTCAATTTTTTAATACTCATTTTGTATGTTGCTTGAAGTCCCATAATGCATGCTTCATATTCAGCGATATTGTGAGTGCATTCAAAACATAACTTGGCCGTTAGGGGAATACCTTTCCTTCTGGAGAAATTAGTACAACCCCAATCCTATGTCCCAACTCATTTGAGGCACCATCAAAAAACATAAACCATGTCTAATGATTTGTAGCATCATTTTCAACTAGAAATATGTTTTCATCTGGAAAATCAATCTTCATAGGCTCGTAATCTGCTATTGGTTGGGCAGCTAAATGATTAGCAAATGCGCTTTCCATTATTGCTTTTTAGTAACATAAACAATATCATACTCTGACAACAAAACTTGTCATTTTGCAATCCTTCCAGATAATGGCAGTTTCTAAAAAATGTATTTTATTGGATCCATTTTTTAAATAAGCCATATTGTATGGTGTAACATATATTGCCTCAAATGATGAGCGGTCTATACTAAAGCACAACAAGTTTGCTCTAACATTGAGTATTTAGACTCATAATCAGTTAATTTGTTGCTCAAATAATAAATGACATGTTTTTTCTTCTCTGATAAGTCGTGTTGTCCTAGAACACCACTCATAGAACCTTATAATACTGTCAAGTATAGGATTAATGGTCACCCTAGAGTTCGAGGTATCAATACAGGTGCGCTATGCAAATACTGTTTAATTTTTCTGAAAGCTTCTTCACAATCCTCATTGCATTTTTCCTGGATTGTTTTCACATAAATGCTTGAAGATTGGTTCGCATGTTGGTGTCAAATGCGAGATAAATTGGTTTAATCTTTCAAGAAAACCTCGAACTTCTTTTTTTGTTTCAGGGGATGACATTTTCATGATAGTTTTCACTTTATCTAGGTCTACTTTGATCCCTTATTCACTGACAATAAATCCCAACAGCTTTTCCGAGGTTGCCCCAAATGTACATTTGGATGGATTTAATTGCAATTGATACTTTCTCAACCGATCAAATAATTTTTTGAGTATGGTTGTATGATCTTCATTTGCCTTGAATTTTGCAATCATATCATCAACATACACCTCTATTTCATTATGCATCATATCATGAAAAAGTGTAACCATTGCTCGTTGATATGTTGCCCCAACATTTTTCAAACCAAAAGGCATTACTTTGTAGCAAATGTTTCCCAAAGGGTAATGAATGTCGTTTTTCTCTATCTTCTTCAGCCATTTTGATTTGATTATATCCTGTAAAACCATCCATGAAGGAGAAAGTTGAGTATCTTGCAGTGTTATCCATCAAGATGTCGATATGAGGTAAATAGAAGTTTTTATTTTTTTGACTGGCTTGATTTAAATCTCTATAATCCACACACATTCTCACATTTTTGTCTTTTTTGGGTACTGGAACAATGTTTGCCACCCATTCAGGATATTTGGAGACTATGAGGAATCCTACTTTAATTTGTTTCTATACTTCTTCCTTTATTTTAATCAATACATTAGACCTAATTTACGTAGATTTTGTCTTACTGGGTTGCATTTTGGCTTCAAAGGAACACGGTGTACTACAATATTCGTATTTAATCCTGCATATTCTGATAACTCCAAGCAAAAATATTTGAGTATTTACGTAACAAATTGATCATTTTTTTTAGTTCCAGTGGTCAATGATGTGCCAATTTTTACCTCTTTTAATTTCTCTTGAGAACCCAAATTGATTACTTCAACTAGTTCTTGGTGAGGACCTAGGACCTGATCTTCTTCTTCTACCATTCTTAACAGTTCTGAGGATATTCCAATGACATCTTCAGTGTCACTTTATTTGTCAGATTCCATAGTGTATATTAAGGTATTAAGGGTAGAAATGGAATTACAAACATATTCATTCTTATGAATGTTGTCTATGAAAAGGTTTGAACTAAGTGTTTAATTTACAAATACAAGAAAGAAAGCAAAAATAAGAAGAAATTAGAAAGAATGAAAGAAAAATAAGAAGAATTCATTAAATAACAAAAAAAAAAAAAAACAATACATCCATATTGTAAAACAAACAAAATACTGTGACCTTGGGTAGAGCCACCCGAAAATTAAACAAATTTGACAAATAAATGCTTAATCATTACTCTTGCAATTCTCTTGAAAATGTAGGTAGATCTACAACATCCCAATTGTTAAGCTCGAAATCAGGTGGACATGCATAAACTGTGTTGCTTTCAAATGATAAACTCTCTATCTTCGAGAGTGCTTCTTGTGTCATTGCTACAATTGATAAACTCTCTATCTTAGATAACAAACAATACTTTGAATCAGAGTCATGTGATGAGTAACTTAAACCAGCACTCTCGAAGGTATCATATAATGTTGGAATAAATTTTAGACTTGGATCAAACTCTCTCATCTCTAGCTTTGCCAAACGCTTTTTCTTCTTTTCTTCTTGAAGCCTAATCTTATCATATACGAATGACATTTAGCCCAAATCAAATCTCTCATCATTGCTCGGTATGTTTAGAAGTGTTTCTAAGTTTTGATTCAAAGAATATCTTTCCACTTATCATCACCCTAGTGGTGTTAACTTCCACTTTAGGCCCATGTGACTTTATTACTTCATCTATAACTGCTTTCATCATAGTTGCATGAACAATTTTAAAAAAGCGAAAAGAACATTCTAATGCTTCCTTTGCCACCTCAACATATGGGGTTGATACCGATTTTGTTATCAGAAAATCTTCCTCTCCCATCAAACAAATCATCTTACTCTCAATAATAAATTTTAATTTTTGATGCAACGTGGATGACACCACTCCTACAGAGCGAATCCAACGATGTCCTAATAAAAAGCTGTAAGTATGTGTTATTTCCATGACTTGAAAGACTATATTGAAAGTACATGGCCCAATTTTGATTGGTAATTCAATGTCACCCATTACTTCTCTATGTGACCCATCAAAAGCTCTCACAACCATAGTGCTTGATTTTATGCGTGACATGTCCACTACAAGCTTCAATAGTGTAGATTTAGGCATTGTATTAAGAGTTGAACCATTATCCACTAAAACTCTTGAAATGACATAGTCTTTGCACTTTATTTGTGTTGGGATTTATGTCCTAAAACTCGTAGATTGTAAATATAATCCATTGACCGTTATTAAGAAAGTGTTAGTTTTATAATTTCAATAAATGTTATTGATTATATTAATAGTTTTGTCTTAATAACCCAAATCCAATAAACTAACATCCTAAGTTGTTTGATGAGTCTTGAACAGTATGTAGAGACATATAGAGATCAATGTCCAAGATCAAACACAATGATTCAATGCGTTCGTGTAGTTGACATGCGAGTGAAGGTATCTTATGCAATGGATTTGCAAAAGACCGAACCGCAAAATATTAACCACTAGTTGTAACTCCGTTTACTAGTTAGGTGTCTATTTCATTAGGATGACTTAGGTAACTTAGTCTTAATCCTGAGTGTATTATGAACTCCTGTTCGCGAGGGATTGTCCTTTGTTTTGTACGAGTGAGTGTGGTCAAATCGCCAACTCAATAAACTTATCATTTTGGGAACAAGATCGAGTGGGGAGTTGGAAACATAATTACACAAGATAGAATTCACTCCTTCCCTACTTTAGGGTAGGTAGATGAGTGTTCGCTTAAATGGCCTCTTTGAAACTTGAACAAAGGGCCCTACCTTCTCTATGGCACGAGAGAAATTTCAGTTTATTGGTTGGACCATAAACATGTTGTTCATTAGAGGATCACATGTATTTAAGGATTAGAGGTAACCTAAGGGTAAAAAGGTAATTTGATTCAGCTAGTGTTACGACTCGTGAAGAACTAACTTACTGTTATTGGTTTATATCCGTGGACACATAAATATATCTACAGTGAGAAGAGTTCAACTATGAGCCTTTAGTAGAGTGTACACACAGTTAATGAATATTGATTAATGTGGTTAATGAGTTTAGCCAATTAATCTCAGATTGTTGTAGCTTCTGATCTGTAGGTCCATTAGGTCCCCTTCCTAACTCGTAAAGGGTAATGAGATTTATTTATATTGGTTGTAATTTGAGATTTTAAAAATTACTTTGAAAATTAGTTTAATGTATAGTGATACATTATAATATAAAGTTTGTCAAACTTTATTATATAAATTTAATTTTGGATATGATTCAAAATTAGTTTATAATAAAATATTTGAATGATTTCAAATATTAATTTAATGTGAATTGGATTTATATTAAAATTATTGGTTATGAGAGAAACTTATATTTTAATATGATTCATATTTAATTTAAGTTAAATATAAGATATTTAATTTAACTATTAATTAATTGGAGAATTAATTAATAGTTATTTTTATTTTATTTTATTAAATTTGATTTAATTAAATTAGTATAAAACTATAAGATATTGAAGAGATATTCATTAAATAGGATTTAAATGAAATATTAATTAAATATGATTTAATTAATTCTTAACTAATTAATTAATTGTTAATTAATTAGTAGATTTAAAAATTTTATTAATTTAATTTTTTAAAATTAATAGAATCAAATGATTATCTCCTACTCCATGAAGGAAAAGAAGTTATAAATACGTAGAAGAAAATAATTTTTCTTTTTAAAAAAAATTAATAATTTTGTTTTTCTGTAAAAGAGTTTCTCGAAACAATCTCTAAACTTTTTCACATCTCAATTGGTTCCCATAAACTAATCTCATCCCATAGGATAGGAAGGTCTTCGACTGTTAGTGTACCAATTTGAAAATTTATTTTGTAGATTCAGAGACGTCAAACAAGTAAGTTGTTTTTCTCTAATCTATAATTAGATAGCATGCTTAGCCTTTTAGTCTTAATAAGAAATTTTGTTTCTATTTTATTTTGCCAATGTACTGGTATTTTCGGATTTCCAAATTAAATTGCGGAATGGTTCTGTAAAATCTATCACTACCGTGGGCTTTTATCCCTTCAACTTGAATATGAGTGCTTTTGTATGACTTAAACCTTCAAGAGGAATTTCATCATCCGTGAAGACTATGAAATTTGAAGACGTAATTTTCCAATAATTTTGTTAAACTTTTTCACTGAAATGTCATATCCAATAATTCGAGCTGGAGTATGATGCATTTGCTCTATGATCTTATACTCACTTTGTTTTACTATTTTCAAGAATTTGTTTGCTTCCTCATATGTAATAGGCTTCTTGTATTCTACATCTTTTGGTATGATAGACATCTCTACATCTTGCTCTTTGCAATGTTCATTCACATTTCTTCTCTAATTTTTCCTCCCTTGCCCCATTATCAAACTACCTGAAGGAGCTGTTAAATTATCTAGTTTGTAACATCTTCCACTTTGAGTTATCCCAATGATTTATGTAATATTATCAACTGAAGGACCTATAATAATGGCAACTTGACAATCATATCGCCATAACAATGCTTTCACATTCTTAAACTTGAAAGGACTCAGTACTTGGATCGTGAGTTATTTAGATTGCAAGAAGTTGACTCATTACAGCTTTCTTGATAAAAGACTGTCAAAGGCCTTGGTAAAAAGGAATTTTCCTTTTTTGCAACTTCATCCATTAATGCACATATTTTATTGTCTTTCATCTCATCATTTCCTTGTCCTCTATATGAGTATCTTTGAGTCCATAAATTGTTGTACTTTAGATCTAAATTTACAACATTGTTGGACAACGTGACCTGCAACTCTTTGATGGAATATACAATGTCTGTTTTCATCGTATCCTTCATATCTTATGTTAGGGTCTAAATATTCATGACTAACATATCCTGCTTCAAAAAGACCTTTAAAAAGTGTTTCCATAGATGTCACTATCCCATGAACTTTATTTTTACACTTTTCAACAAGGCAATCTATAACGTTCACTTTTGAATTTTCATAATTAGGCAGTGGATTGTTGTTGACATCCGGCTTCCACCAACTTTTTTGAAGCTTAACCATCTAACATTAATTAAAGATTACACCTTCCTTTGCAAGGCCAAACAATTTTCAGTCGAGTGTTCCGCTCCTGCAGCATGATAATCACATCTAGCATTTGAATCATACCATTTTGGATAAGGAGGTTGTATAGGATTCATTGGAATAGGAGCTAACTATCGATTTTGAATTAGCTGGGGTAAAAGCTTTGTATAAGTCATGGAAATTGGATCAAATCGCCATGTATCTGAGTTGGTCTTACTACCATGACCTTATACAAATGGTGGATGAGAGTTTGAGTTAACAGGTTTTGGGGTTCTAGAGAAAGAGTGAGCTGGTACATAGTTGTTATAAGGGATATGAGAAACATTTCTTATATATGAAGAAAATTTTTGGTCATGTTTTCTTTGCCAAAAACCGATTTGTGGTTCCCTGAATTAGGAAAACCAATTGCATGAACCTCACCTTATTTCTTCTTAAATGTTGTTCCTTTCTTTAAACCCCCATACTCAGTTGAAGCCTTTGCTAACCTCATGTGCTTTATCCCATATTCAATTCTTTCACTATTACCAATCATTTGATCATAAAATGGAGCCCACAAAGTACTCATAAACATAGATGTAATTTCTTAGTCCATTAACGGTGGCTGAACCTTTACGGCCACATCTCTCCGTTGTTGAGCATATTCTTTAAAGCTTTATGAACTCTTCTTCTCCATCCATTGCAGGTCTAAACGATCTGGTGCCATATCAATATTATGTTTGTATTGCTTTAGAAATGCATAAGCTAAGTCCTTCCAAACATGAATGTGTGCATTATCTAATTGAATATACCATCGAGTAGTTGGACCAATCAAACTGTCCTGAAAGCAATGGATCAACAATTCATCATTACCAATATGCGCTACCATCTTTCTACAGTACATTATAAGACGACTCCTTGGACACGATGATCCATCATATTTGTCAAATTCGGGGACTTTAAACTTTGCTGGAATTATCAATTCTGGCACCAAACACAATTATGTTGCATCTATATTTCCATAAATGTCAATCCCTTCAACTGCCCGCAACCTTTCTTCCAAAACATCTAGTTTTTGCTTAGCTGGAGTGTTCTCATTTTGTCCTATGTCTTGAATTTTAGCTTGAGCTTCCAATTGTTGTATATCTGGGAAAGGAGGGGGAATAGCAAAAAGTGGATTCATATCAACATAATGTTGAGTGGTTTAAGATTGCGGAACATTCATATGGCATGGCGTAAATCTTGGAGGATAAATGGGATCATGGTGTCTTAAACTGGATTGCTTGATTGTGCTGTATCTACGACGACTTTTCCTTTTTCTGCTGAAAGCAATTCCAATATTTTTGAAACTTGTTTCCCAAGATTATTAATCTCTTGTCTCATTTTATCCATGTCTTTATCTTGTTCTTCCATGATTCGACTTTTATGCCTCGTATTGTAAGGATGACGAATTGAAATAGAACTAGCTATGTTTTCCTTTGATCATTTTGAAAACTTTGAAAACCAAAGAGAAAGGGAAAAAGAGAGAGAAAAAATAAATTTTATTAAATAATGAATTCAAATACATTAAAACCAAACAAAATATAAACTTGACAGAAAAAAAATCAAACTAAAACAAAAAACAAACAAAATGTAATAAACAACACTCTCATTGTCATTAATAGCAAAATAAACAATTAATAAAAATGACCAAAATGTCCAAGTCCTCTGCATATCATCTTAAAAAACCTATTCAGATCATCTGCATGAGGTTGCATTGAGAAAAAATTAATCATTAAATCAGCTGTCCATTTTGCAAAACTATTTGCTCTTCAGACACTATTTTGAGAAATTCAATCGTCTGATTTACACGTTCAACTAGGAAATCTTTCCTTCGCAAAATCATAATCAACCTTCATTTGCATGTAACTTGTCTTTAATAACTCGTATTCTTGCACTATCCTCTCACTTGAATTTTCAAATGCAGTAAGTTGATAGTGTAAGGAATCAACATAATTTTCCAGTATTTTATACTCTTCAGAGTGCTCTACCATCTTCACATGTAGGCTATCAACTATTTGATGTAGAGAATGATTGTGTGCTTCCAAATCTACTATATGTGCTTCCTGTTTTCCAATTGATGTATTCAAATCATTGACAAGCTCGAAAAAATATCCCTTCCCACTTTCTAAATCTTTAATATATTCATCTTGCAATTCTATTGTTGTCTGTAATGTTGTTTTTTCATTTTCAAGCTTCTATTTGTTTTACTCATTCACCTAATCTCTTTATCTAACACCTCAAAATTCTTTTCTAACTTAGCTTGATTTCTTAAGAAACTCTTGGTCTTTTCGAGCTCTTTCTGCAAAAAAAGTCACATGAACACTCCATTGACTTGTCTCTTTACGAAGTTTCTCATTCTCTTGCTCTAACAATTGATTTTTCTCTTCTAATTTTATGCTCTTCTCAACCCACTGGTTTGGTTATTCAAAGCTTGTCTCTTCTACCCTTTCAACTACCTCCCTTAAGGTATCTATTACATTTTCCCTTCTGTTTGCTTGCCATGCCTCGTATTCACTAGTAACTCCTTCATAGTGTCCTTTGTCTTTTATCTTCCTCACAAACTTCCATGCACATACTGCTCGATATTTTTTTTCTTGACAATCTTCAAGATCGTATGAAAAGTCAGTCTTGTAGATTATGAGTTGGTGGTATAAACTGTTTGAGCCACACTTGATGCAAAACTAACAATGGTATATAGTTAACACCTCCCTATGGTCCCAACAAAGGCACACTATGAAAATCTCCACATCTATAAATCATTGCCTTCAAAGGCAACCATTGAACCTTCCATATGACATTTTCAAAACTCATTGTTGAAAAGAAAGACACCCAAGACTCCTTCCTTAGATATGTTGGGTCCGAAACTGCCATACCAAACTTACTAACAGTGTTCCATAATAAGTTTCATGGTCTACTGAAATCTATCCTTGGACACCTAAACTCTACGAGAAATTTGATATGGTTGTGTATCCAAATATATAATAAAGGAACACAATAATTCAATTTTCCTTCCCCTTTATTTCTACAATAGATAAGGGATCGAAAAGTTTAAGTTAATATAGCTATAATAGGATCGACTCCTCGTTCTATTTTAAAAAATAATCTCATCACTTTCTCATAAACATAACCCTCTACTTTAGAAAAAATCACCGCTCCATAAATGCACAATGCTATGAGAGTAAGACCTTTGTCTTCATTAATGTAAGTTTGTGTCATCTTTATTAGACAGTCAAATGACACATTCTCTTCCACACCCTGAACTTTTATATGCTTTTGAATTTCTGTGGCATGGACGGTTTCTAAAAACTTTGACAAAGTCCTCTTTGTTGTTTGCTTAGGGTTAAAGAAAATAACAATAATTTCCTTTTCTTTTACAGGCATGCTAAGCATAGCTTAATATTCTTCTATGGTTGGCAATAAATCACATGACCCAAAAATGAAACAATCGTATCTGGATCCAAATATTAATTATGACTCTTAAAGCAAAATAATTCACCGGTATGTACATCAACTCTGCTATATGTCCATACTTCTTCGAAAACATGAATCTCCGTTGAGGTGTCAATGCCTCCTTTCTCAGATCATCTTTAGTTTCGTTAAATCATTTTTTGTAGAAGAGAGCTGACACTTGGATAGTACTGATACTTGAGAATAACTGTTTATGCTATCCCCAAATTTTTGTTGCATCTCTTTAACCTATTTAAGAACATGGCTTGACTCATCAAACTTAGATTCAAAAGATGAATGCATCAACATATTGGACAACTTGTTGTTTCAATACTGTTACTTTTTTGCACAATTATGACAAAGAGAAAGTAAAAAAGAAAAAGATATAGTCAATTCACTTTGCACAAAAAAATAAAAAAATAAAAAAATGAAAATGAAAAAATGAAAAAAAAAAAAAAGTAAATAAGGTTTTCATGCACTTGTAAACACTACTCTCCTTATTATTTGTTTTTTTAAAACATAATATTTAATTTTAGAAAATGTAAAGGTTTTCATGCACTTGTAAACACTACTCTTCTTCTTATTATTTTTGTTTAAATTATTTAATTTTAGAAAATGAAAAGTTTTCATGTAGCTCTACAAGGTAAACATTGTTTTCCTCATTATTTTTTTTTAAAATTTATTTTATTTTACAAAATGAAAAGTTTTCATGCACCTCTTAAAGGTAAACACTTCTCTCCTTATTGTTTTTTAAAAATATTTATTTAATTTGAGAAAATGTAAAGGTTTTCATGTACCTCTACAGGGTAAACACTACTCTCCGAAGTATGTATGATTGAAGCCAAAGACCCAATTGCAAGGAAACCAAGAAAAACAATAACTTAAATCAAACTTTCGTTTAAAAAAAATTAATTTTGTAGAAAATACTATGATTAAACTTTTTTTTTAAACAAAGAAAATATGTATGATTTCAAATTTTACAAAAAAGTGAAACTTTTTTTTAAAAAATATATAAAAATAATTTGGACAGTTTGACTCATAAAATAAAATTTGATAAAAAGAAAATGCATGGTATTGGTATCATCTAAACTTCTAGAAGGAAAATGCCCTCAAACTTATTCTAATGTTATTTAAGAAATAACAAAAAAATTAATCTGATCGAGGATCTTTCATGTGCTTGCACAAAAGTCGAAACCTCTCGAAGGTCAACACTACTTCCTCCTCAATTCTAGTCCTATAAGGTTGTTGCCCGAGTAGAGGGCTTGTGAGTGTGTAAAATGCATGATGATATATAAAAAAATGTACCAATAACATAGTACAAAATATTCCATATGACTCAAATAAAAAAAAAACTAATAATTAAGTGAACGAACAAATCATAATAGACTAAGAATAAAAGATAAAAATATAACGGCTTGAGTCTCTTAAACACTTTTCAAGTTCGCAGTGGAGTCACCAAGTTGTTGCGACTTGGTCGCAACGCAGAACGACGACGTTCTCGTTTATTTAATTTTAATAAATAAATAGATTTGGAGCTGTCACCAACTAAGGTGTAATTGGTCACCCAAAAATAAAAAATGATCTATCTAAGTTCATGAGATTTAAGTTTGAGAGTCAGTTATGTGTAGGGAATGTGTTAGTACCCTACAACACCCATAAAAAGAATTACCAAAATTTATCTTTTAAACTAAATTAAAAAGATTCACAAAAAAAGTTTTTTATTTGGTTTTTTTAAATGTCCCATTGTTCTCAATTCACATCAAAGAAAATAAAACCTAAACCTTAATTGATAATTATGGGTGACATAAGAGCCATTAGAAAAATAAAGTTTATTTTTTTGTTTTAAAAGATGATTTTTTTTATTTATTCACCTCAAGAATATTAAGATACCAAACTTTGATATTTTAATCTCCATTATAGGTGTCTAATGAGAAATTTCATATATCTAAAAATTAATAAATTCATAGAAAATACTACTCAGTTCCATTTAAAATATAAAATTATTTATAATTTTAAAGACAATTTATTAATTAAATTTCAAATGAAGAAACTTCATGTATTCATGGAATTTAAGTTATAAAACCCATAAAAATATTGCTTCTTCTCTTATTTAAATTTTTATATTCAAATTGGAAAATAAATAATAATAATAGCAAAATAGTGTGAAATATGAGAAATACAGATTGTGAAATAGTTGTAAAATAATATAGGTTGTGAAATAGTTGCAGGCTAAAATAATATGCAGGGAGACTTGAAATAAAATAATAAGTAGAGAAACTGTGAAATAAAATAATATGAATGAAGGTTGTGAAATAAAATATTATATAGGGAATCTGGTTGCAGTGAAATAAAATAATATGCCTGTGACATAAAATAATTATATGCAGACATGTTGTGACAAAAAATTGTACAGTGAAATAAATAACAACGGATAAATAACACAAACAAACAAATAAAATAATGCAAGTTGCCAAATAAATAATGCATGATTCCAAACAAACAAGGGAGAATGTCAAATCAAATAAACATAGAGTGATTCTAATAAATTTAAAGATGCAATAAATTTGAACCTACGGTACTTAAATTGGCCTAAATCTAAAAAAAAACTTGAAGCACGTAATTGGTCTGGCCTAAACAAATTTAAAAGCAGTGTCCAAATAAAATTAATATGACAAATAGACAGTAATCACCAAATCATTCAATTGGATGAAGAAAGGAAAAATACCAAAACCGTGTCTTCTCAACCCTCCCAAATGACAACTAATCGAAATGATTTTTTTTTACAGTAAAAAAAATCTAGAATCTCAACCTACCTCTCTCAAGAAAATCTTTCCCTCTATTTTTTTTTATAGAGAATAAGGTAATAGATTTTTTTAGAAAGAGAAGAAATCAGAGGAAAGTGAGTCGGTAGTTTCTTTTTAGAGAGTCGAGAGGCAAAGGAAGTGTTGATGGGAAAAAAAGAACGTGGAGAGAAAATGGGAAGAAGTGCATGTTGGGAGTGGTTGAGAAAAAATATGATTTTTTTTCATTTAAAAAAATCAAATAGTAAATTCAAATTCAAATTTCTTTTATAAAAATAAATGAATCTAAAAAAAATGAAGGACAAAATATGTTTCCTTTTAAAATTATTATGGTAAGCCACGCCTTCCAATTAAGCATTCATTGTTGTAACTTATTAAGTTTTCTTTCCCTCAATGGCTTTGTTTGGATATATAATAAGACAAGTACTCCAATAAAGTCATGATATGATATGTAGTCCCTTGTTAGAAGTATACCACACATTCTTGTGGTGGGTCGTGATAATGTCGACAACCTTACAAAAAAGGTTGTTGACATTAAAGGGGTGTTTTCATTTTATTATATTATGTGTTTCGTATCACTACTATTTTATTGACCACTTAATGTAAAAAAAATGATTTAGATAAAATGTGAAAGTTTGACCAAATTTCATTACGATCACAAAACATATGCAACCCAGATAATAAACTTAATCGTAAAAAGTTGCATTGACATTATTCTATTGTTTTCATATACTATGATTGTCATCTTTTTATCATATACACATTTAAATTTTCAGTTAAATTCTATATTTTTTTAACTATTTTTTAGTTAACTTGAGTGTTTGAAACATCGTTACAAAATGGATAATAAAACAAATAAATCTTCTTAACAAAAACAGTGTTTACCAAACTTAATTTCCAAAACCAAATTATAATGTTTATAGTCCATGACTACAAACAAATGAATAATAAACATGTTAAAATTTATTAAATAAGACATACATAAAATTACCATATAGCTAAAATGAAACAATTCTTATAAACTACACGTGGATAAAATTGGAATAGTAAAAATCTTTGGAAACAATTATTCCTATGATGATCATTTCAAATAGATTCAAACCCTTGATTAAATATAGCAACAAAAGCTTCCATTTCATCCCTTTCCTTAACAACACCAATCTCCATTACCGCATCACTATTTCTACTATCAGTCAATGCAAAAAAATATGGTGATTCAGCTGACACAATTTCCACTTTCTTAGGCTTTCCAAATCCAAAATCAGCGTTATAAACTCCAAATCTAGGTGAACCAGCTAGAGAAATGGCTTGTGTTTTTGAATAATCATTTGTCAGTTGGCTCATTATTGACCCCCAATTCTCACACCCATTTAAAGCTCCATCATCCAAATTTCTAATAGCTTTTGAAATCTCATCACAAGCCAAAATTATTCCATTTTCCCTCAAAAGCTCAAATCTTTCAAGACGAACAAAACCAGCAACCAAACAATTCCCAAAGTAATTCAATGGCACTTGTGGCTTTAAACGCATTCTTGCATCAGCTGCAAACACAAACCATAATTCCCCTTCTTTTAAACCTTCTAATTTGGCTGTACAAACACAAAGATAAGCTGTTGCTATTGCAAATGAAGATATGTGAGAAGAAGAAGAATCAAAATTTTCGTTTTTGATCTTCTTGTTCAAGATCCATTCCTTTAGCTTTTGAATGTTTTGGTGGGTGAATTCTAAAGTGCTTCTAATTAAACCATGTTTTGTTTTGGGGAATTTAATGTTTAAGCTTTTGTTGTCTGGTCCTTCCGCGTCTTTCCATGCTTTTGCATAGATTTTTGCAAGATCTTTTGGATCATTTATAACTGACCTATCATATAATGGCATTTGGTTGGAGGTTGGTACAGAGGATTCTTCAATGCAGATTTGAGCCCATGATTTGATAAATGAAGTTGAGCTTCTTCCATCTAAGATTGCATGGTGATGGGTTATTCCAATGGAAAAACCTTTGTTTTGAAATTTAGTTACCTATATTTGAGAATATAAATAAATAATTAATTATGACTATGCAAGAGTCTATATAGAAGTATTCCAAGATTTATATTTGACTTTCAGAGTCTATATAGAAGTCCATCACTGATAATATTCTATTGGTGAAAGAAGTATATCACTAATAGAGAAATTCTACTACGATAGTGGCTATCACCTATGAATATTTTACTATACGTATAATTCTTTAACCAGTGTTAACTTATTTGGCCATAAAAGATATTCATTATAATAATTCTTATAAGGGAAATTTTTAGAAATAGTAGATTTTACAATATATTTACAACCTATAATAAATTCTATCACTGATAGTCATTGATATGCTATACTGATAGAAGATTATCAGTGATAGAAGACTATCAGTGATAGAATCCAAAATTTTGCTATTGTTTGTAAATATTTTAATTTATTTTGCTATTTTTAATAATAGTTCTTCTTATAATTACTTGTAATTAAATACTACCTTAAGGGTTAGTACTTAACCATGCATTATTTAAGTCTTTAATGCAGTACGTATTACTTTTCCTTCAATTTAGTCCTTTAAAAAAGTTTCAATTTAGTATTTTCTTTTGTTTGTTTCTCAATTTAGTTTACGATGGTTAGTGAATAATGTCAAGAAAACTTTTAAAAAGAAAAGAAAAAAAAAAGGCTATCTAAGCAAACAAAAAGTAGTAATTTCAACTAATTTCGTAGAATCAAATAGGGAGAAAAAATTAGAAACTTTCCCTTTTTAATGGCTTTTTTTTTTCTTAAATGTTTTTCTACCATTGTTCTAATCAATAATGTCAATAATATAAATATAGTTTAAATAACAAATTTTTAACTTATTTGAAATAATGTTTACTAATTTTGCTGTTTTTGAATTTTTGGTTTCGATAACTTTTCCACGAATATTCATTGAAATTTATGTTTATATATCAATATTTTCATCAAAATTTTCATATAATTAAAACGTTAATATTTTCTTGGTTGTGATATTTTAAACTTTGAGTGCAGCCAACTGTTGTGCAACCTGACAAGCACCCAATAGAAATGTGGCATGTTAACTTTTTTTAAATGATCTTTTTAACTTTTTTTTCTAGTTGTAAAAGAGAGGGAGAGTATTCAATTAAATGCACCTCGTATATATGTAATTTTTGGAAAGTTTAACCTCTAAAATTAAAATATGTTAAACACAATGAATAAAATCGAGAACTTTTAGAAGACGTTTAGATCAAGGAGTTTGTTATTATAATCTTAAATTATGATAGTTGGATTATAATAGTTTACATTTGAGTATAGATTATAATTTTAGTTTGGTTTGAATGGTAATCTGCTTTAGTTTGATAATAATAGTAAACATTACAGTAAAGATTAAAAAAACGATGGATGTAAAAAAAAAAACTATAGCCAAATTGATAGATCGACAAGTTTTATATTATTTTGTGGGAATGAGGCATAACATCTTTTCACCATATTTGGTGTAAGTTTTCAATCTTGGGAATGATAGCATCTTATTCCAAAGGCATTTCACATTCTCTTTCCATGGAGTTTTTTCATAACCTTCCAAATAGGGTGAGTTTTCTCTCTCTTACTTATCTTTTTCATTTTATTTATTTTTCTTTTTCTTCTTATTATTTAATTCAAACAATTTTTATAAATATTTCTAAACTAAGCCATCTATAAGTGACATGTGTAAGTAATTTTTATTAGTAATGATGCTAATATAATAATTTATTCTATTCTATGAATTACAATGAATAGACATATTTATAATTGCTTAATTTTTTTATTTGGCAATATACATTGACACCCTAAATTGTTTTCAAATACAAAAACGAAAATCAACCAAAATATTTAAAAAACATAATAAAATTTTAGATTTTATCTATTAATAGAATAAATTTTTTTGCTATATTGGTAGATAAATCAACAATTTTATCATTCACAATAATTTTCTTAAAAAATTTTATGCTTAATTAAGTACGAATATAGTTTTTTTCATAAAATCTGACCCAATCAAACTCTATCTTTAATTTCCAAACATTTTATTCTCATCCATTTTTTTCCAAGCATACATAAATTTCTACAAACATTTTTGAAAAAATTATAAAAAAAATTAAATTAGTAAATAAAATAAGTAATTTATTATTTTCAAATAAGTAAACATACCTATGTTTTAGATTCGTGATATGTTGATGCTTATATAAAACAGATATTGATTCACCCATTGAAAATATCTATATGTAGATGCAAATTTGATACCATATTATTACCTACTTTAAGAATTAGGGGTTAAGAACCTGAATAGCAATGACTGCAGCACGGTCATGAAAGACTGGTAATTCAGGAACAAGAGGATGAAATTCCGAAACTTTTCGAAACCCATTACCAGAAAGATGATAAAAGTCAGCGTCGGACTCGGCCACCGTCATGGAAACCCCATCGCCTTCGAAAAATTCAATGACGGGTACATCCGATTGCGATGGCCAAACGAGGTTGCCAGCCAGAGGAAGATAGTGTCGAAGAGTAAGAGACAGAGAGCTCTTGAGCCTTGGAACAATGACATCGTGAAACGAGATCTCATTTGATGGAAATTCATAGAAAAAAAGACGTTGGGTTGGATGAAACCTTAGCCACAACAAATCAAAGAAAGTGAGCAGAAGAGATGACGGTGCCGCCGCCGCTGTCGGAGGAGGAGGGACTTTGCAGACGTCAATTAATTTTAGAGATGGAAAGTTAGCCATCGGAAATAAAAAGAAAGTGAGGATAATTGTTCAGATTTTTTCAAAACATTGCGGTGCTTTCAAAACATTGCGGTGCGTTAAAGGTACAAAAACGACTGAAAGAGCATGCAAATGAAGACGAATTGGCTTTTGTCTTTGCTTTTCAATAGTTGGAAAGGAAAATCTTCCAGAATTGCAAGAATGTCGGTAGTATCATTTGTATAATACATCCAAACATTTATAAAATCTAAATCTAACAAAATTTTACATCTATCACTAGTGGTATGATAGACAAATGAAGTATTAATCTATACAATTTAAAAATTTACTATATTTTGTAATTATTTTTAACAAGAAAGATTAGACCGTTCTTTGCGCCTTCGGACGGTGTGAAAAGAAAGCCTATCAAATTCGCTCTAAGACAAAAAAGAAAAGGTCCAAAAACAAAGGTCCAGGCGTGGGGCTTTGACCCTTAATATATTCTATAAGTCGGAATTGGAGATACCCAGAACTACGGAAGGCTTTGTTATTTATAATAATTTTCTCTATTACATCTCATATTTACCATAAAATATAAATATTTTGCTAACTTTTATAAATTATACTTTTAAATATTTATTTCAAATGGGTCTTTTAAAAATTAGAGCAAAGTGGCAAAATAAACAATTTCAAAAACGGAAAAAGTTCACAGGTCCACAATAGAAAATTCCAAAAATTATACCGTTTAATTGACATCGAGCATAATATATTTCGGAAGCCATCGTTCAATATTTGAAAATAATTAGGATTTGGTGGTTTTTTTAAAGATTCTTTGGTAGACGATTCTTTAAATTTGGTTTAGATTTGATCGTTTAAATTTTGAAAGCCAAATCTAAATGATTTTTTTTAAAGATTTTTGGTGTTTAAATTTGATCGTTTAGATTTGGCTATCCAATATCTCAACCATTTTTTTCAACAATCTTTTTATATTTGTCACACAATCTAAACAATCAAATAACAGTCTGAAAAAAAAATATTGTTTATTTGGTACACGATCTTGAACCAAATAACGATTTTAAAAAAAAATCGTAGAAGAAGAATAAAAGACGATGAAAAGAAGAAAAAAATTACAGAAGAGAAGAAGAAAGTTGATAAAAAAAAAAAGAATACTATCGAAGATCATAAAAAAAAAAGAGAGAATAGAGAATGATGCAGAAAAAATCGAGAAAAAATCGAGAAAAAGAGAAAGAATTGGAATTGATCGTTATAAACCTATGGAGTTCTCCAAAAATAATCAGCCTAAGACTTTTCTTAATTGTTCTATGAGCTATACCGTTTTGTTTTATTGATGAAAATTAACCTATTTCAAATGTAAGATTGTACGTACCTATTTTGTCAACTTTAATTCATATTCAGTTGTCTTTATATATCATAAATTAACTGTACGATTATTCATTAAATATAAGAAAAATACGTTCAATTATTTAATTGAAAAAGTGAAATCATTTAAAGAAAACTCAAATGTAGTTGATGTTTGGAAAAGGTTAGAATTTAAAGTTTCATCAATTCATTGTTCCTTTTCAAGTTATAGGTTAATTTATAAACAAAAGTTAAATTGAAAAATCTTTTGTTAAGATCATTGGCTAATCTACTCTTAGAAAGGTATACAGTAGGGTATTGAATACAATTATACTAAGTAATTAGCCTTAAGTACGCTGCCAAAATTAATCTCGAATAGACCATGAATTAGTTAGTGATTGATTTAAAAAAAATCAACTCAGAGACATTGAACTATTCGATTGCAAATTGACATATGGTGAGAATTAAATATACAGAACCAATCTTAATACAACAATCTCAAACACAGTTTGAGTAACCTATAGATAATGAGAACTCAGGTGAATAAAAACATAATCAGGCTCCAAATGTTTTGCCTTCCTTATGTCTAAGCTCTTTTGCCTAGAATGTTTTTAATGAAAATCAAGTCTTATTTGACCCATTTAATATTACAATTAACTTTAATGTATTAATCTAATAGAACTCAACTCAATAATAGCAAACCATGAATGAAAAATGAGCCAAAAGATATTTTTTGTGGCATATATGAAAGTCTTGGCTAGGATATCATTTCAAATGTTTAATTTAAGAAAAATAAGTTAGCTTTGAAAAAAAAATTGAATGATTGACAACCACTTAAAATATATTTTTAAGAGTTTTTATCAAATGAGTTTAAATAATGATGATCTTTTTTTTTTAAGAAAAATATATTTTTGAAGTCAATCAAATTTGAATCTTAATTTGTTTCTTCTGGATATCTATGTATTTGAAACCCACATGAAAGGGTTTCGTAATGACTCAAACTCTCAAACTAAGCTGAGTCATTACCTAAAAGATAAACATCAATTTTGACACTTTCTTGTAAAGAGAAAAACTAAATATTTATTAAAATAATTTTCAAACAATGGTTCATAAAACAAAATTTAGCAAAATCCGTAAAATACCATGAAAACAAGCTCGAGCTAGTTTTAACTAATTTTAAAGAAAATAAATAAAAATAAATAAACAAATGTTTAAAATTGAAAAGACTGAAAATGAATAAATGAAAAGCGAAAACAAAACTGAATCCCCACATGGCATGCCAAAGATCCTTCCTGCGGCTTGTCAACTGTCCAGATTCTCTACCTTTGCCTGAAATATTAAACATATAGAAATATGGTGAATATATGGAAATATACATGTGGAGGCATGACCATTTAGACATTCAAGTTAACTCAGTATATTTCAAACACCTAGTAAGTAAAATTACATCAACTTAACGCAAGATGAGAACTCATTTGAAATCACAAATACTTCATTGATACTTGAGTATATTTAAAACAGGTACAGAATGTTTCTTCAAACTAAAATATACAAGTCTAAAAAAACAATAATCATCTCACCTATGACTATTCATGTGATATGCGAATTGACTGGGAATACTAACAAGTTGATGTGACGCAATTATATGGCACAACAAGAGCGTTCAATTCGACAAGTCAAACATACTAGATGTCCCTTCACTACTGGGAGGGGGGAGAATAAAACAAAACATTTGGAAGATTAGACAAAATGCCTAGGTTAGTGGGGGTTTTCACCAATATATTTAGTGAATACATTTCAACAGAACACGTTGCAATTCACTACAAGAAATCAAATTTTGTCGACGCAGCTGGGTGTCTTCGAAAAGCCATTGTGCGTCGACCAAGGCTATCACGACACAAAATCGCACGTGGACAACCGCGTCGTAAGAGGTAATGACAATGCAGGAACGTAAAGATGTCGATGTAGGATTTTGGCCGACGCATTAGCTGCCAACAAGGTCAACATGTTGGCAATACCATAATGTCGACGTTGGGTCATAGCATCGAAAATAGGAAAATGACGACGTCAGGTCAACGCATCGACAATAAGGAAATGATGACGTCCTCATGTACGTTGTGGAATACAGGACCAACGTGGCATTGGCATAGCTTTGTACGACGCCACATCGTTAGATTCTGCCATTCGCAACGCAAGGTCTACATCGGGAAAACTCTTTCACCAAATTTTTTTTTTTTTATTATTTAATTCTTTGTTGTTACTATCAGGATCAAATTCGATTTAATTTGATTGAAATTATAAAACATGTAACGTAAAATTAATAAATATCAAAGCAAATATATATTAAAATTAATTAAAATATTAAAAAAAACACACGTTTATAATAGGTGGAAAAATTACATAAATAACCTAATCTAAAAACAAAAAGATTAAAACTAATCTAAGCGATACATAGTAGTCCTCCATGCCTTCCAACCTACAATAACATTAAATTAAAATATAAATATCGCCCCAAAAAGAAATGAAAGAACGTAAAATTTCAAACTTACTTACATAACGAGGAAATCAAAGTCCCCTCGCTGACCGATCAGTGAGTTCTGCAATCTTCTTCATCATTTCTGTCATCTTATGATCGCTTTCCTCATGTTGTCGTCTATTTTCTTCTTCTCTTCCTGAAGACGAGTTTTTAGCTTGTTAACCTTTCTGGCGTGCATCTCTCACAGGTGGGATAATACAGAGGAAGAACTGTTAGCAGCATGTTGAGACTTCGACATGAGACCCCAACCAAGACCTTTTGAGTAGCCCGGTCGTCTACCCAAAACTATATCGTATCTCATCCTCAGAGAGTGGTTGAGAAACCTCTGAGGTCGGGTAGGACTGGATGGCCAGCATTTGATTTTGGAATAAAATTTTGATTGATTAAGTTAAAACGCGTGTAAATAAAATGTACATACAAAATTAAGACAAAAGAATAGCAGAAACTTACATTAGCATCTGCAGCCGCTGGCGAAATGAACTGGCCATCTCGAGCGTATGTTTTCTTTAACAACTCTACCCGATCGATTGGATGACCCCATTTTTTAGTGAGCTCGTGCGCTTGTTGTAACGACTTGGCAGCACTACTGTGATTGTAGGGCTGCATAGTCCTACTCATCGATGATTGCTCCTACATGCAAACAATATCAAAATGTTACATAAAAAAATGAACTACCATTTGAGAACGTTAAAATTTCTAAATCACCTGAAATTATCGGGTAAGGTAGTGGTCGCATAGGTGTCGATCTTCCATACGATTCTTCAATATGGGGGTTTGGTTGGTAGTATGGAAGATAGGCACGTGCCCGTTCAGGATCACTGAAGTTCTTGAAATGTCGATGGTTTTGCCCCCTGAACTTCTTCTAGGTGGTGAGCATCTGATGCTCAACGAACCAATTAAGTGTTGGATCTGTGAAATCCAGCTCAAAAAATTTCTATAAAAGAAAAGTACACACGAATTAGGATTATATATATATACACACACACTGTATATAATTAACATATATGAATGAGTGATTTTATAACTTACTTGTAAATAGCCCTTCATGAGCTCGATATAATCTACTGTAACATCAATTTACTTAAGAAAGTAAACTGGAAAAGTATCTCACGTTACCACGCCGATGGTACAGCTGAAGTGAACAACATGTGAGGAGATCAGCTTATCCTATCCTAGAGCGATCAATATGGGAATTTTTTATTTTGTGCAACATATCGCTCCAACACTAGTTTCCTTGAGTGCCTGTGTCTCTTAGGAATGCAAGCTACAACTCGAGAACCATCTACAAAAATAGAATAATTTCATAGACTAAAGTCTAAACTTATGCAATTAATTGTTTATGTAACGGTGACCAACCTGATGTGTCGTCCACCGATGATGAACTTCCTATGATACTAAACTCTAAACCATTAAAATAAAAAAGATCATCACTCTCATCCACACCGGTAGAAAACTTAGACATAGTAGTACCTGAGGGAAATAAACCAAAATTAATTAAACATATGAAAGTGCTTGAAATTGATATCAATATCTAAAAAATGAAATATATGTGAGTACCATCATTATTATTCGTCATTGCTTGATCCACTTTGAACATATAATTATTTGTCATCATCATTAATGAAGTCATCAACAACATGCCATACAATCGGTTTTTTCACGATTGTAGGATCAACGTCGCATCTGCACAGGGTGTCATCCTTAATCTGATCATCCATATGATGTTTGACAACGATTTTGAGAACATTCGATTGTTGATCCTTGACATCTTCCTCTTCGGGCATGTCCCATATACATTTATTATGGATCACCTGAACTACCTTTCAATTGGCACCATTTTTGGGTTGTCGATGTAAAAGACTTGATGTGCTTGGATTGCGAGAATGGCTGATTCCTCAAGAAATAAAAAACGAGATGTGTTGATTGATTTATATAGTAATTCGACGTGTGTCCTGTGATTTTAATTCTTGTTTGTGTCAAACCATCTACACTTGAAAAGTTAAACATGAAGTCCCATCAGATATTAAACAAAAAGAATTTCATCCAATACACCGTAAAACTTGTTCGCTTTGCGCTTCCACTGGCATTGGTTTCACCGACTACCATGACTCCACTATTTTGTGATGTTCGTTGGAAATCACGATCTATCGTGTGAAATCGTATCCCACCCACGATGCATCCATTGTATGATCAAACATCAAGTGAAGGTCCCATGCAAGTGAGAAGAAATCATGAGAAAAGTTTTCCCTTACACGCGTTTTGATGACCTGAAATTGTTTTGCTAATGAATATAAGTCTGAAATATGCCTCTATTCAGTTCAAAATGGATTTATGTACTCTACATACTTGATCTCTGAACCAATCGGAAAATGCATATTGATGTCTTTTGAATAAATAGAGTTTACTGTTTGCCTCAGGACATATCAACCTCAAGTGTTTCCTAAAGTTCATAGTTCAGGACATATCACACAGCAAGCAAAAGACATCTAATACCAAATCACATAGCAAGTGTGTTGTATCCTATTTCATATCACATAACAAGAAAAGGGTATCCTATCCTAGATCACACAGCAAGGATAATACATCCCACTACAGAACACACAATAAGTGTTAGGAATCTCATCGAATAGGGTACCAAAGATCATTTCATAACAACATTCCAGTTCATTATCAATTTCAAATCATTTGTAAATCAAATCTATTTTAAGAATTTTAGAACACAAGAGAGATCATGGAATTTAGGAATTTAATGAAGAAATATATTTATATAAATATTAAAAAATAGGAGAAATTTTATTAGTTGAAAACATTTTTAAAAGTAACCACTTACAATCAATTAGCGTCCTCACCTAAGTTTTTAGTCGAAGCTCCCTCGCACTTGCTTGCAATTTCTTGCCGAAAATTCAATCTCGGAATATTTTGAAGTCAATTTGTAAGTTCTTTAGTTCTTTAGGTAATTACCAGGTAAAATAGGTACTTAATCTTGTCGGAATCCTTTTATTTATAGATTTTTTCGGTGAGATTATCCATACAGTAATGATTACTTTTGCTCGATGGTGAGAATAATCTAACATCACAAGACCACGTGTCACTTGTCACATCTTATCCTGAATTTAGTTGGGTGGAATAGTCAAACAAGCTTATAGGCCTTCTTACACAAGGATGGCATCAACTACTTCTAGATGAAGGAAGCTCATACTGCCTCCTAGTTCACAGCATAAATCCTTCGCATCACCTAACCTGACCGCTATAGGCAGAGTACTTTGCAAACTTACCAATGGCCAGATCCTATCGCACAATCTAATCGCATAGCCCATTCTTGTCACATGCATTCTTATCTCGTAGTTCATAATACTATTGAGGTCTCATAATACTCAATAAGGAACCAACTACTAGTCCCGTTAAGTGATCTGTTAACTTCCAATTAGAAGATACCATAAGATAATAATAATGTCATGTGTTCAATGGTACACAGTTGAGCGAGTGGTACCGCAAGAACGCCTCTAATCGTGTGTGAATCTAGTTAGAACACCCCTAGTCGTGCGAATGATACCGAAGGAACACCCTTGGTCGTGCGAGTGATCCCATAGGTAGGAACACAGTATAGAAGGGGTATAAAGCCTAACAACCAAAGTTAACGGACACCATAGTCCAAAAGCATGCAATCAACATAAATATGACAAGAATCGTCAGTCATAACAGTCCATAATCATGCAATCCATAAAACATGCATAATCACCATAATACATAAGCCATCAACTTCAACATCTCCTTATGCAATTTTAGCTACTATCAATGCATAATCACAAAGTACATGCAAGCTCTTAAATTTAGTTCGAAGGTCCAATAGTAGAATCTCTTACCTAAGATTAGCTAAAACATATTCTTTGGCTTACATCAAATTTTCCAATTAAAACAAATCCTAAACAGTAAGAGAATTTTTTTAATATCCTTAATTAATAAATTTACCAATGACTAACATCTAAAATTTCCCAATTGAACTTACCCAATAATTTAATTAAGGTTGAAAACAATTATGTGAAACCCCAAATTTCTAAGACCTATGGAATTTGTTAAATCTTGAGAGAATGAGATTTAAAAGAAAATGAAAAACTTTGGAAAAATTAAGTTTTTGAGTTTAAGTCAAAGAAGGGAAAATTTTGAAAAAAGAAAAAAAAAATAAAGTGTCAAAAGAAAGGAGCTAGGCATTTAGAGATTAGGTGGGCAACTAAGTGATCATAAATAACCTCTAAATGACATACATTAGGCAGCCAAATATTGTTTAATATCTCCAAAGCTAGGCAAGGTAGACAAGAGTAAGCATCCAACATTGAGGAAAAACCTCTAAAGAGAAGTCATGGGCGTTTAAGATTGCTTGATGAGTAAAGGGATTACTAAGCTAGATGATTGAGCAAGAGGGTAGCTAGGTTGTTGTCTATGCGAAAAGGGATGGTCATGTGCTAGGTGAGATGAACTAAGAGGTTAGTAAGCATAGAAGTGGATGACCACGACTATGCAAGGAAGGCTTGTGTATGCGAGGAAGCTTGCAGCCATAGAGGTTATTAGGTAAGAAAGCTAGGTGATTGAGAGGGCTAGGCTGAGGATAGCACGCGAGGAAAGCCATGGAGGTTAGCTAGGCGTTTAAGCAAGCTACGTAGCTAATTAAAGGAAAATGGCTTAAAGTAAATCCAGGTGTCTTAAGCAAGTGACATGCACTTTGCAGTCAAAATAGAGGTGGATTAGGAAGTAGGAGGTGGATTAACAAAGCTGGAAGTGTCATTTCAGTTTAATGCAAAGCTTCAATATAAATAAGCAACTTTAAGCAAGGGTTTCTCATAATTCACTTGTGCCATTTACCTCAAACTACTTTCAAAAGATATAAAATTGTGTCTAGTTCTTAGAAAAGGGCTACTGATTAAGTTGGAGGTGAGGAAGATTTTGTATCAACACGGAAAAGGAGAGAAGGCTAGTTTTAGGAAAAACTGAGCAAGATGCACGTTTTGGTGACCACAAAATGCATCTATTGAAATTTGATTCTAAATGTTTGAGGTAAGGAAATTAGGACATTTTCAAGTAACTTTTTAGAAGAAATTTTTCCCAAAAGAGTTACGAATTTTTAGTTATGATTTTTCAAAGTCAAGTTAAGTTTCTACATGAAAATCTATTTGAAGGCAGTGGGCGAGTGTCAAGCAAGGTTAAGCAAGGTGGGCGTGACCTTTTAGTTTATAGAGGTTATTTTATGTATTTTAAGAAACACGACACGACCATGACCCAGTTGAACTATAAGGATGCGCTCAAGCTGCGCGCATGACCATCAACGTAGAGGTTAGCATGTAAGGATGGTGCGCACAAGACATAATGTGCAAAGCATGCAGCTGTGATGTGCGTGAGGTATACGACCAGGACGTGCGCGACACCTCATTGCAAGATTAGCACGCTGCAAGGCCCACCCAAGCCATGTGCGAGTGCCAAGCATTGCCACCATGCACTGGGTGCTCGTAGGCCATTTTGAACCGTTTGAGGTTGTTTCGTTAATTTTGGAAATTTTAGGAAATTCTGGGATATTTTCTTAGTTAGGGGATTAACTAGAACTCAAATATGAATTTTTCAAATGAAGGAGCTGTTGAAAGAAATATCAAACCAAGAGTCAAATCAAGTGTAGTGGGTGATAAAATGATTTCTTTAATGTTTTATTAAGCATGATTTCACTACAAGAAATCGAAGCTATCCCAATGCATAAAAGGGCAGTGGTGAAAAGCACGTTGGAAAAAGGAGACTCCCCTGATGACATAAATTATGCATTGGCCTAGCTGATTATTCCCGACGTCATGATTTAACTCGTCAAGGAATGGAAAATTAATATTTAATGTTTATATTATCCTTGACATCACATTGCCCACGCCGGGGAAAAGAGAAAGTAATATTTAATTCTTTTTATTTTCTCTGGCACACGTCATACAACATTGGGAGTGTGTTCCTAATTTCTGAAGTCAATGATGACCACGTCCGGGAAAGGAAATTGATTAAATAAATATTTTATTTTCTCTAACACCATGCAGGTGACATCGGGGAAGGAGATACGTATTCCTGACATCATAAGTGAAACATTAGGAATAGGTATCGCCTTCCTCGACATCAATATATATATATACAATACATCAAGGAATGTGGGATTCTTTTGACATTTTCATATTGCGTCAGAAGTTCCCCAATAAAAAGGGGTTTTCAATTTTGTAACTCACAGAAATGAAATAGAAGGCCGAGAGAGTTGAGAAAAAGCCTAAGAAAGAGAGAACACCACGTCGTCACTCGCCACCATCTTTGTCCCGTCGTTCGTCATCTTCTAGTCATCGCTGCTCTTCATTCTTGTAAGTTGTTTAATTAGTTATAGTTCCCAGGATTAGATTTCAAATTAGTTTTAGAATTTAGATTTTTAAATAGTTTTAGGATCTTGATTTTGAATTAGTTTTAGGTTTTAGTATTGAGTTTGAATTTGAAGTGTTTTTAGGATTTAAGATTGACGTTAAGATTGAATTTGAGATTGATATTTAATTTGAATATGAATATGAATTTCAATTTCAATTTCAATTTGAATATTTGAAAATTTGTGGGGGTTATATTAGGGGTGTTTATTGAATTTGAGATTGGAATTTGAATTTGAATATGAATATGAATTTAATTTAAATTTCAAATTCAATTTGAATATTTGAAAATTCGTAGGAATTATATTTAATTTGAGGGGGGTGTTTATTGAATTTGAGATTGGAATTTGAATTTGAATTTCAATTTCAATTCTAATTTGAAAATTTGAAAATTTATGGGGGTTATATTGAATTTGAGAGGGGTTATATTGAATTTGGGGTCTGTAATAGTTTTAAAATTTCTTTAACTTAAGATTGAAATTTATTCTTATTATCCTGCAGTTATGGTAGTCTTTAGTTCATACTTAGTTTTTTATTTGTCACTAGTTTTGTTTGTTGGAAATGTTAGATAGCTTGTAAAAGATTGAAGTGATTTATAGTTTATTTCATGGCTATCATGCAGTTATGGTAGCCTTTTTAGGTTAAAATTAGTTTCTAATTTGTTAGTAGTTTTGGGAGTTTGAGGTGTTAGGTAGCTTGTAAAGTATGTTGGAACTGTTAGGTAGGTTTTAAACTGAACTTTAATGAAAGTTGGGAGATTGGATATAGCGTATTCATGGAGTAAATTTGAGCATTTGAGAGGAGAAATATAAGACTAATCAAACCTATCTATGTTATAGGGCTTTTAAAAATGGACAAGGGTTGGATGAAACTTAGGAATAAGTTCTGGTTGAGTACACAGAGGGAGTGTCCTAATTTTTAGAGCTTGCAAAGTATCGTGTCGATAATTACAGACGAATAAGGCTGTTTATGCAAGAGATGTATGAACTCAATTTGAAACTCATTAGAGAGTGTGGAGCAACATCTATTAACAATTGAAATATCCCTCTCCCAGACTTGGTGTATTATGGAGAGCAAGTGAACTTGCATAGAGGTATGCAAAGATTTGATGAAGGAACTTATAGTAATAACCATTTTGTTGAAGGAATTAGCAGTAACCTTTTTCCTAAAGAAAATGAAATGTTGTGTATGCTTCATGATTTGCAAGCTCCGATTTAACATGAAGAAGAAACGAATGAGGGTTTGGAGAATGACATGTCATTTAATAGTGGGGTAGATATAGAACAAGAGACAACAAACATATTTCAAGACATTGAATGAAGCACGTAGTGAGCTATACCCTGGTTGTTCAGAATTTTCCTCCCTGATTCTTTTGGGTTAAGATGATGCATGTAAAAGTTCTCAATGGTTGGAGTAACATGTCCTTCGACATGTTATTGGAATTGTTAAAATGTGTGTTTCCAATGTGTAGTACTACTATCCTTAGTTCATTATATGAAACCAAATGAAAATTATGTGACTCAGATATGAGATACGAGACTATTCATGCATGTAAGTACGATTATGCATTGTACTCGAAGGAATTTAGCGATTTTCAACATTGTCCAACTTGTGGGGAGTCTAAGTACAAGGTTAGTCCTAACAGAGGGAAAAAATTTCGCATAAGGTATTGCGCCACTTTCTATTGATATCGAGATTACAATGCTTGTTTGTATTGCAAGAAGACTCGTCCGACATGAGATAGCATAGGGATAAACGAGTTGAAATAGAGGATGTGTTGAGATATCCAGTTGATGCAGAGGGATGAAAGCATTTTCAATGTGAATTTCTTGATTTTGCTTAAGATTCACACAATGTTTGTTTGGGATTAACTTCAGATGGATTTAATCTGTTTGGTCATTTGAGTACCTCGTACAGTATGTGGCCTGTGGTGTTAATTCATTATAATTTGCCACCTTGGAAATGCATATGAAAGAGTCCAACTTCTTCATGTCATTACTCATACCCGGTATGGTAGGAAAATTGATGTTTACCTCCAACCATTGATTGAGGAACTGAAAGAGTTATGAAATTTTGGTTTGCGTACGTATGATTCTTTTATTGGTCAGTTCTTTCAGTTGTAAGCAGCCTTGTTGTGGGCGATTAATGACTTTTTGACGTATGGTGACTTATCTAGGTGGAGTATGAAAGGGTATCAAGTTTGCTTCATATGCATGGAAGATAGATCATCATTTGGGATAAGAGGAAAAATACCTTTCATGGGACATCGACTCTATCTATCAAAGAACTACGTTTGGTGTAGAAGTAAGCTACATAATGGAAAGGTAGAGCGTAGGGCTCCTCTAGTGGTAATGAATGAGCATGAAATCTTGGAACAACAAGATTTGTTGAAGTTTTCAGTTATGAGTAAGCATCCTTCATTAAAAGATAAGAAAAGAAAGAGGTCTCTTAGTTGGACTAAGAGAAGTGTTTTCTTCGACCTTCCTTACTGGTCGAGAGTACTATTATGTCACAAACTTGATGTAATGCATATTGAAAAAAATGTTTGTGACAACTTGGTTGGTACGTTGTTGAATATTAAAGGAAAAATCAAGGAACCATGAATGCTCGATTGGACCTACAAGATATGAAAATAAGAAAGGATTTACACCTGATAGAAGTCGGTAATAGATTGGTGAACTCACATGCGAGTTACACGTTGACTAGCAGCGAGCGATTTGCATTTTGCAAGTACCTAATCTATCATGCGAGTTACACGTTAAGTTTTCGATGGATTCATTTTTAATATTGCACGATGTGTGAATGATAGAGACGGAAAAATATCAGGACTCCACAATACATGATTGTCATGTTTTGCTACATCGACTTTTACCTATTGGTATTCGAGCATACTTATCAAAAAATGCGTTGCACCGTTGTTACTGAACTGTGTAGTTTTTTTCGTGACTTGTGCGCAACAACGATAAGAGTAAGTGATTTGGACCGATTGCAAGTAGATATCATAATCATGCTTTGCAAATTACAATGAATATTTCCACTTGCCTTGTTCAGTGTAATGGTATACCTTGCCATTCACCTACCATATGAAACCAAAGTTGCTAGTCTGGTTTCTTACAGTTGAATTTATCCCATTAAAAGAAGTTTACGCAAAGTAAAATAGTTTTTTTTAACAAAGCACATCCTGTGGGGTCTATTGCAGAAGCATATTTGATGAATGAATCAGGAACTTTTTGTTCAAGGTACCTAAGTGAGATTGAAACTCGATTCACTAGAGATAAGAGAAATGATGATAGCATTGCAGAGGACGAGGTGAATGGTGAGTTCGAAGTGTTCGTTCAGAAAGTACAACCATTGGGAGCATCAAGTTTACGAACCATATCACATGAAGAGAAATGCCTCTTTCATTGGTACATCCTCAACAATGTAGATGAAATAGCGAACTATCACAAGTACGCAGTTACAACTTTGTACTTCATTCGCTATCTTAAGTCTTTGTTATTGTCGTCATACAAACTCACAATTATGTACTTTAGGAAACACTTGAGGTTGATACGTCGACAGGGTCAAATTGTTTCTAACTTATTTAAAAGACATCAACGAGCATTTCCGGATTAGTTCATGCATATATAGAGTAAATGAATTTGAGAATTGGTATATGCCGATTTCATAATTTATGTATATTCATTTACATCAATTTAAGGTTCTAGAAATGCGTGAGAGAGAAAACCTTTCTTATGATTTCTTCTCACAAGCATGAGACCTTTACTTGAGGTTCGCTTTAATGTCATTTTTAAACAGGTATTTTTTATGGTGTTATTGAAGATCTTTAGTGTCGGTTAGCCTTTGATGTCATTTTCAAACCGACATTAAAGTCTTATTTTTTAATTTATTTTTATAAATTATTTTTTTAAACCGACATTAAAGTCTTGTTTTGGGATCTATTTTTATAAATTTATTTAGATAAATATTTTTTTCTCATGCCAACAAATCAAAAAAATTAATATTATTTTAGAAACTAAAATATTTTTCTTTTACATTTGTATACATAAAATGAAATCTTAATATTGTATTTGTATATACATTGTACAATAATACATGAAACAAAATTCTAATACAAGTCTTAAATAAGAAATCTTAAACGCCTTCACAATCTTCAACTTTCAACGATCGCTTCCATCTACACAATCGCTTAGCTTGGCTAGCTATCTAAGACGAAAATATACTTTACAACATGAGGAAGATTAAATCAAGAGTTTGTAAAATTATGTTGATAGAGGCCAACATTTGCTCTATCCACAATAGCACCACAATGATTATGTACTTCTAACCATTCCTTAATAAATGAAACAAAAATTGCATGTAAGGCGAAGAGGAAATCAAGTTTTTTAACTGCAATAGTTTTCATTAAGAAAAGAAATAAAACCTATGACAACAACCAAGATAAACAAGCAACTAGCCTTGTCAACAAAAATAAAGTTCCATTACAAAAAGGAGAAAGGAAGTAGAAAAGTTAGCAAAGGTATGAATATAACAATGAATATTCAAGGATAGAATTTTAACATACTTGCTCGGCCTTAAAAAGAATAGAATATTTTCCCAATCCTAGAGACTGCTACAAGCAATCTATAGTTTGAAGTTCGTCACCCTGTAAATAACAAGTTAATAGAAAACAGGAAAGCTTAACGTTAAACAGTTCATTAACTTTGGGAACTAAAAATAAAATAGGAAAGTACTTCCAATATATATTTCTTTTAATAAACCATTATTTTCATCAAAAAGATTAATAAAATCGAATACAAGCAAAACTCCATGCAAAGGAAGGAAATATTAATAGTATAAGGTATTTCACTACCTATAATGCATAGACAACTAAGATTAGAAAAACCAAATAATAGCATTTATTACTTTGAAAGGTTACTCATTGATAATGAATGAATATAAATAAATATCAGGTGTTCCTTAATTTAATTCAAAAGGATTTAAATAGACTTATCATGCCTAATACTCACAAAAACAAACATGGGTCTTCACATAAAAAGTGTTCGGATAGTTCTAAACTATAGACTTTATGAAAATGTCAAACCGCTTGATAAAAGATTGAGCCAACAACATACTTCAGTTAAAGAAAATATACAGATAGTAGAACAAAATCAAGATACAGAAAATAAATACACAGAAAATCACATTGTTATTACATAGTAAACCTGTCAATTTAAAAACAGGGACTTATATGTCTAACCTCTTCTTTCAAGACTAACAAGTTTCGATTTGTAATCATCCAATCTTCTAAGATCAGAACTGTCAACCACTCATACTAGTCCATCCGTCTCCTCAAAATAGTTCCTCCAATATGATTTTATAGTCTTTTGGCCCCCAACATCTATCTTATAGTCTTTTAAAAATAGGGTCTTATATTTCTAACCTATTCTCCGCACGATGATTCCTGCATCTCCATACAAGTGATCTACCTTAGTTCTAACTCAAATTCCTCAATCAAATAAATTCCAAAAGGGTTAAGAACATACTGTAATCGAATACTTCTTCTCCCATATCCTCCAAAATTTCAAGAACCAAATGTTACAAATACAAGACAATTTATCACAATAAAAAATCAAGAAGATACTTGAGAAACATGTGTCGTTCCAACTAGGTATAGTCACAAAGGCCACCTTGATCAGTGGTCTCGCAAGTCAATATAAACTGGAACCACTGCAATCATCAACAAATATTGTACTCTCCAGATTATATAAGAGGTAAAGAATTTAACATAATAGATACTCAATAATGTCTAACCGCATATGAGATTATTTCCACACCAAAACCTTCCAACAACCTCCCCATGTAAAGGAAAGAAAAATCCAAAAATAGTATTAAATAAGCAAAAAGTATCCAAAAAATTGAGATTGATTCCATAGCGAGCCATTACATTAATCAATTTATAGCAATACATTATGATAATCAAAATCATCAAACTTACTTTTGCAAATGATATAGCAAGCCACCCTATAATATTAGAAATTGCAACAATCGTCAAAGACTGAAATAAACCAAGACAAATTAATCATGGAAACCAATAGAAATTAATTAACAAGACAGATTGAATTGAAAATGATTCATGAAAGGATCTTACTCCTTTTCGACCAACGTATTCAGCTATCTGTTCACTGGAAATAGCCCCAACCATAGCACCCACTGTAAATATGACTGGTGTGTCTTCTTTCATATCAAATTAAAGTAAAAGATCAAATAAAACACGATTGAAAAAAATAAAACACTCCAAATAGCTACAAATATATCAAAATAAACAAATACTCAAACTAAACTAAAGGAAACAAAAACATTTACTACTAAAATTAACTAAAATATCAAATAAAACACGATTGAAAAAAATTATTTACCAAGACTGATCTCAATCGAAAACAACCAGGCATCACATTTTGAAGATATTGTGCTTCACGTAACACTCCAAATAGCTATACCAAAAAAAGAAACATAAATATCTACAAAATAAATTTGAACCTAGCATAAAAAGCAACATATGCATCAATTTACAAGTAATAGGATGTGTGAGTTAGAAATTAATATATGATGAGCATTCACAGATAGCATGTGAAAAGAAGGCTACATATTTATTAAAAGGAACAAGATATCAACATCTACTCTTCTAGTCATGTTATTTCCAACCAAACACCAAGAACCCTAAAGGTAAATGATCATAAATAAATAAACCCCCTCAAAGTTCAATCATGTTCACAATTAAGATGAGACAAACACAACTACTTCAAAGATAGCTCACCTAGAGAGACGCTCCGTTATTCATTGTGCCTTTTATGGACATTTGAAACTGCAAAAAAGCTACTGTTAATTATTGTACTAAAACTTCGCCTATTTCATTAGACCATAAAATTACACAAATGAAAATTTGAAAAGAATAGAATACAAAAAATAGATCTTGCTCGTGTAGTCTCCATTATAATATTTTCATCCACTAGTCCACTCTGTCATAGAGAAAGAGACGTAAAAGTAATTTTATAGAATCTGAAAGATATCAAAATTTCATATCAACTTAGCATTCAAAGGTGACAAACTGATTAGAAAAGAACACAAATGAGATGCTTTCATAATTGTTCATTAGGAAAACCTCTGCCATCAGAGCTTCCATCTGTTCAGATTGAATTCCAGACTTGGTCTAACTTTATGAAGTGACATAGGTTGACAATTAAAATATTCAATGCACGTCAGGATTATAGTCATTGCATCTTCCATGAAAATATTAAATTACCTTACTCAATAACTCAAACTTTTACATTTGATGATGATTCAACATGTTATTCTAATAGAACAACTTTAAGTCCAAATAATTGCAAACTTAACTATAATCTACAATAATACTTAAAATCACAAATTAAAACCAACAAGTTTTATATACACCCAAACAATAAAAAAGTTCTATATACACCAGCTACAAAACTCGCAATTGTATTAATCAAGTAACAAGCAAATATCAAATTAAAACCATCCACAAACACCAAACACAAACTTCTAACCATCATTATAACATATAATTCCAAATTATGAAGGAAGTGAAACTTCTTATGACATATAATTCCAAATTTCTTAACCATCAATATGACATATATCTCACTTCATTTCTTAATTAAAAAATAAAGTAATTTAATCAATATACATTTTTTTCTCCATTTTTTAAAATTTAATTGATATACATTTCTTAATTTAATTCATAATTTAATTCCAAACCATTTTTTTCTCCATCTCTATTTCAATCATTCATTTCAAGTTACATGTCTAACATTTTCAAAATACATCCCAGATTGAAAATCAAAATTGAGAAAGAAGAAATAGTTCAATCATAAAAAGGTTTTGGATTCAAATTCAACTATATTTGATTCTTGCTTCAATTTTTTAATTTTTTTCATGGCAAAATTTATGTATATATTTATATTTAATTTACAAGGGAAAAAGGAGAAACATATTCAAAAGTTTCAGTTCCAAATAGTTTTTGAAACTCTCGTCAATGGAAAATAGTTCATCATCACCATCTTCATCTTCCTCCATAAAAACCCTTTGTCCTTGTTCTTCATTACTCCATCAACCTTCATCAAATTCTCCAAATTTTCTCATCTCCTTGGATTCACAAACTACTACTCCGTCAACATAAACAAAAATTAACCAAAATAACAAAACAAAAACATTACTTATTTCCCATTATTAACCTCTCCATCTTCTTCTTCTTTCCTCATTTTCTAGAAAATTTTCCCATTTTTTTACTTACAGTAACTTCCTTATATGATATCAATAATAAAAAATCACCATCCACATGATACCAAAAATCACAATCACAATAACAAGTTCTACAAAAATCACAATCACAAGTCCAACAGCCATGCAATCACAATAATCTAGAAAAGAATAAAAAATCAAAGTAAATTTAGATAAGTGATTTCCAAACCAAACAAGAGCAAGTGAAACTTACATTTTTTACTTCGGAATCGTTCAAGGCATTCAATGGGCAGCACTTCGAATGCAGATCTGGCCATGGTTTGCAAGGGTAAGTATACCAGTTCTAACCTTATATACTAGATTCAGGCTTAAATAAGTAATTTCAAAACAAAAAAGTACTAACCAAATCGAAGCTTGTACACGGTGGTGGTCGGTTGGGCACGCGATGGTGGCAACGGTGGTGAATTCGAAGATGCTTGGGCATGGAGGATTCTTGTGGTAGAAGCACGACGACTTGGTGGTGACGATTGAGAAGAGAAGAAAATTAGAAATCAACTTGGAGAGGAAAAGAAAAATTGATAGGAAAGAGTAAAGTAAGAAAGAGAAAAGTAAGAATGAGAGGGAAAATTTTAGTTTTTAAAACCTAAAACAAATTTAAAAAGAAATTAAAAATGGGAAGGGTCATGACTGTCGATTTTTACATAATACAAAAAATTAAAGAATTTTTTTTTAAATGGGTGGATCATTAATGTCGGTTTAAAAACGACATTAAACCCTAATCATTATTGT
Source organism: Cucumis hystrix (assembly GCA_025688845.1). NCBI lineage: Eukaryota > Viridiplantae > Streptophyta > Magnoliopsida > Cucurbitales > Cucurbitaceae > Cucumis > Cucumis hystrix. Next base: position 1,847,211 of record CM046894.1, read on the forward strand.
TGGTTTAAAATCGACATTAATGATCAACCTTTTCAAAAACGACATTAAAAACAATTTTTCATTTTTTTCACCCGACATTAAAGACCAAATTTCTTGAACGTATATGACATCGTGTGGACGAAGACACTAAGGATGACGCTTTGTGCATGCCTGAAGTTGATCCTACAGTGGTGGAAAGATCGAATGTGCGTCATGTCACTGCAACTTCATACACGATGATGATGAACAATTATCACCTCAAAGCGAATATGATGGAATACGATGCATGTACAACAGAAATATTTGATGAATTCTACCGTAATTGCATCTAAACTATTTAGTGATTAACATGCTTAAAAAGTATTAATTAAAACCAATTAGGTTAAAGAAAATACATACCCTTCGAAGCTTCCCAATTCTTGATATCTCCTCACAAACACGAATGACTGAATGAATACGAACCCGCTATTCTCCGGACTTATAACAGGGTTGTGGAACTCGTAAGGTGAAGGAAATAGGGAGAGCAAGATGAAAATTGAAAGGTGACACTTGGGTTGAGATTTGATAGAGAGAAAATAATTTGGTATCATTTTTTGTAAAAAAAATGCCAAAAGTTCAAAAGTCTTCTAAACTTGAATTAAGCCCTTTAAATAAACTAATTACATGCAAAAATGCATATAATTAGCTCACCAAATCTCAACACATCACATTCTACTAACCATTAGTGGAATTTAGTGGGCTAGGTGACTCCATCTTATGTTACCACTTTTCCCACTAAGTGTTAGTAGAATTATCCAACAAAATGTTGGATTTATCCACTAATTTTAGTCCAAGGGCAATTTGGTCATTTGACCATACAACTCAAAGTCAACTTTGACTTTTTACCATTTTGTCCATTTTGACTAATTCTAACCTTTTGAACATGAATCTGCATCCATTTTTTTGAAATTCAACTCGTATTTAAATATAAAACCGGTCAAAGTTTGACTATTCAAAGTCAAAAGTCAACATTTAGACTTTTTACAACTTTGACCATTTCCATCAATTCCGAGCTTTTCGAATATGAATCCGTATTCATATTTTTAATATTTAAATCACATTTAAATGTAAAACTCTATATCAAACTTACAACCGATGGCTATATCACATATATTCGTTGATTTCTCTCTCTTTATCTAATTCAAATAATTTGAATTATTCCAACATATTGTTCTAAGTTAATTCCATATGAGCTAGCAAGAGAACCTAATGGACCTATAAATCATGGGCTCCAACGATCGAAGATTAACTGGCTAAACCTTTTTCGACTGAGTTAATCAACATTCGTTAACTAAGGATCATTCCACTAAAAAGTCTCATAGTTGCACTCCCCTCACTATAGATATATTTCTCTCCATCAGATATAACCATGATCGGTAATTTAATACTTCACAAGGTGTTTATAACCTTGGCTGAGTTAAAATACCGTTTTACCCTTGAGACTACATCTTGCTCCTTAAGTCCTACTAATCCACTATATATTGAACAATTGGTTTAAGGTCCAACCGATAAACTGAATCCCTCTCGGGCCTATGAGAGGGTGGGGCCCCTTGTTCAAGACTTGGATTCAGTCCTTGAGAGAACAACCTATCTACTCACCCTAAAGCGAGTAGGAGTGAGTTTCGTCTTGCACCCTATATCCCTAACTATCCACCGATTTTACCCCTGAAATGGGAGACTTATTGAGCTGGTGCCGTTGAGCTGCCCTCACCTATGCAGATCTAAGAATAATTTCGTGTGAATAAAAGTTCATAGTTAGCTTAGAATTATGATCAAGTTACCTAGGTCATCAATAATTGAAATAGTCAATTTTACACAGTCAACGGTGTTATAACTTAAAAGTGACTATTTCATGGTTCAGTCTTATGTA